>OZ023240.1:22005841-22189535 GCA_964006365.1 Trididemnum miniatum
TAGCACATCCGCGCTAGCGTTTTTCCAACTAACTTAAATAAACAAAGAATTTTACGCTACGCTAACGATTTAACGCCAAGTGTAGACAAGGCTTTAGCAAAGTATTTTCCAAACGCTCAGCGTCTAGCATGTTCTGATCCTGAGGTAACAGTCAAGTCTTAGCCTAGGCTAGTTGAAAAACAGTGTTTTGGGACTCCTGCGTTATTTCCTTGGACACGATTCCATGTTTATGGAAAAGACTAGGTCTAGACTTGGCGTTAGAACCTCAGCTATTTCAAGTTTTACGCATATTTAGCTTGGAAAAGGCAGGTAAATATAACCTAGGCTTGTAGACAAACAGTGTTTTGGGGCCCTTTTGTCTTTTTTGCTTGAACAAGTCAGAGGTTTTCATATTTTTTTATATTTTTCAGAGGTTTTCATATTTTTTGAAAAGACTATAAGCTAGATGCTTACTGACTCAATTTGCATGGCATAATAAGCTAAAAACAGAGGTAGACCTAGGTTTATGGCATATCAGTGCCAAGTCATATGTAACCCTATCCAGGTTAGTCTGCAGTGCCATACAAAACCAGAAAACTTTTTTCAATTCTTTAGGCTAATGTATGATTCATTGGTAGATGCAGGGTCTCAGCCCCTCTAAATTTTAATTATGATGATGCCGTTACATACCGGTAGTCTAGTAAGCTATGCGCAGATAAGTAGGCTTCTGGAACTGGATGATGGTTAAATATTTTTGGTATGCAGCCCTGTCCAGTGAATTACCGTGCCAACTGTACTGTAAGCGACCAGATAGTTATTTTAAAGATCGGTTTTTAATTGAAATATTTATAGGTTTATAGTGAATCAGTACAGGTACCGTAGCTTAAAACCGATTTGTTTTTATTTTGCAGTTTGGTATCAGTAGGTTTTTTAAGCAGTTTGTCTACAGATAAAAATAGACAAGTCAGACAATTTTGACAGAAACCATACCCTTGGAATGAGACTTAAAGCTTATTGATAGCAGTTTAACAATATTCTACCCAATTCTATGGAGTGTATCCAATGCTGGTTACCAGCAGCCTCAACACAAAGTTTTAAAAATATGCTTGGAGGAACGTTGCTGAGAAACAAGGATCAGAGAATAGTAAGTATATATTTACCAATCTGCTTTCAGTAATCCAAAGCTTTTCCTCATTATGTCTCATAGTTAAGTTTTCAAGCTTGTCTCTGTGTAAGTGACTTACAGTTACACAACAAATTGGTAAGCTAGCATAATGATGCATCGGTATGTAAATTTTGACACAGTTTTCGCAGTATTGAGCCAGCAGCTCTGAAACTGCTTTACGAGTTTATCAATGCTATTTTGGATATATTGCAGTTTTGCTAGCAAAGTTTTACGTGTTTGTTTTTAGATGAGATTATGCAAGATGCTGTGGAAAAACTTTAAGGAAAAGAGAATCTGAAAACAAGAGTACAAAGTCATTTTGCAAAACTGGCTGATGATATTTAACAGCTAGCTGCTATTTAAATGATCAAACAACTGATTTGTCGTTTAATTTGCAATATACGCTTTTGTTAATATAAACATGCAGAGTAGTGTTGCTGTTGTATTCCAAGACTGGTACAGTAGTAGGATGAGCACAATGTTTCAAAAGTGTGTAAATTCTTGAGAAAGGTTGACCAGCATTGGTCTAGTCTACTGCTTAAAACGTCGATATACAAAAGCATTGGCTTTCAAAATTGCAACATAGAAGCGTTTTAGTTTGTCTTTTTTTGTTTTTTTTTTTGGTAGGCCCAAGTATTGCATTTGTTTGGTTATTTAGTTTTTTATGATTCCATAAACAAGATTTTTATTGCGAAGTTTGCATGGAATGATTTATCTCTTGAATTGGCAAGGTCATTCCTGATCATTCATTACGGTAGTAGTAGTAGCGCATAAAGAACTCAGTGATGTCATAATAACCAAGCAGGTCAGAAAACAAAAATCAGCGTGAAAATGATGTAGGCTGCGCCAAGTGTAGACAGATTTTACGCTGAGCGATCAGCGTAGAAATATTTTTACGCCAAGTGTAGACGAGGCTTTAATAATTTTCTTTGGCAGTAAATTTCATGTTTTTTATCCCGATTGGTGAAGCAAACTATGATAGGGGGATTTCGGTTTGATGAGTTTTGGAAATGTACATTGTTGTTCGGCCTGAATAGATTATTGGCATCAAGCAATCTGTGAGAAGTTGATATTTCACTGTCTTCCAGCTCATCCTTCAACATACTGGCAACTTGTATTCATGGGATCCCATATCAGTATTTGAATAAGAGTGATGATGTCCACTTTGGACGAAATATAATTTTTTATAAACTGAATAATGAAAAGAGTGATCCCGGTAATTTTGACAATAATGAGTGCACATTATGACATAACACGACAATGAAAGGGCAATAAATCTCACGTTCTGTGTGTGATGTAACCAAGGTTAGAAATCGATAATGAAAAAGTAAAGAATAATTCGATATTCGATACCTCAAAAACAAGTAGAGAATTTCTACATTTGATAACAAAAATAAAAAGTAGATAATATCGATCAATCGATAACGGCAAATCGATACTTTTCTCTGACTCAGTTAACAACGACAGCGTCAACATATTTTGATGCTAATAAGAGGGCTTCAGGCAGTGGTGTGCACTGTGCACCGGTACTCTGAAATTCATTCGGTACCGGTACTCGACTTCAAAAGTAGTTAGATACCGGTACTCGGTACTCATTTCAAAAAGTATAGCCTAACGCATTACTTTAGCCGTACTCAGTACTTTTTTTCGATTTTGATAAAATCAAAAATTCCATTTTTGTATTGGCTGGTAAAATAAAGTAGGCTATGAAAGTGCGCATATTTGTTTAAGGCTGTGATTGCAAAGACTTGCAAAAATTTTTAAAATACCATAAAAAAACGATAACAAAACAAATAAAGTTTAATAAGTTTATTCAATGAAAAAGATGCAGTCACAAAATGCTTAATAAAAATCACTTTGAAAAAAGAGCTATTACAGTATGGTAACACTGAAAAATTCACTAACACCAATTACTTAATTGTAAGCAAAATTCAATTGAGCAAACACCAATATTAAAATCAATTCTACAACAATTAGTTAGTTTCATATCTTAAAGTCAATTCTAAAAAATTAGCTAACATTAGGCTTACCGGTAGACTGGGGTTTTATTCCCAGTCGGGTCATACTAAAGACTTTAAAAATAGTATTCGCAGCTTTCGCGCCAGGCGCTCGGCACAAGCGGAAGTGCGAAGGGTTTTATGTATGTGTTGTTCGTCATGTTATGTCCCTTAACAGCGTTCAATCATTCGTGATTGAAAATTGTAATGGGCCGACAATTGAAAATGGCCTAAACAATGTGTGCTTGCACCCGCTGTCCCGTACCTTTTACCATACGTCCTCCTTGTGGAGGACATGTCCTCCTTTTTAACAAAAAATAATTTGTCTTCCGAGAACGCTAAAATCTGCCCAAATTTCCTCCTTTTTGGCATTATGAACAGTTTAAACATGTCAAATCATGCTTACACGAAAATTTTTGGGAAGTTTTCGTTCAAAGAACGGCGTACGGACGCGATGCCTTTTTTTTCTCTTTTGCCCTTCACTTGATTTTGGGCGGAAAATTGGGCATCTGCGGAAGTGATGACCTTCAAAGAATCTGTCCTCTTTTTGCGCAATGAAAATATAGTAACCCTACCTAACATTGCTGACCCTAAGATTTAGTTATTTAAAAATTGGATGATTGACTTAATACCAATTTCTGTGCTGGGTAGATGCAATACAATGCATTATATTAATCGTTCAGTTATTTTTATACCTTTCAAAAAGGGAAGCATTTAAAAATGCTCGTCATTTAGTCCAGCACGTTTTGTCTTTGATATGTCCTTGCCAATGGAAAACATTCGAAAATTTTTGTGTTGCCGAATATTAATCAACTTTCTGAAAATGAAACAAAACAAACGTCCCGGCAAAAAGTACCGATTTAGCAAAACTAAAAGTAATTCCAAGTCGGTACCGGTACTCAAAACCAAATGTAGCGCCGGTACCGGTACTGAAAAAGTAATTCGGTACTGTAATTCGGTACAAAGTATTTCGGTACTGCCCACCTCTGGCTTCAGGTTTGGCAAAGTGGAGAATGTTGGTGTCGGTGGCACGGCATATTATAATGGGCAGTTTAAAATAGAAATACCAGAAGGCCTGACAAAGCATTATTGCTATTTGAAGCCTTTTTCAGTGACTAATCATCCAGTCCAGCACTCTACATTACAGTTCATACACATCTTGTCGCAGGTGTCATCCATAGACCAAGGTAGCTTACAGAAAGCCTGCAGTCAATTTTATTAGCCTCACAACTGCATTGGACAGCCTGGCCCTGCCCTGCACAAAGTCCGTATAATTTCGTGTAAGTTGCGCGGACAGGAATGGAGCAGAGACAATGGAGCAAAAAATGTGTCCAAAAAGACAATCGCCTGCCTATCTTTTATAATGTAAAAACGTTTGAAAGTGTTACAAAAAAAATCATAACTTTAATTATCCTCGTTTAATTTTAAAAATTTCAACTGCATCATAAAGCTCTTGATTTTAGCGATCGTTTAAAACAAATTTCAAGAAAATTGATGGTGTTTTAAGCACTCTACATAATTAATAATTTGGACATAGTCTACTTAGTAATTTTTCAAGTAATTTTACGCTAGCAGCATTTCTTGCTATTTTAAAAGCATAAATATAGCGCAGATTTGCAAAAAGTAAAAGTTATTGTTTGATTCAAATTAAATAGGTTCAATTACAAAAATTTGAATTCAATATGAAAGTAGCCTAGCTATATTGATCGTAGTTTTCCAAGCCTTTAAAGATTTGTTGCAAGAAAATGATTGCGTAAATTGTTTTAAACCTCATGTAAAAGTAGGCTTCACTGTGAGAACTAGGTTTTTTGCAACCATGGTAGACTGGAGTGAGGTTGTTAACTTCTGTCATGTTTCACCTTTGGACCATGTGTAAAACGATCGTCTAGTTAATTTCATTCTGGCCCACAATATTCGATTTTAAAAACCCAGGGTTTGAAAATCAAGAAGCTGCGGCCATGAAACGACGTAGACCTATGTTAATGCATAAATATGAAACAGAGAAATCAAAAAGTAAAATAGATACCGGTATATTTTTTCCGCTTGAATTTTGTTTATTGAATTTTTCGTTTAACAAATGGTCGAAAGCCCAAGGGCAAGCACGACAGAAGTTAACAACCACACTACCAATCTAACATGGTTGTAAAAATTCAGTTCTACAGTATACAGTGAAGCTTTCTTTTACATGAGGTTTATAACAATTTACGCTGTCATTTTCTATCGAGAAAGTTTTAAGGGTTTGAAAAACCACGACCAATAGCCAGGCTAATTTCATTGTGATGTTTAAATTTTTGTGATTGAACCTATTTAATTTGAATCAAATTAACTCTTTGCAAATCTGCCTATATTTATGTTTTAAAATGACAAGAAATGCTACTAGTTGAAAAACCGCTGCAAAAATTTATATCTCTGTCCAAATTATTTACAATGTAGAGTGCCTAAAACACAACCAATTTTCTTGAAATTTGTTTTAAACGATAGCTTAAGTCAAGAGCTTCATGATGCAGTTGAAATTTTTAAAATTCAACAAGCATAACCGAAGTTATGACTTTTTTTGTAACACTTTCAAGCGTTTTTACATTACGAAAGATAGGCAGGCAATTGTCTTTTTGGACACATTGAGTTATACGGACTTTGGCCCTGCCCTGCCTTCTACAAAGCGATACCAAGTGACCAAACGTTAAGCAAATGTTTTCTCGTGTTATATTTTGGAATGGAATAAAAAATGACAGTGTATACGGAATTTTCCGCACGCTAGCTGTTCTTATGCGGAGGTAAAGCAAAAATATTTACCAAAATTTTACCTGTAAACACCACAAAAACCGGATGAGATAGTAAAAATCACAAAAAATAAAAACCATTAAAAGAACTTAGGCCTATTCAGAAAAAAAAGTATAGATTAATGAATATCGATAAACCACGCAAAAAAGTAGGAAAAAGACCCAATCGATAATGAAAAAAAAAGGAAAGAATTTTTGCATTCGATGACCAAAAAGTAAAGAATATCGATATCGATTTCTTATCGATATTCTAATTTTCAACCCTGGATGTAACTAGCACTTGGCAGTTGTAATTGTAGTGGCTTTGCTGTGTTAGCTGTGTTAGGTTGACGAGGGAGATAAGTAAGAAAATAACGTCAGAAATAGCCTAAACAGCAAATTGAAGTCAGAATTAAAATAAATTTTTTCTACTGAAACTTAACGTAAAATATTGGAGTTGTAAAGTTTTAACATAGCCTAGATATTTTTAGCCTGATAATAATGAGTGAAAAACAAACATTGATGCAGAGATTTTTGGAAGTAGGTCAGCACCATCTCAAAAGTCTGACGTCGATTACGAGGAACCTAAAGCATCAAAAAACGTCCAGGGACACGTTGCGGGTTTCGATGAGTTCCAGCATCATTCCAAGATAGAAGAGTCTGGTAGCTGCAAAACAAGCTCATGGTTCTCATTGAATCACTATTGTAATATGGGCTGAAATAAAATTCAATTGCTGAATATTTATGTATATGTTTAAGGCCGGTCCGTGGAAAATTTTCCGACTTACACCAATCCGCCATGCGAAAAAGTTTGCCGACCCTTGCTCTACGTTACCTCGCTTGGTCGTGCGTACAAAATCTGCAATAGCTGGAAAATGATCCACGAAGATTTTGCACGAAAAACCAAGACTATGCGAACAAATAGATATACTCAAATATTTATCAATAACTAATATTTACTTTTTTTAAGAGATTTTCAATTTCAACGACCAAGTCCTTAGTCGATCCGACTAATCATGGACCTATTTTCGTAAACTTTTTCGTCATTACAATTCAGGTTTGAGAGATATTTAACGACACGGTTTGACTGCCATCTTCAGTTCTCTTGCGAGTCGCGACTAAAGTAAGATTATTTTCTATGCTCAAAATCAAATCAAGTGAATTTTTGAAAAAGGTGATTGATAAATCATTTTCCGGTGAGTAATATGCTTATTAATGTTGATCTATGTCCAGTAATTACAGAAAAAGCAAGAGTGCGCTAGTGTGTCAAAGATTAACTGGTTATTTCAAAGGTTAATGTTTGTGTGAGCTTTCTATCATATGCACATGTTCAGTCCTTTGTCGGCCGGCAAGATTCGCTTTTAACGCTTTCTTGGCGATTAGGCCTTATTGGCTACTAGCTGTTCGCAATAAAACAGTCAGCTTTTTCTCGAGAAGGACGCAGTTATTATGTGACACGAGCTTCACGTCGCAACGCTTTTCGTTAGACTGGACACCCCGATGGGTCAGATCCAGCGCCAGAGCAATCGACTTAGGGGGGCCAAAGTTTGAAACTAAGCACAAAAGCCGCTGTCTTCAAAAGAGAAAGCTTGTTAATTGGGGAGCCAAGAATGTCGATTGGGGGAGCCAGGCCCCCCTTAACGCCGGCCCTGCGATGGTTAGACTGCGTGGTCTCCTAGATAAAAGCTTATGGTATTTCAAGAGAAATTCGTACTTTCTTGAAAATTGGAAACTTTTATAGTTTTCTTCTACAGACCACTTCAATTTCAACATATAACGGTCGAGTTTATCCAAACGTGACGCCATTTTCATTAGTTTTGCCGAGATTTTCAAGTCAAATGTGGGAGATAGATTATCGACATGGTTCGACAGTACTCTTCCGCTCTTCGCAAGCAAGGTAAGATTTCATCTACAATGCTCAAAAGTATATTATGTGAATTTTTGAATGGTGATAATTCATTTCATCTAACACTGAGTGACCTGTTTGATGATGTGTATCTTCGACCAGAAACCATAAAAAAGCAAGCGTTCACTGGTGTGTCAAACATTAACTGTAATTCCAAAGGTTAATATTTATCTAATCTATTACACATGTTCAGCTCTTTTCGCTTTTAAACGCTTTCTTGGCGATTCAGCGTTATCGGCTTCTATCTGATCGCTGTAAACAATTTTGACGTGTTTTCTTGAGAAGGAAGCAGTTACAGTATTATAGCAGGCTTAGCAGCACTGATTGTCTAACTGAACAACTGGTCCGAAGCCAGTAAACTGCGGAAATTGCGCGAAAAAATTTTTGTTGAAAAGGATTGCCTTTCAGTATTTTTTTTTAGTACGTTTTAGCTTTTTTAGTAGTTTTTTTGCTAGAAGTTTAGCCGGTCGAGCGAGGTCTTTTAATTTACAAGCATTTTCGTTCTGTTTAAAAGGAGTTCTTTAAGTTAGCTTTGGCATCGAAGCAAGTTACAGCAACGGGCAACGCGTGTTAGAGGCATTCGCTCTGCTTTTGCAATTTGCATTTGTAGATGGTGTTTTAAAAATGTGTATTGTACAAAGTGTGCTATTGGAAATTATGTATAAGTCGTTGTGCACGTTGTCTTAAAAACATTAGGAGCTGGAAATTTATTGCCTAAGATTGGTATCTCAAATTTTTTAAAATAAAACGTCCAATTATTTATACCTCTATAAAACCCACCCAATGCGTTAGCTTAAAAGAGGTTTTATTTCGTTTATTGATATTGGGTTACTAAGTTTTTATCGCTGCATTTACTAAGGGTCGAAGTCTACTAGCACGAGCTAGGCACGATTTTACTTTTTGTACATTTGTATATACTGTTGTACGTAAGCGTATCATAAAGTTACTGTGTAGCTATGGAATCACATGATGAAGAAGTAAGTGTATTCATTCGAATCTTCATTACATTCGCGGTACCGCGCCGAAACATGCAGCGAGAGTGGCGGCGCTCATCTTCGCGACTGGCCGACACAGCTCCCAAAAAACGTCGCAGCGGTGGCGAGTTGTTGGCGACAATGTGCCAATTTGACCGACCAGGGAATCGAATCCCAGGCCTCCAAACCGATAGTGTATGCTTAACAACTGAGCTAACCGACCGAGATTTCCATTACAAACAAATTTCATTCTTATATTGTTCACTTGAAATTATGAGGGATTTTTAAGAAGAACCCTATGTTCCCAAAATGAACCTGCAGACAATGACGCTTCCCTTCCCCTTTGTCGTAGGAAGACCTTCTTACTAAGGTTGAACGAAAACTAAGGCCTCTCATTTACCCTGACCACACGTCCAGTTTTTGTGAGCTTTAGGTCCACGGTTCTAGTCTCTGCATCATAATCAATTTTTTGACGTCATAATTAAAAAGTGATTAAGACATCAAGAAATTGATGATGATGTAAACAGAGTAATCGTCTAAATCCGGTCTTGTTCCCACCCCTCAATTTTTCTGCTGGCTACGCCCGTGCCTGTACTGGGACCCGAAATAAAAAAGAGCTATTTTCGTCCGTGATTTTTGTAGTTCTAAAAACTCGATTTTTATTCTTTCCAAAAAATTATGATTTGTAGAATCAGAAAACATTTGACCTACCTCGTGTCCATGAAAATAAAATCGGGCCGCTAAAAACAAAGACTTTTTCATCCACAACTGCTGAACTGTTCTCACTTAACTGGCGTTTCAGATGGTTTTTGTTTTATGTCTTTGAGTGGTAGTTTTTGTTTCTTTTTTTTTTTAATTTTGTCGTTTTCTCTGTTAATTCTTTTTTCGCTTTGCAGGCGCAGTCAATGACGTGCATTCTCATCGCAGCCATCAGTGTAGCAGTTATAGGAGCATCCTTTCAATATGGATACAACATAGCAGTGGTGAATGCACCAGCAAAGGCAAGTCTTGTAGGGTGGACACTGTGGACATTGGAGAACGAAACACAATCAAAACAGTAAAATAAAACAAAATCATTTTTTTTTGTTACGCCAAGCGTATCTTAGCGCCTCGGCAACACAGCTTCGAAGAAACGTCGAAGCGGCGGTGACATCGCCTCAGATACGACTGGGTCTTGAATCAAATCCAAGCCCTACTGTATCGATAGCGATGTCTCTAACCATTATACCTACCGGCTGACTAGTAAAATAGCACATTAATTAGTCGTGGTGCGATCAATACTGCAAGCACCTTGCTGAAATAATTTTCAAACTGTACCTTGCACACATTTACTGTTTATAAAGTAGTAGTAGTGTGGTGTCTTTTGTTTCTGCACTGTCAAACTAAATAAAACACAGCAACACAGGAATTCAACTACAAACGGATACAGAAAAGGAAAGAAGCAACAAAACGATTAACGTTGTAACATGCAAGCAATAATGAAACTTGAAGATGAGGGAATTAGTAGGATTGGTCGCTACACCTGAATAGGGTAAGGAAAGAAAAAAACAAACAAATTACGGCGAGATAAAAAAAAATGACACTGAAGAGATTACAGATCCAACACCGCTATGATATAGTGTAGTGGTTTTCAAACTTTTTCTTATCGCGACGCACTCTCAAAGATTTTTTAATCTGGCGACGCACTAGTGTAAATGTAAAATTTTTTGAAGCAAAATATTGTGTTTAAAGTTTGGCGCTTGTAACTGCAAGATCTTTTGTCACAACAACTACTCCGTTACTTTTTCTGGATTTTACGGACTTCACAGGATATCATACAATGGTGTAGATATACAGTCGTTGCTGGGGATACCGTCATTTAAGTTTTTGGTATCGCTTGACCAAGTAGCGAACCCAGTCCCTCACCTGGCTCGCTAACCAGGTGCCAATGTTCTCCGATTACAAGGCCGTCGCTTTTCTAGAACCTTCCACAAAATTCAAATCACAGTAATCGTTGTTATACTCAAGGTAATACGTCAAAGCGTATAACGAGTGGCGGGACTCATCTGCGCGGCTTAGCACCTGGGCAACACAGCATGAACAAACGACGCAGCGTTGATGATACATTGGCGCTGAGCCGGAGCCAGAGCAGTCGACTTAGGGGACCAAGCGTTTATGGGGGGGAAGGGGGGGCATAGTTAAAAATTAAGCACAAAAACAGCTGTCTTCAAAAAAGTAAGCTTGTTAGTTGGGGTAGGGGGCAAGCATGTCGATTGGGGAGGCCAGGCCCCCCTGCCCCCCCTTGGCGCCGGCCTTGCTTAGGCGACACTGTCTGTGTACGACTTGACCGGCTTGGAAGTCGAACTCTTACCTCCCACATCGAAAGCACGTCGTTATCGGTATACCAACCAACGCGTTATTGAACAAAAAATATACAGCAGCATCAAATGCTCTGAAAATTAAATTATTACTGTATAACAATAGGGTTGTAGCGTATAAAATATAAATTATTGTTGAGTTTTAAACAGAATATTCCGAAGAAAGCAAAAAGTTGTGAACTCATGTGAAATCAATTAAAGCCGTTCATTTTTGCAAAAAATTCAAACGACGCACCAGGGCGTCGCGACGCACAGTTTGAGAACCACTGATATAGTGCAATGGTAAGAATCATTAAAACGTTATTATGATAGACAACGCGGTTCGTTCGTGGTAAACAATTAATTTGTTTGTTATTAGTTTATGTTATTTTTTTTATGACATTGCTTTACAGTTAATTCAAGAATATTTCTTCCAAACTGAAGAATCCATTACTGACCGAGAAACTTCAACAACCTTAAGCTCATTAAATTCAACAACTTTAGCAGTGAGTATCGAAAATCAAACCTTGATTATACTCGCCGTGTGATGCCGATGAGTGTAACGAGTGACGGAGCCCGTCTAGCGCCTGGGCAGCACAGCTTCTAACTCCGAAGAAATGTCGCAGAGATGGAGAACCGCTGGCGACACTTGTGTCCGATTTGACAGGCCTGAAAATCCAACCTAGTCCTGTTGCCGCACCGTTAACAATGTCAATAATACTACACGCTATCTGCATGGCCGATATAGCACTGGCAAATGGGTATTATGAATTGTAGTATCCAGTATATCGTTTTTAAGCAGTTATTACTGCAATAGGTTATCAAATGTAGCGAACATACTAGTAGTGGCTTATCGGGTAGTTATATTGATGATTTTCGTAAAAGGGAATTGAAGTTAGACTTAGTGCAGTGGTCAGGGGCGTAGCCATGGGGGGGGGGGCGAAAGGGGCAATTGCCTTCCCCCCCCGAAATTTTTTCAGTGACCACTAGAATACAAACAAAGACACTAATGCTATAACGTAAATCTACTAACAATGCAAGCAGGGGTGGATTAAGACCACTTTTCGACAAAAAAACTACGCTAACATCAATATTTTTCTTGCAAAAACCCTAAAAATTCGTGGCGGCTGGGGGCTCTGCCCCCAGACCCCCTTACCCTCCGGCGGCTGGGGGCTTCGCCTGCACACACCCGGTTGGGGCACCCCCTTTTCCAGATTTTGGGTGCGCCACTGGAAAAGCCTGTGAAGTTTTTCCCCCCCCTCCGAAGTTTGGGGCTGGCTACGCTACTGGCAGTGGTACTACAGTAATTTCAATACCCTATGCGAAGAATGCGATTTTATCCGCTTAAATTCAGGATTTTTCTTGTGATGAATAAAGTTTTGTGATGTAAGTCACCAAATCCAAGGTTCAAAATAAAATCCGATTTGATTATTTGAACAACTGTTTAGACTGAGTATGCTACAACATGGAGCACATCCAACAGTGCAGTAGCATTTATCGAAGATTCACTGACAGATTACCAAACATTTTTATGGTCGTTGACCGTCTCTATTTATACAATTGGAGGAATGATTGGATCTTACAGCACTGGAATATTTGTAAAGCGATTCGGAAGGTAAGAGAGGAATTTCGAAAAAAACGAAAAATGACTTAAAAGTAAAGATTTGGAGAACGCGCTTATTCGAGGGTAAAAATTTTCGGGCAGTAAGATTGAATACTAAAAACAGAAAAAGGATACCCGGTATGCCGGTATCAGCGGCTTAACACGAAAAGAACAAAGAACTAACCGTTAAAGGCATTTAACATGTAGGCTATCGAAAAAAGCCTGAGAAGGCGCACATGGGAACCTGCTTCTTATGTCGCTGACACAGATCGGTAGATGTGTCATATAACAAATAAATAGGCTAAAAAAATTTTGATAATATAGGTTCCTAGTGATTGTTTAATATTAATTTGCGGGTAGGCGTAGCGTATATTGACTATTAGTCTTCAATTTTGCAGAAAAGGAACACTTTTGGTCAACAACGCTTTTTCAATTTTGGGTGCAATTGTAATGGGAACTAGCAAAGTAGCAAATTCGTTAGTAATGATCATCATAGCTCGCTTTTTATTGGGCATATTTGCAGGTAATATGAGTGCATTTTCATTAGTACTTTTGGCAAAAACCTAAGAGGCTGCACATCCACTACCCCACCAGTGCTTGTTTACTGGTTCCATGGCCTGTCGCAGCCTACCATTGAAACAAAATATTTACTGAAGAAAAAAATGTCATTTTGAGTGTATTTTCATTAGCGTAAACCTGACTCTCTTCATTATAGCAGTATCATTATGCGCCCTTTTCGTGGAAAGAGCAAAATGTTTCCTGCATATTTGGCCCAATAGTGGTTGTAAGTTTGAAAGAGTAATGGAATGGGAGGTATGACGTCATCAGTTTAATAATTGCTTGCATCAATGACATTATTTGCCAGTTTTGTTGTAAACCATTATGCGGTATCGCATTTTATGCACACCCAAGAGATACGCTGACATAATAAAACTTCCAAGATTGACTTTCCCAAAACTTTTTGTCTGACATTCCTCAAAAGAAGTCGTTAGAAAGACTAAAAGATCCGAACTGCTTTATAAAGAATCTCATTCTTCTTCCTGACAATTTACCTGAACTGAAGAGTGTCCGATGAAAAGCGTTAGAAATGAACCTTTCCGCTTCACTATATCTTTTCTCCGTTACTTTGCTAAATCGGTTATTGTCATAAGAAGAGAAGTAAAGTAATGCTTCAAGCATAATATTTAAACTACAAGAACAAGTCTCAACTTTTGCTTTTCCCAAAACTTTTTGTCTGACATTTGCTTACAGGTCTCAACTTTTCGTTTTGTCTCAACTTTTCTCACAGGTCTAGCTACAACTGTAGTGCCTCTTTATCTTGGAGAAATCAGTCCCAAAAAATATAGAGGTGGCATTGGAGTAGTGGGACAGCTGTCCATCACAATAGGTAAAATAGATATTTTGTGGTGTGAACTGATGATGATTACAGTACTAACTGGACAAATTAATAAAAATTTTTATTTTTTTGCGTTTTTTTCAACATAACGTTTGATTTTTTATCATTGTGGCAATTGTAAACATAGTAATGGATGAAGTGAGGTTTCATTCTAAAGCTTACTCAATTTTGCACAAATGGGACCCGGCGTTGCGCGTAGGTGCGATATTATGACGTCACAATTGGGCAAGGAAATGATTTCATATTTTCAGTGAAGTTAAATATTGCTGGTTTTAACTGCTCTATAGTGAATTGTAGCATTGCAAAACCGCGTTGACTTCACTTTTATTGAACGTATGAAGACATAGGTCGTTTTTCTGACAACATAATGCAATTGTTTTAAAAAAAATCACAACTTTGTTTTGATTTTCGTTTATTTCACTTGCAAGCAGTGTTACCAACTGGTATATTTATATACCAGATTTCACAAATCTGGTATATTTTTTGGACCGTTTGGTAGGTGAAATTATGGTTTGGTATATGTCCTTAAATTTGGTATATTTTTATACCTTTTGGTAGTGTTTTTTTGCGTTTGGTTAATTTCAGAAATTTAATATAACTGATATGTTGAAGATTACTAGAAAGCTCTTTAATTGCCGGATTACCTGATAAAATCCTTTCTACGGATTTGAGCAAAGCAATTTTGCATAATTGGCAACACTACTAGTGGCGATTTTTTTTGCACAATGTGCCAATGAGGTAAAAGCTCTAGAATTTTCTTTTTCTGAAGCAATATATTATATATGAATTGTGAAGAATGGATTGGCTAGTTTATAGTTTTGAGTGTTAAGTTGTAGCGTTGTAGGGTTTGGCATTTGGATTAAGGCTTGGTGTTTCCATTATATTATCAGCAGCCTAATTTGCAATGATTGGGGTTTGGGTTGAATGTTAAGGATCAGAATTTGGGATGTTTAAGGGGTACTGGACTACTGGTACCGGTATTAGGCCTACTGGGATAACGTATCGGTATTTATGTTTGGCATAGGAAGGAGACCAGTGAATTGATTCAATGAAATGAACCTCCATTAGCCGGGCGTTGTTAAGATCATACCGTATGGAAAATATGGTAACCGGAATCGCTAGTGTGCATCAAGGACATACCGGTACGTTTCCCTATGGTGTGATACGGTATGATCTTCACAAGACCCCATTAGCCTACCAACTTAGCACTTAGTAGAGTAGTAAAATTTAATAGCCCACCTACACCAATTCCTTGATTAGTTTTTATTTTTCAGAATACTGTAGGCTACCGGTACATTGCACTATTAATTATTACTGGTATACCAGTAATAAATTAGCCAAAATTCAAGTATAATCTATACTAAGACTTGATACTGTACTAATTTCAAGTAATGGGGGCTAGTTTGTTTGAAACTGTGAGTTTTGTGCAGTACATCTTTTTGTTACCCGAGAATTGTGGACTGTGAAGTGTTGATTAATTTCAAGTAATGGGGGCTAGTTTATTTGAAACTGTGAATTTTGTGCCGTACATCTTTTTGTTACCTGAGAATTGTGGACTGTGAAATGTTGATTAATTTCAATTAAACTGTTGTATTTGTGACCATTGTTTTTTGTTTAGCGTGAGAAACTTTGATTCGGTTCCTTGGTCTATTTAATCTGCATTACTGGTAATGAAAGCTTGATTGTATTTAACAAATACAACTGATTTATGTTCAGTGTAGAAATACTTCTGTTGGGAGATTGAGCAAGAAATTAATTATGTCATTCAAAAATGCAACACTTACTTTTCATTTTTACAGATAAACTGATGATTTTTCGAAATTTTGGTATATATTTGGTATATTTTTGATAACATATTTTGGTATATAATTTGGAACATTTTGGTATATTTTACTCTGCAAAACCTGGCAACCCTGCTTGCAAGTATAATAAGACCAAATCAAAATAAAAAAACATTTGAAATTGAACAGTTCAACACCTTTGTAGTACTTGGTTTGGCTTCCTTTAGCGTTTTTTAGGGCTTCAACACGTTTCAGCATTTCTTTAATAAAGTCATGCACATTTTCTGATCTTTGGCGAGTGAAAACCACACCTGAATAAGCCTCCCTATCAGTTGAACTTTCGTGGTATTGGGACATTGAGTACAGTATTTCATCTTTGAGTTGATTCCACATGCTCTCTATACTATAGGGTTCATATCTGGCCAATTTCCAGGCCATTTCAAAACTTCAATCTTGTTAGTTTTGAACCAGGCATAAACAGTTTTTGCAGTGAGGCAAGGTGCAGAGTCTTGCTGAAAAATGCAAGGTTTTGTTCAAACCAATCTCTTACTTGGGGCAGCAAATGAGAGTTGAGCATGCTGATATACTTGGCCCCATTCATGGTTCCTTAAACAATATGCAGTCGATTGGGACCATGAACTGAAATTGCACTCCACGCCATAAATTTTGAAAGAAATTTCATTGTTTTCTTCAAACATTTCCACCTTGCCACATCGCAAAAACTGTTTATGCGTGGTTCAAAACTAACAAGATTAAAGTTTTGAAATGGCCTGGAAATTGGCCAGATATGAACCCTATAGTATAGAGAGCATGTGGAATCAACTCAAAGATGAAATACTGTACTCAATGTCCCAATACCACGAAAGTTCAACTAATAGGGAGGCTTATTCAGGTGTGGTTTTCACTCGCCAAAGATCAGAAAATGTGCATGACCTTATTAAAGAAATGCCGAAACGAGTTGAAGCCCTAAAAAACGCTAAAGGAAGCCAAACCAAGTACTACAGAGGTGTTGAACTGTTCAATTTCAAATGTTTTTTTATTTTGATTTGGTCTTATTATACTTGCAAGTGAAATAAACGAAAATCAAAACAAAGTTGTGATTTTTTTAAAAGAATTGCAATATGTTGTCAGAAAAACGACCTATGTCTTCATACGTTCAATAAAAGTGAAGTCAACGCGGTTTTGCAATGCTACAATTCACTATAGAGCAGTTAAAACCAGCAATATTTAACTTCACTGAAAATATGAAATCATTTCCTTGCCCAATTGTGACGTCATAATATCGCACCTGCGCGCGAGGCGGGGTCCCATTTGTGCAAAATTGAGTAAGCTTTAAAATGAAACCTCACTTCATCCATTACTATGTTTACAATTGCCACAATGATAAAAAATCAAACGTTATGTTGAAAAAAACGCAAAAAAAAATAAAAAATTTTTATCAATTTGTCCAGTACTGTATATTGTAAGTTGATATTATTTTTTGCAACTGTTACACCGCTGCATTAGCTATCACTGTCAAATTGGTGTATTGCATTGTACTTTGACTGTATCTTTTCTCCGCTACTTATTTTGTTTATTTTTATTGATTTATTTGACTAAAAAAAAATTGAAAACCCTAAAACATGGTTGATTTTAGGAATTCTTTCCGCACAACTGTTAAGTTTGAAAGAAGCTCTAGGCACCGCCGAGCTTTGGCCAGTGCTGCTTGCCTTTACTGCTGTTCCATCAGTAATTCAGTTATTAACATTGCCCTTTCTTCCTGAGAGTCCAAGATGTTTGCTCATAGACCGAAATGACGAAATAAAAGCAAGAAAAGGTCAGTTTATTTACAGCACATGAATGTATTTTTCAGGTGAATTCTTAGGTGCCCAAAATGAAACAAGTCCAAGGCATTAAAAAAAAGCAAAAATAACGATGTCTTTCTCTCTGTAATTTTCCAAATCCTACGAACCCGCTTTTCATTTTCATGGGCCCAAATTAGGTTTCTAAAAACGCTTTAAAAATATCTGGCTCGAAAACAGATTCAGTGTAACTTCGCTGTCTCATCGTTGCAATAACATTTGCTAGGAACATAGCCATTGGCCAATAAATATCGCGTAGCTTACAATTCCTACGAGACGTGTTCGATACACGGCTAAAACCGGTAAGTAGGTAAATTTTCATTGTCGGCCAAACTCGCGATGCAAGGATGATAATCAAACAAAAAAGCACGTTTAAGAGACCGTGAAAGACCATGAAAATAGTCCCAATGAAACGACGCAGACTAGCGAATCTGCTTCTCAAGCTGTCAATACTACACAAAATTAAACTTCATTTACCCGTATCTTGAAAAAGTTGGAATGCGCAAGCTGCAAAAAACCATCAATCAAATCGTGCTGTCATTTCGAAAAAAAAAAATTATTGGACGGTTGCTGACTCTTAGGAGCGCAAGCTAACTTCACAGTCTCCCTCGATCTATGATTTTTCTGTTCAATTTAATTTGAAAATAACCTCAGTTATTATTATTATTATTAGCTCTCGAAAAGTTTCGTGGAACAAAAAATGTCACAAAAGAAATGCGAGAAATGAAACTAGAAGCACAAGCAGAGGCAACTGCCGAGCAATTGACGGTGATCCAAGTCTTCCGTGACCGAGCTATCCGCTGGCAATTAATTTCCATTATCACATTGCATATAACGCAACAGCTTTGTGGAATAACTGCTGTTAGTGTAGATTTAAGCTTGAATTTTGTGTTAGGTCCCATCAAATTAAACATACTATCTTACATTACCGGTGCCAGTGTTGCTTTTGCACGGCGTGTCGGGTCAACGAAAGGGGGATTCGTCCTCTGTCGTAGCCTTGATTCTTTCACACACTGTCATCATAATACTGTTATAGTCTTGACTGTTGAGCAATGGCATGAAAAGCATTCCAAACGCAGTCTACGCTAAATCCGATATTCAGTCACTTACTCTAGCTGCTGCTAGACATAGAAAATGACAGTTTCTGCAGAACGAACAATAATCAATGAAAGTTGGACAACGAAAAAGGCAAAATGCGATGAACTATAGCGTCGCTCTCGTAAAACGTAAACGCAACCTTTGCTACAACGGTTTGGTGGTAAGGGAAAATATTATTTTATTTCTAAATCAGCTTTTGCTATTTCTTGATTTCGAAACCGGCCGTTAGCTCAGTTGCTTAGCGTACACGCTATCGGTGCGGAAGATCTGGTGTTCAAATTCTGGGTTGGTCAAATCGGCACAGTGTCGCCATCGGCTCGCCACCGCTGCGACGTTCCTTAGGAGTTGTGTAGTGTGTAGCCCACGCGCTAAGCCGCGGAGAATGGCCCCGCCACTCCTTACACGCTTCGGCGTAATATCCAGCGGTGATCTTAGACAAAGGGGGGGCCTGTGCAACAGTTATAGGGGGGGGGGGGGCTTTTTGGATCCAAATTCCAAGACTGCTGTAGCATGTACTAATGCACGTTATAATAGGCATTTCATAGGAAGTTACTTGAGAAGCATCAATCAAGCAAGCAAGATCATTTAATGCATGTATTGTAAAAACATCATTTAGGCCACTGCCACTAATTGGTAGGCTATAACAAGGCTAGAGTTCATAAAACATCTCCCAGAGCTTAAATTAGAGACCTGGAATGATTTGCTTATTATACTGTGTATATGTATTTGTTTATTCTACTGTGAATATGGTTGCTTAAGTTAACCACGAACTAGTTGGCTTTGGGCTACAAACGGTAAATCAGGTTTGGTAAGGCCTATAGCCTACTCGCAAAGATCAATTATAACATCAACTTTTACGCAATATTGCTGCATCTGCTAGTGACAGCTTGCAATACTCTTTGCAGCTGGAGGTAATTCATAACGATAATAAACAAAATATACTTTGCAATAAATTTGCCTACGATCAAAATATCTATTATTGCACTTTGAGGTGGTTCAGCTTCGATCAGAGATTTAAAAAAAAGTGATTCAGACAAATTGTTTACTGTGTTTCGATGCAAAAAGTTCTATTGAAGTGAAGATTCTTTTTTGGGGAGCTTAAATTTGGGATAACTGAAATCAATTTTTTGTGTGGTTCAAGTTAACATTAAGAGAAGTTAGTTTTTGGAGTTTCCGCATTGATTCTTTTTGAGGGGGGGCCTTAATATATTCAAAGGGGGTTCTTTTTGAGGGGGATCATTTTTAAAGGTGGCAGGGAATGGATCCTATTCAGGAGAACTGAAACTAATTCTAATGATACATATGGATCAAGTTTACAAAAAAGTGTTGTTTTGGAAATTTATGTGTCGACTCTTTTTTTCTGAGGGGAGGAGAGCGCATTTACATTAGAGGTCAACTGTAGTAAATCTCCCTACAGGCTTGCTTTACAATCTATCTGCTGTAGTACAGCTGCTTTATAGGAGACTTTTGATGACGTGTTTACATCGAAATTTACCTCAGATGTTGATATACCTGTTTTCTTGTGTGTACACATGATTAGTGATATGTTAAGCACGACGGTTGTGATGATCGGGGTTCCAATTTGTAACATGGTTGATAATGAGACACCTGTAGGTCATGTCACATATTACGAGAGAGTGGGAATAACAAGTTGAGTAATGTTTGTTTGCTTACGTTAAAAATCAGATCTTCATCATACTCGCCGCATTACGCCGAAGGTGCAACGAGTGGTGGGGCACATCTCGGCGGTTTGGCGCCTGGGCAACACAGCTGCGAAGAAACGTCGCAGCGTTGGCAAGCCGTTGGCGACACTGTGACGATTTAACCCAATCAAAAAAATTGCGTGGCAATTACCGGACATTTACATGGGCCAAGCTGGCTCATGCAAATACCCGGTAATTGCCATGCAATTTTTTTGATTGGGAACCGGCCCGGGAATCAAACACCAGACCTCCATCACCGATAGCAAGTGCTTAACAACTGAGCTAACCGGTCGGTTGTTGTCAAATATAAAGCTGAGCAAAAAATTCTCGGCCATGTAGTAGTTCCGGGGCAGATACAGAAGTTTTTTGGGAGGAAAGGTTTATTTTTCAGTTTGGTTCATTTAAAAGTGTTGAAGTAAAGAGTCTAAACTTTAGGGGGGGTGAAACTCTTCCCCTGCATCCGAACCTTTCAATTTGGAGAAAAGCGCAATGATATAAAATTTCTGCGTAATTTTCCAATCCCAGAATTGTTTCAGGAAAGGTAGGCCTATACCTCATCAGCAATTTTTTGATAGTTTTGGATCTTCCTAATATTTTTTGTTTTGGATCTTTCAAAAGAGGAAGTCGTCATGACTTCCCGTCCCGTAGGCCAGGAAGGACATTGCTGTTTAGTGGTTATTTTTTGATTTTTCAGATATTTTATTACTTGAATACAATATTCACAGAAGCGGGATTAGAAGAGTCAGCTCAGAATTATGCTTCTGTTGGAGTTGGAGCTGTAAACGTGATAATGACAGTTGTATCGGTAAATATTTTATTTTTTCATTCATTGGTGATTCAAATCGGAAGGTTAGGGTTTAAGTCTTAGTTGGGCCGACTTTAGCCCAATACAACATTCTTGTACTGCCCTACTTCATACCAAGAAACTACTCCTCCTATGTAAGTTATCTACAGTACAATCGCCTACCCCAAATCAATCAATCAGTTCAACTTTTATTCCCGCTCGCTAAAACACTAACTATACACTCGAACACAAAAATAAACATTGGCACGTAAAACGGACAGTCGGACATGCAACAAAACGGGTTAGCGTTGTGGCATGCCATTCGAGACCAACTATAGGCATGGCTGCATGATGTGACCGCGATGCTTAATTAGATGACTGCTTACAGTCAGAAAAAAGTTTAACCGAGGAAATACGAAAAACGTTGTAATTTTTCACCAATTTGTACTTGGTTTATTTAGTGTATCATTGACTCCTGTGCAAAACGTCGTTGTCGCCCTCGGTGAAGGATAAAATCGTTACAACCACTTTGGTGGCTCTTTCTGTTGCTCTCTGCCGTTATTGTCTTCTTTTATTCTTCTCTAAATCAAAATTTTGCGTCTGTGAGCACGTTTTTAATAGCTCCGACGGCCTAGTGGTAAGAGGGTACGCCTCTGGAGATGTAGACTGGAGTTTGATTCCGAGTCGGGTCAAACCAAAGAATTGAAAACTAGTATTCACAACTTCCCTGCTTGACGCTCAGCATTACAGTAAATTAACAGAGAACAAGCCGGCAAGTTCACTTGGTGACTTGTTCCGTTAGGAAAAGCACTTACCGGGATTTCCCCATGTTGGTGTGGTGGACAGATGGCCGGCAACTCCTAAGCGAGCTGGTTGTAGCGCTTCGACCGCTTTTTCGTGACAGAAAGATAAATATGCAACTAAATACAAACACAATTTTTGTATTTCTAGGTTGGTTTGATGGATTTCGCTGGTAGAAAAATACTTCTTGGCGGAGGTTATTCAATAGCAGCTTTCTTCTGCATAGTTATGACGATATCCCTTAATCTTCAACATCTTGCCGATTGGATTCCTTGGATATCTGTCGTCAGTGTGATTGGGTTTATAGTTGGATTTGCGATTGGTCCAGGTATGAAAATAATAAATAATCAACAGAGATTTTTAAAGCAGTGAGCTGAAATTTTATTGTGAGTAAAGGAGGCTGGTAAATAAGCTTGAGCTTTTCGAGTCAAGACTAGCGGAAAATATGAGTCAAATGCTATGAGCCTCAGCCGGGAATCAAACCCTTCGTGAATGAATCAGTTACCCAACCGCGGTAGACCTATACACCCTACAGTGCTGAAGGAAGATCAGAACCAGAGACCTTGTAATGATGAACAATATAACACAAAGACTTAGCACGCTAGGTTTTCAAATTAAATCTTCATTATACACGCGTTATTACGCCGAAGCGTGCTATAGCGAGTAGCGGGGCCCATCTCTGCGGCTTGGCGACTGGGCAACACAGCTCCGAAGAAACGTCGCGGCGGTGACGAAGCGTTGGCGACATTGTGTTCGATTTGACCGACCTGGGAATCGAACCCCAGCTCTCTCGCACCCACTGATTTCAGCACTAGGTTTTGTTGCCTGCAAATTCAGTTTGTCGCAAGCAAGAAGATTTAACGCTAATTTGCTAGTTTGTCGTTTCACGCTTCGGCGTAATAACGCGAGTAGACTACACTGAAAATTTGATGGTTTTAGCAATTTCAGCACGATTAGAAAACGAGTTTATGTGTTATTTCAAGGTCCCGTGCCCTGGCTTTTAACAGCTGAGCTGTTCAGGCAATCAGCTCGTCCTGCAGCATCAGCAATAGGAAGCGGCTTCAACTGGACTTTTAACTTTGCATTAGCTTTAGTTTTTCCATTTATGCAGGTACTGTGTCGGCCTATAATTACTGTATTTTCAAATTGGTTACTCAGAGTTGACCGGCCGTTAGCTCAGTCGCTAAGCGCACGCTATCGGTGCGGGAGGTCTGGGGTTCGATTCCCGGGCCGGTCAAATCGGCACAGTGTCGCCAACGACTCGCCACCGTTGCGACGTTTCTTCGGAGCTGTGCTGTGCTGCCCAGGCGCTAAGCCGCGGAGATGGGCCCCGCAACTCGTTACACGCTTCGGCGTAATACGGCGAGTATAATGAAGATTTGATTTGATTTTACTCAGAGTTAACACGTAATTTTTACTAGTTATTGTTTGGATTCAAAATTAGCATTATGGTAACATGTCAACAAATTTGTTAATTTGCTTTTATTGAATCAACGATTTACTGATTCCTCTTATAGTTTTTACAATGTAAATTAGGATTTAGTGGGACAATCTTCGTTGTTTACCAAAATTAGTGATAACTCAAACAAATTGGGACGTAATATATATCGTATTCTAAAATTACCACAACGACACTTCGGATTATGGTTATCTTTAAGGCGAGGTTCCTGGTTCTAGGCCTAAATGGTGGACTGATTCATTGTGCTCATGTGACAACACTGATTCAGGTTTTGCTTATTTTTGTGAAAAGAGGTATTATTTTTCAAAAATTGTATGTATAGTCTGATTATGAATTCAAGGCAGTGCAGCACTGTATTGCAGGTTTATACTGCTTCGCATGTACTGTTGATGATCACAGGTAGACTACTTTGTCGAAACGTCCAGTGAACTTGAAATTGTTTTTACAGAAAGCCATGAAAGCGTATGTGTTCTTATTCTTCTTAACTGTTTGCGTTTTCGGAGCTACGTATGTGTTTGTCATTTTACCTGAAACCAAACACAAAACGTTCCAGGAAATCAATATAATGTTTGCCAAGAGAAACAAAGTGAAGAAGTCTGACATCGAACTCGAAGAAGAAGGAGATAGAATGCTGGAGTAAAATACAAATGGAAATCCTGAATCATTGCATCTGGAAGTTGTTGAAGTTTAGAAGTTTCAAACTTAACATTTCAAACACCTTTTGTTTTACAGATATGCATTCGTGAATAGTAGTTTGGATTTAAAGAGACGGAACGTACTCAACTTTACGTAACTTCTAGCTTTACAATTGTGTGTAACCGCACTTGAAAACTATATGGTACTATATAGAATAGCCTGTGCAATAATATGCACAATCCTTATTTGCATAAGGCGTAGGCTACTTCAAAATAAAATTTTGAAAAGCTGATTTTTGCAAAATACTGGCAGCATGGTGTGTTTTACAGGAGTTGAATATGCTGTAATAGCTAATATAGGTAGCCTAGTCCTGAGGCAGCAGTCACACTCTGGAAGTTCGAAACTTTTTAGAAGCCGAAAAGAATAAAAAAATGCTTATCTTAACTTTCGAGGTTCTAGCTGCAGTATCAAGGCGCTGAAGTATTAATATGGTACAAGGGTTTGAGCTGATCAACCCCGGAGTCTGCCAAAGCCATTGTTGGGGGATCCCAAGGACTCAAATGAAGGCCAAAATTTAATCTTCAGGGTCTATACCAAAATCTGGTCTTGGCCCAATACCGAAAAAAACTCAGCTCCGACTTACGGATCACATTTTTGTCTTCAGTTGCGTGATGCAGCATTTGAAAACAAAAATTAACGTGTTCAGCAATAAACTCATCAAATTCATAAAAATCAAATCTTCATTACGCTCGCGTTAGTACGCCGAAGCGCATAACGAATGACGGGGCCCATCTCCGCGGCTTAGCACCTGGACGACACAGCTTCGAAGAAACGTCGCAACGGTGGCGAGCCGTTGGCGACAGAGTGTCCGATTTACCGACGCAAGACTCGAACCCCAAACCTCCCGTACCAAAACAATGTTAACACTGCTCAGATGGCCGAGTGGTATAAAGCGTCTGTCTGTTGAGCTGTAAACTCGGTTTTAATTCCAAGTCGGGTCAAACCAATGACTTTAAATTTGGTATTTACAGCTTCCCTGCTTGACGCTCAGCATTAGCCTAAAGGGACAGTGTGAAGAACAAGCCGGCAAGTTCACTTGTTGTGCCGTTTGGAAAGGCACTTAGCGGGATTCCCCCATCTTGGTGCGGTAGACAGATGGCTGGCAACTCCTGAACGAGCTCATATAGCGCATTGATCGCTTTCTCGTGATAGGAAGATAAATATCCTACCAAATAAATAAATAATAAAACTGAGCTGAGCCGATGGTGGGATAAACTTCTGCTCATCTTTACATTACCCTGTCTATGATCCACATGTCCATTGTTCAGTTAAGGGGTTACCAAAGCCGGCGGTTTTTTTGTTTTGATACAATTAAACTTTTGAGGTCATATCACTTGCTTCAAGTAGGACATCGAAAAATTGATTATGATTCAAAAAGCTCGCGGTACTTTGGAACAGCTTTGACTGGACATGCAAACGCTATGCAAAAAAAATTACACAAGAAATCAAAAAGAAGTGCAGAGTAAACACATTGATTACTACAGTCCAAAAATCAATCAATTTTCTGGACCCGCTTATCCTTGGGGGGTCGCGGGGGCAGAAGCTCAAGTTGGAGCCTCCAAGCATCTCGATCCTCTGCAACAAAGGGTAGATGCTCTGCTGGGATGCCAAGGCGAGACCAACTAAGATCTACGTAATCTCGCCATCGAGTTCTGGGACGGCCTCTAGGCCTTCGACCAATCGGTGTTGAACAGAGCAGTTTTTTGGCTGTTCTTTCCGTTTTTTTGGCTGTTTTACCTTGTCCAACAAGGTCAAACCGCTAATTATTCGCAAGAATCCCATTTCGGTTGCTTGAACTGGAGACCTCACTTTCTCATTCATGATCCAACACTCATGGCCATAAGTCAGAATAGGAACATAGACCGATCTGAAAATGGATAGCTTTGCCTTGGTGCAAAGCTCCCGTTTCAGTACCACAAATCGGTGGAGCTGGCGCATTACTGCACTTGCTTTTCCGATGCGGATATCCAATTGGCTATTTTGTCTGCCGTCACTTGTGAATGAGACGCCGAGGTACTTGAATTTCTCTGAATGTTTTAGTGGTACTCCATCAATTTGGAGAGAGCACTGCTTTGGTTGTCTGGACAGGCACATGGTTTCTATTTTTGTTGAACTGATTTTCATTCCGGCAACAGAGCATGCATCTGAAAACCTGTCAAGAGCTTGCTGGAGACCATTTTGGGTAGAGTCGAGTAGCACAAGATCATCTGCAAATAACAGACGTTGTACAGTGCATTCACCAATCTTTACTCCGCCACAAGACTCACTTTTCTTAACTATTCTATCCATATAAATAAGGAACAGAATAGGTGAAAGAGAGCAGCCTTGCCGTAGTCCCACACTTACTCTGAAAGGTTTCGTCGTTGCACTGTTAACACGAACACAGACCTCGGAATGCACGTACAGCGACTTAATGGCAGTTAGTAACTGGCCATCAATGCCATACTGCAACAGCACCGCCCAAAGCTTGTCTCTAGGAATGCGATCATACGCTTTTTCAAGATCAACAAAACATGCATTGACCTCTTTTGCATATTCCCACGACTTCTCAAAGATTTGCTGCAAGGCAAAGATCTGATCCATTGTGCTTCGGCCAGGACGAAAGCCACACTGAGCATCCGTTAGTTTAGGCTCGACTATTTCACGGCATTTCTTTTCAAGGCATTTGGCATAGACCTTACCCGGGACACTGATGAGAGATATGCCCCTATGATTGGTGCATTTTCTCTTGTCTCCTTTCTTGTGGATAGGTATTATCACACTAGTTTGCCATTGCTTTGGTGCTTGCCCAGTACTACACGCCACCTTACAAACACGAGTCAGCCAACGAACACCATATATGTTCATTGCTTTTAACATTTTAGGTCTGATATCATCCTCACCAAGTGCTTTTCCAGTTTTCAATGATTTGATTACTGCATTCACATCTGCTTCGGTTATCTGAATATCTTCCCCAACCTGTTCCTCGTGAATTTGTATCGGTGTAGCATCATCTGGGTTTAAAAGATCACTAAAGTAGTCTCTCCACCGATTCAAAATAGCATCTTGATCTTTCAGAGTCACACCATTTGAATCTTTGATAAAGAGAGCGGCTCGAGATCTTTTTCCGCGCAAACGGCGAATGGTCTGCCAGAACACTTTGTTTGCCGTTTTGAAATCATCGTCTAACCTTTCTCCAAATTCCTTCCAGGCCCTTTCCTTAGACAGTTTAACTTTTGTGGCTGTCGCCTTACGTGCTTCAGAGTACTGCGAACAAAGTTCAAGTGATGACTTATTTGCAAGCCAGGCCTTATAGGCCACTTTTTTCGCACGAATAGCTTTTTTAACTTCTTGGTTCCACCAAGGAGTTCTTTTCTTGCTACTCTTCGTCCCTCCAACACGCTTACGTCCACAACAGTTAGTAGCGGACGTAATGACTGCTGTTCGAAACAAACACCACTCAGTTTCAATGTCTTCAGTAGGGGTCGGAAGTTCTTTGAACTTAGATGCAATGTTGTGTGCAAATGCAGTTCGTACCTCTTTGTCAGCCAATGATTCCCATTTGATTCGATAAGTTTCTCGTGGTCGAAAAGTCTTTCGTTTTTTCAAGGGTTTCAAAGCTTTCAAAGTGCAGACAACTAGGTGGTGATCAGTTGACAACTCAGCCTCTCTTTTAACACGAACATCAGACACGGTAGAAAACAAGTCCGCCGAAACGATACAAAAATCAATCAGGGAGCGTTGTCCCAGAGAGTTTCTGTACCAGGTGTACTTATGAATTCTTTTGTGCTGAAAAAATGTGTTCATTATGCACAGCCCATTGGTGGCACAGAACTGCAATAAACACCTTCCGTTCTTGTTAATGTCAGGGTCACCATGTTGCCCAATAACACCTTTCCAGGTTGCATTGTCGATGCCCACATGTGCATTGAAATCGCCCAAAAGGACAAGAGATTCTGATGAAGTTGCTTTTTCCAATGCAACCTCAACTTCCTCCAAAAAGGCTTCGTACTGTGATTCTTGATATAAAAGTGTATTTAGAAGGTGCAAACTAATATTTTTTCAATGTAAGCCCATGAAATGCAGGTTACTTACCAATAATTCGATATAGGCCTACAAAGACAGAGTAAAAATTGACGGGCAAGCCCGCATGATCTTTTTATGCACTGACATATTGAAAAATGTTACGTTAAAAACTATGACTTATGAAAAAACTAGGGAACTAGGATTGTAAATACTGCTTTGGAAAAAAACTGCCGATAAGCCACATACACGCCGTACGCAAGCTACAACCCGTACACAATTTCCTAAACTTTCCACCAAATTATTAAGTAGAATTTGTCAAGGACTAAATAATTCTGATGATGGAAGGTGAATACACTATGATTCAAGCAAATCACACAGTCTTCTGAATAGTTGTTTTTCTGTAGATTTATTAGTTCTCAAATTCTCAAGGCTACTTATTTTTAGCAACTAAATTTGCTGCGCTTAGGGAAAGAGGCTTCAAGTTGTTGAGGAAGTAAAATTTTAAACCAAAATCGCAGTTTCAGTTCCTCAGGAATCAAGGAATAAACCCATGACTGTGTTTGATGAGTCCAATGCCCAATTGTGGATCGTTCGTGACCCAATTGCTTCAAACAAGCCCTGGCAAATCTTTCGGATTCGACCACCTGCAAAAGGACACATACAAAACGACACTCCAGACCTCAACCATAACTGCACAAAAACGTTGGAAAGCGCTGCGCTAGGGAGACTTCAAAATTCTTTAATCCGCATTAGACCGAAGCGGGGACGGATTTAGACAATGAGAAACCCAATGCCTTGTTGATTTCAAGTGTGTCGCTAGTGATCATAGACCGGTGATTGGACTCATCGCTAAGGAAATAATGGTCGCCATGGTCGATCACCAGAAAAAAACGAGATCTTTACGGTCGATAAAGATCTTTTACAGCTCAGATGGCCGAGTGGTAAGAGCGTCCGCCTCGGAAGCTGTAAACTTGGGTTTGATTCCAAGTCGGGTCAAACCAATGACTTTAAATTTGGTATTCACAGCTTCCCTGCTTGACGTTCAGCATTAGGGGCCTAAAGGAACAGTGTGAAGAACAAGCCGGCAAGTATACTTGTTGCGCCGTTAGGAAAGGCGCTTAGCGGGATGCCCCATCTTGGTGTGGTAGACACATGGCCGGCAAGTCCCAAGAGAGCTCGTACAGCGCTTTGATTGCTTTTTCGCAATAGGAAGATAAATATGCAACTAAAATACAAATATCCAAAACGCGAAGGTCTTTCCGGAATCGTATCGAGTCCTTTTGTTCGTGACGAGACCTTTGTTTCTCCGAGGCCCTGGGCTTCAGCCTGCTTAGCCTATTGCTAAATCTTACTCTGCAGCTAAGCGAGGTCCGTAACTTCAAATAATGGTGCCAAGGTGCAAACGACAAGCACGACACGTCCCTCCAAAAAAAAGCTGTATTATTTGCTTTTTACACATGCACTGGTTAATACCTGGGTAGAGTTGATACAAAATCTGCTTGCAAATGCATTTGGGGTTTGTCGGGGGTCGTACTGGGTAGTTTTACCCCCCAAGGTTGAATAGACGTCACGTCAATTTTATCCTCGTACTCAAAAGACGCTGCTACTGTAAAAGTTCAAACATGAGTTTTTCCTTTTTTTTGAAAGCTTTTTCATTTCTGGAAAATAGTGTGCATTATATCGCTCGGTTAATGAACACTAAAAGGAGACAAAAATACCATACAGCATTCGAGTGTTTCTTAACCGCTTTTAATTGCGCCACGGATCCCAAAAAGATTGTGGCAAAACTCTTGGACCCTTTAACCCTAGAACGAGCTTGTACTTTAATGTTGCATTTTAATGATTGTATTTTGATATTGATATTTTAATGTTTTAATGTACAAAGTGATTATATTTTAATGTTGCGATTTTACGAACTGTGTCAGGTGTCACATGATACCTTTATGCACGAAAAAAATGAAAAGAACTCATGCGAAATCGGAAAAAATCTTGCATGGCTGTCAATTCCAGTACGTGACGAAAATTCCCATTTCTGTGGACAAAAATCTGTATTTTCAATGCAAAGCAATGTCGTTTTAATCATTAATTTTGCTTTTGTTTAACTTGGTCAGTGATGGGCACGATGAGCCTTTTTGAAGTAACGCGATAACGATAATTTCTAAAAGCGCTGTGCGATACCGATAATTCAATTGATCTGTGTTGCTTGAATTATTTGCTATGTTGTTTAACATGGTCATCATTTGTTTTAAGCAATCATATTGTACTGTAAGATTGTTTAACGTGGAAATCATGACATGATCAGGTCTTTGCAATGGTCAGGTTGAGTAGGCTGTAATGATAGTTCAAGTCACTCTTAATCAGACGCTTAAAACGCTGACAAATCCAATAAGCGAACTTAAAATCAACAAAATAAATTTAATTTTTTTAGCAAATAAAATCTCAGTGAGCCTACCGCACGCACTATCATGCCAAAAATCTCCTCAGATTTGACTTTAGTTCATTAGTTTTATTCGTTCTTGTACCTTCGGCGAAGTAGAGTTTAGCAAGTATTTTTGTATTAATTGCTACTAAGTGATTTATAGCCAAATGAGTAATTCAAGTGGGGAAAATCAACGTCTGATTCCAAATCGTGACACCGAAATTGTTCTTTACAAAAGACGTTGGATATTTTTATTTGGAATTTCTCTGGTCATTGCTTCTTCCAAGTTTTCCTCTGTTTGTTTTGGATCGGTCAATGATATTTTTACTACGTACTTCAACGTAGCAAACGACCAGGCTGCTGATAGGATAATATTGTCGGTTCACACAATGTCCTGTTTGGCAGTCCCCATTTTAGCCTAATTGTCTTTTGCAAACAGAATGGGCATTCGATCCATTGTATTAGTTGAGAGTTTTCGCTTAACGTTTTTTCCTACCTCCTAATAGTTCTGGCAATTGCGTTTCCTCATTACTATTTGCTTATTATCTTCGGACAACTGATCCATAGGGTGACAAATGCAATCCAATGGTCCATTCCGCCTCTTTTTGCTGTGTTGTGGTTTCCAAATCATGAAGTTGCAATAGCCATTGCTGCTAATTTTATTGGTGCTGCTTTTGGCGCAGCAATTGGGTTCGCAGTGCCTCCATTGGTGTTAACGGAACCTCCAGGAATCCTTTATCCGGAAATCTATTGCAATCTGACCAAAGACCAAGTGCAAATTCCTATTTTAGCATTGAAATATTGGAAAACTGAAGATCGCTTTCTTCTTTTAACTTTGTTCGGTGGTTTACTTGGATTAACTGCTCTTCTTTCACTGATTTTTTTAATTTGTGACTGACTTGCCCGCGAAACCTCCAACCATAGCACAAACTTTGAGACGTCAATCAACCCCAGAAGATTTTAAAACATTTAACAAAGAAAATTTGCAAGAATACTTTGCCTTGTTGGAGGCACTTTTTACGGACAAAACAGTTGTCTTGTTGTTACTTGTATACATCATCGTCCATCGGGCTGTGGAATTGGAAATTACCTTGATGGGTGAATTGATCAGAGCAGTATTTGCATCGTTTAACATTGCAGCACCATCAAACATCATCACGAGCTACATAATGGCACTTCTCCAATCTTAGGCGTGTTTGGCAGTTATACGTCTGGAAAATTATTGGATAAGTTCAAAAAATTTCGCAAACAAACTGTATAGTTTGGAGCCGGAATGACGTTTTCATCTACTGCTGGAATTGTGTTAAGTTACTGCTTTTAAACCTTCCCGGGTTTTGTGTTTTCAACCGTGGACTTGGATTTTCCACGCAAATTTGTATCATTTCGCTTTTAGCTGTTGTAACGCGCCATTCTTATCCTATAAATGAAGTATTTGTGAGTATATGGATTGCAGCATTTGAAAGTTTTGTTTCGATTGTTATTGCTGAATTAGGCCTACTTTTTATTGATAAGATTAATAATATGAGTAAGTTAGTTAGTTTTAGTTGCATATTTATCTTCCTATCACGAGAAAGCGATCAATGCGCTATACGAGCTCGCTTAGAAGTTGCCAGCCATCTGTCTACCACACCAAGATGGGGGAATCCCGCTAGGTGCCTTTCCCAACGGCACAACAAGTAAACTTGCCGGCTTGTTCTCCACACTGTCCCTTTAATGCTGAGCGTCAAGCAGGGAAGCTGTGAATACCAATTTTAAAGTCATTGGTTTGACCCGACTCGGAATCAAACCCGAGTCTACAGCTCAAAAGACAGACGCTCCATACCACTCGGCCATCTGAGCTGAGTGTGTTTATACTAATGAGTGCTTTGCTTTTCATGTCATTTGTACTAGCAATAATAACTAAACCGCAAGATCGGCGATTACATGCGGAAAGGGAAGTATTACAAAATGCACCATCTACTTCAAGAAACCCAACATGATTAAAAAGTCGTACACTTAGCAGTCATGACCGTGCCTGCTACTCCCTTCACCTTCAATTTTCATGCTTTCTTCCATGCCACAACATCAATCGTGTTGTTGCTTTTTCCCTTTTCTGTGTCCACGTTTGCAGTAGAATTCTCATATTGTTGTGTTGTATTTATTTTGACGGTGCAGAAATAAAAGACACTATGACTAGTCATCACTGCCTTGTACATAGGTGGCGGAACCGGGGTGGGGCTGTCCCCCTTTTTTTCAGAGGGAGCCTTGGGGGGCCTAATTTACGCGTTTATTTCTACAATATTGCCTCTGCATGAATGTATTTGAAACTTAATAGGCCTACCATCAAAATTAAAACCTAAAAAAGAGCTGTAATCCAGAGATGTCTTCTTTAAAATTTTGTTTGTGGGGTGAGGGGAACAGAAATTATAAGCAAGAACCGTGGGTCTGAAGCCCACATAAATTGGACATACCCAGTGATGGGCACGATAAACCATTCTGTACTAAAGCGATAACGATAATCGATAACTTCAAAAAAGCCATGGGCGATACCGATAATCGATAAATTTCAATTTTTTAAAGCGATATCGATAATCGATAAATTATCGCCGATAAATTTTTCCGATAAATGTTGCGGTAAATTTTCGATGTGTTTGACGAAGTTTTTTTTTGTAAGTCGAATTGCAAAAATGTTTTTTCTAGATTTTTTAAGAAAAGAGAGCAGTTCACGGACTCTGCCGTGAAATTAAACCAAACAAAGAAATAATTTTCAAAAATTACAACAAGTCTTAATGGACATCGTGTTTTTTCCATAGCGCCAACTCACTAACTTTGAAGTTTAAACTCTGCGTGCATAAAAATCGTTTATCTCGATAATTTAACAAAATATTCAACAAAAGCGATGACGGTAATCGATAAATCCAAACTATTTTGAGCGATAACGATAATCGATAAAAAGTTATCGCCGATAACTATCGCCGGTAAATTATCGCGATAAATGCCCATCTCTGGACATACCACATGACTGTGGACAGGCTAAATATGGATTGTAGGCATAGAACCGTATTTACGTATAGGCTAAGGAAGCTGAAACCTAGGGCCTCGGAGAAAACAGGGGGGCCTCATCATGAACAATGAATACCTTTTTTTTCTCTTCGCTGTTACTTTCAGTGGAAAACTGAACATCTGAGGACGTGTATACCTTTTTTTTGCTCTTCACTGTAGGGCTTACTGATATTTTCAGTGAAAACAGCACATATGAGGACGTGAAGATCTTTTTTTGCTCTTCCAATCAGAGTGATCAAATAACCTAGAGCCTATCATTGCTTAAATCCGGCCCTCATGAGCGTATTTAGGGGCGGGGTCATTGTGCCATGCCCCTTCCCTCTTGACTCTGCCTTTTGGTAAACAAGAACAATACTAATGGTGCCAAGTGACTGAAATATGCCTTCTTCTGATGGTTTCTGCAGCTTATGGTCAGGGGCGGATCCAGGGGGTTAGGATAAAAGGTATGCATCTTCCCACCAGCCATTTTCAAAAACGTTTTTGATGCATACAATTTTTCTATAATTTCGAACCACTTCGATAGCAAGCCTTACGCATTAAGCACGCATAATTAAAAATGTGCGAACAAAATGCATCATATTTGGCGAAGCACTCGGAATTAGGGTCAAAAAATTAAAACAAAATTTACCTGAAAATTATTCAAAAAGCACTAAATTAGCCATTACAGCATGTAAATTTAAAACTTTTTTCTGAGGGAGCGTGCCACCGGACCCCCTTAAAACATTTCTTGTTTCTTAATCAGCTTCAAATTAGTTCTGCCGAAAACAAATGCGCTGAAAAAATTGTGAAAATTATGCCCTCCCCCTTTTAATATTTCTCGCTACACCACTGCCGGCCCTGGTTGTTAGGTTAGGAAAATCTGGTTATTGGTTTTGAGCCCCTCTACTTTAGAAATGCCTCCGCCATCGCTGGTCTTGTATTATAATTTATATTATGAGAAGACAAAGCGGTTGACGAGGTAGCAAAGACATTGTCATTGGTGTCGAGGTATGGGGTTCGATTCCCGATAATGTCCAATCAAATACAGTAGTTACCTTATTCACATGTCCTGTTTAAGTAGCCAAGAAGTCACGGGTTTTCTGCATTGCAAAGATATTTTTAATACATAGGGTACCATAGAACGGGAAAGCGCAGTCTTCATCAGCCGTTCTCAGGTAAAGGTACACACATCCTTTAGAATGCTTGACCTTGATTAGCCAAACACCCCCCGGATTTGTATACCCCATAAGAAATTTAACTTTTGTGGTCGTTCGGATTTCCCATTCGGCAAGCCAGGAAGGACGATTTTCGTTTTAAATTTTTAATACCATAACCACTTGTTTTAACAGTTAAGATATTAAAAAACTGCTTATATGATACACAAAGCCCATGGACCTTAGGAACTATACTTAAGCTGATCGTTGTGGACAGGGTGAGGGTTCTAAGTCCCACCAGCTCACCCAGGGCCGGCGCCAAGGGGGGGGGGAAAGGGAAGCCTGGAACTTTGGCAAACACTATAAGTGTTTACCTGTGTGATCAGAGTGTTTTATTTTAAAAGGCCTACAACAGCTTTGCAACTTTTATGATTATCTTTTTTGCACCGTCTGATTTAGCCAACAGTATTTATTTACCTTTTTGTTCTTATTGAAAGTATTTTTGTTCATACTGAAAGTATAACCTATAAATAAAATAAGTAAATAACTGAGGTTATTTTCAAAATATATTGAACTGAAAATTCTACAGTAATTGAGGGAGACTGCGAAGCGAGCTTGCGCTCTTCGAGTCAGCAACCACCCGTTACATATGTCAAATGCAATCGGCTCCAGCCGCAAATCGAACCCGTCACGTAGGATCTGTCACCTGCGCGCGGTACCGCTAGGTCATGTCACTGACTTCATGCTACATATTCATGCTATACATAGCAATTTCTATCTATTTTTTGATTAATCGTTTTTCGTTTTGCGGAAAAATTAGCTTTTGCATTTTTCACTACAAAAAATTATTTTTCTTATTTTATTGAACACGCTGAACTAAAGTAATTTTACGATCAATGTTGTTGTTTCTGCGTTTGTTGTCAAATAAAAACCAGCAACGCATGTGACGGGATCAATGCTTAATTATTCCATTGAAATTTTAATCTATTAAACAAGTGTAAATGGTTGCTGGCATAACAAAGTAGAGACGTGCTCTGTTCCGAAGATCAGAGCGGAATACATTTACAATCGAAATCTTTCCAGTTGTCCTCAAATATTTCGCCTTCAAACTGGCCACTGCCGGCTCAACAGTCACATGCAACGAATTGGTTTACATGACACCGGCCTATGCTCAAGGTGCAACGTTCCAGAAGATGTGATCCATTATCTTTTTGTGTGCCTAAAGTACAATCACCAAAGATCAATTTTGATAAAAGAATTAAAGAAATTTAATGTCAAATTCACACTCCAAATTTTCTTCGATCCAAAAGCAACTTTAAGTCTCCACTTTTCTCAAAACATCTGGTGTAGTTATTTAATGAGGCAACTATGTTTTTCTCTTTTCTTTCTCCATTGGCAAAATTTCAATGCATAAAATTAGTTAATGTGTCATGATGATTCTCGAATCATTTTACCTACGCAAAATTTTTGCGTCTTCTAATGTTTAGATCAATGCGTGCATTGTTTTGCTGTGTTTTTGGTGTATGCTTAATTCTTGTGTTTTGTGTTAATGTTTACATTACGATATGTTCAATTTGTTTGTGTCTATGTGGGTATATAATTAACCCTTTGCGGTCGAATGGCAAGTATAGCTGGCCATCACAAAAATCGCCATTTGGTCGTAAGGCAAGTATAGCTTGCCCTTCACCAAAATTTCGTTTAATGAAGTCATAGGGCGAGCATTGTCTGCCATTTGCTTCTTGGTACTGTAGTGCGTAGTCGTAAGGCAACCGCAATATGACCACGTTGTAATGGCGCGAAAATTTTGCTGTTGCTATGGTAATAAACACATTGCAAAGTGGAGGAATAGAAAGTGCGCGAAAATTAGAGTGTCATTGCAACAGTTTGATGAAAACCGTCATTGCAGTTAAGCATGAAGCTAAGTTAGCTAACTGTTATAGCAAGGACCGCAGTAATAATTTGCAATGTTTAGAGGCAGAGTTAGGTTATTGCTGGTTGCAGCGGCTGGCGGCTGGTTAGACACTAATTTAGAGCAAGTTAGTTGGGTTGGGTGTCACACTAATTTAGTGCCGTAGCGTGCTTGTTTTAGGTAAATTGATCATCATAGTTTCCTTCAAGTACCGTATGCAGGTGCGACAGACAGCCTGGACTACACCCTGACGGATGTTTCAAAAAATATCACACGGAGAAGCATTACAAATAATAATTGATGTCTTCTGAGCTTTTGCTTTTTTTGATACTGCTGCGTGCTGGTGTTTATGTGCTGAAGTATCGTTACTCAAGCGACATCGTAATAAAAACGCTGTCATTTAGTATTACCCTTGATAGTTTCATGACGACACGGTTGTTTCTTGTGCTATAAACGAAGCAGTTTTGATAATATTAACAAATAATGTAGTTAGTGGCTTACGTCATCCAACCGGTAGTGACGTCATCACCCCCCAAAAATAATTATTTTAAAAATAGATTTACCTAATCGCAAAACATCGCAATTCTAGATCCTTCCGAATTAGAGATAAAATGCTTTAAAATTACCTACGTAAATAACGCAAAAAACAGGATTTTACATACGACTAACGACGGCAACTAAGAGAAAATCATTACGACCGCAAAGGGTTAAGGAGTTTTTTTTTGTATATTGGTGCAGGCCTTCACCTAAAAGCTATCAAAATTTGGGTTTTCAAGTTTATGATATGTATTTTTTTTGGGAGGGTAGGCCTATATTTGTTTAATTGTTTGATATTTACGTTGTGTCACTCATTCATTTATATATGTTTTTTTTTTCCTAATATTAGTCCTGGCGCTAAAAAACATCCTTAGTTACAAAGCGCCGTAAAATTTCCTAATAGTGATAATAATAGTATCAGCCAATTGTTCAAGAAAAGTTTTATTCTACAACTCTAACAGACTGTTTCATGCCTGAAGGCATTCATCACATTAAAAGCGTACCATTTACCGGTACGCTATTTCTCATTTACGCTATTAATGACATAACTCCTCATTTACGTTATTTGTAATTCGATAGCATTGCTCAGTATTGTCTGTTGACCTGCCCCACTAAACACCGCAAAGGACAGAAACACCGCAAAGGAGCGACAAAGGACGACAAAGAACTTACTAAACACCGCAAAGCACGACAAAGGACTTCAAATTGATCTACTAAACACCGCAAAGAACGACTAAGAACTTGGAATCATACCATGACAAAGAACGACAAAGGACTTTAAATTCGGGTAAGGGTTAAATTAGGGCTAGGCTTTGGGCTATCAGGTCCTTAGTCGTACTTTGCGGTGATTAGTAAGTTCTTTGTCGCTCCTTTGTGGTGTTTCCGTCTTTTGCGGGGTTTAGTAGGACCCTCTGTTGACCAACTAGAAGCATTCTGTAGTTACTTAATGCAGGAATTGCAAAACGTCACATACAACACATTCTGTAATTACTTAATAACTACAGAATGTCGTAAACAACAGCATTTATCTTTTTTGCACCGTTTGATTTAGCCAACAATATTTTGGTAATTATTTTAATTTGCCAATGTCTTTTTCATTTGTTATTCTGATTTTTTCAGCGTAGGCATCTTATCTCACAAAAATGTCCCCATTGTGGGACCAGATAAACTAATAGGCTACTTCAGTAAAGATTTTTGTTTGTTCGTCATATTGCGAATATAGAACAGAACAGAACAGAGCAAGAACTTTTTAATAGCCCAAAACAGAATGAATAGTTTCCTTCTTTGAGTCAAATTCTCATTGATGTACACTGAATTTGCTTTGGGATTTAATAATTTTCTTTGGCAGTAAATTTCATTTGTTTTATCCCGATTGGTGAAGCAAACTATGATAAGGGGATTTCGGTTTGATGAGTTTTGGAAATGTACATTGTTGTTCGGCCTGAATAGATTATTGGCATCAAGCAATCTGTGAGAAGTTGATATTTCACTGTCTTCCAGCTCATCCTTCAACATACTGGCAACTTGTATTCATGGGATCCCATATCAGTATTTGAATAAGAGTGATGATGTCCACTTAGGACGAAATATAATTTTTTATAAACTGAGAAGAGTGATCCCGGTAATTTTGACAATAATGAGTGCACATTATGACATAACACGACAATGAAAGGGCAATAAATCTAACGTTCTGTGTGTGATGTAACCAGGGTTAGAAATCGATAATGAAAAAGTAAAGAATAATTCGATATCTCAAAAAAAAAGTAGAGAATTTCTACATTCGATAACAAAAATAAAAAGTAGATAATATCGATCAATCGATAACGGCAAATCGATACTTTTCTCTGACTCAGTTAACAACGACAGCGTCAACATATTTTGATGCTAATGGGAGGGCTTCAGGCAGTGGTGTGCACTGTGCACCGGTACTCTGAAATTCATTCGGTACCGGTACTCGACTTCAAAAGTAGTTAGGTACCGGTACTCGGTACTCATTTTAAAAAGTAGCCTAACGCATTACTTTAGCGGTACTCAGTACTTTTTTGATAAAATCAAAAATTCCATTTTTGTATTGGCTGGTAAAATAAAGTAGGCTATGAGAGTGCGCATATTTATTTAAGGCTGTGATTGCAAAGACTTGCAAAAATTTTTAAAATACCATAAAAAAACGATAACAAAACAAATAAAGTTTAATAAGTTTATTCAATGAAAAAGATGCAGTCACAAAATGCTTAATAAAAATCACTTTGAAAAAAGAGCTATTACAGTATGGTAACACTGAAAAATTCACTAACACCAATTACTTAATTGTAAGCAAAATTCAATTGAGCAAACACCAATATTAAAATCAATTCTACAACAATTAATTAGTTTCAAATCTTAAAATCAATTCTAAAAAATTAGCTAACATTAGGCTTACCATACGTCCTCCTTTTTAACAAAAAATAATTTGTCTTCCGATAACGCTAAAATCTGCCCAAATTTCCTCCTTTTTGGCATTACGAACAGTTTAAACATGTCAAATCATTTTTACACGACAATTTTTGGGAAGTTTTCGTTCAAAGAACGGCGTACGGACGCGATGCCTTTTTTTTCTCTTTTGCCCTTCACTTGATTTTGGGCGGAAAATTGGGCATCTGCGGAAGTGATAACCTTCAAAGAATCTGTCCTCTTTTTGCGCAATGAAAATGTAGTAACCCTACCTAACATTGCTGAACCTAAGATTTAGTTATTTAAAAATTGGATGATTGACTTAATACCAATTTCTGTGCTGTGTAGATGCAATACAATGCATTATATTAATCGTTCAGTTATTTTTATACCTTTCAAAAAGGTAAGCATTTAAAAATGCTTGTCATTTAGTCCAGCACGTTTTGTCTTTAATATGTCCTTGCCAATGGAAAACATTCGAAAATTTTTGTGTTGCCAAATATTAATCAACTTTCTGAAAATGAAACAAAACAAATGTCCCGGCAAAAAGTACCGATTTAGCAAAACTAAAAGTAATTCCAAGTCGGTACCGGTACTCAAAACCAAATGTAGCGCCGGTACCGGTACTGAAAAAGTAATTCGGTACTGTAATTCGGTACAAAGTATTTCGGTACTGCCCACCTCTGGCTTCAGGTTTGGCAAAGTGGAGAATGTTGGTGTCGGTGGCACAGCATATTATGATGGGCAGTTTAAAACAGAAATACCAGAAGGCCTGATAAAGCATTATTGCTATTTGAAGCCTTTTTCAGTGACCAATCATCCAGTCCAGCACTCTACATTACAGTTCATACACATCTTGTCGCAGGTGTCATCCATAGACCAAGGTAGCTTACAGAAAGCCTGCAGTCAATTTTATTAGCCTCACAACTGCAGTGGACTGCCTGGCCCTGCCCTGCACAAAGTTCGTATAACTTCGTGTAAGTTGCGCGGACAGGAATGGAGCAGAGACAATGGAGCAAAAAATGTGTCCAAAAAGACAATCGCCTGCCTAACTTTTATAATGTAAAAACGTTTGAAAGTGTTACAAAAAAAGTCATAACTTTAATTATCCTCGTTTAATTCTAAAAATTTCAACTGCATCGTAAAGCTCTTGATTTTAGCTACCGTTTAAAACAAATTTCAAGAAAATTGATGGTGTTTTAAGCACTCTGCATGGTTAATAATTTGGACATAGCCTACTTAGTAATTTTTGAAGCAATTTTTACGCTAGCAGCATTTCTTGCTATTTTAAAAGCATAAATATAGCGCAGATTTGCAAAAAGTAAAAGTTATTGTTTGATTCAAATTAAATAGGTTCAATTACAAAAATTTGAACTTCTATATGAAAGTAGCCTAGCTATATTGATCGTAGTTTTCCAAGCCTTTAAAGATTTGTTGCAAGAAAATGATTGCGTAAATTGTTTTAAACCTCATGTAAAAGTAGGCTTCACTGTTCTTAGTATAGAACTAGGTTTTTTGCCCATTCCCTAGTCCAGGGGTGGGCAAACTTTTTGCATGAAGGGCCGCATTGGAAAAAATTTTGAAGCCGAGGGCCGCACTGCTTTGGAAAAAAAAAGTAACAAAGGTCACCCAAGGATTTGGCAAAGGGGGACACCACCGGGGGCCTGGGGGTGAAACCCCTAGTCTCTGGAGACCAAGGGGGTCTAGGGGCGTAGCCCCCAGCCGCCAATGGATTTTTACGGTTTTCATATAAAAAACACTCATTTTAGCACACTTTTTTATCGAAAAAGGGCATGCAGTGAGTGCAGTCACTATGGACACTGCAAAAATATTTCCGCAGCTTATATCTAAAAGCTGAGGCTTGGCTAAAATAAGCAAAAGGAGGCTGCAACCATTATTAACTTGAGAAATTATAAACTGCAAGTTAGGTATTAGCACCTTATTACAGGGCCAAGGGGGAGGCATGGCACCGTGGCCCCCTCTGCGTGCGCCTATGGTCATCACGACTGCAAATGTTCTATTTTCCATGTGATTTCACTAGGGTACCAGGTTCATCTTTCTGTAAATGCCCGCGGGCCGCATGAAATGATCTCGCCGGCCGCATGCGGCCCGCGGGCCGTAGTTTGCCCACCCCTGCCCTAGTCACTAAGTACTGTAATTTATTGCAAATAAGCTGATAGCTTTTCTAACTGTCATAGCCAGGCTGCTTCACATGGCAATAAGGTGGCTGACTGACCGGAGACTAAACCTGGTGAAAACAATCTAAAGTGATGAAATAATGGGGTTATGAAGGAAGTTTGTGACGCACGGTGGGGTTGTGTTACATCAGTCTGACAACTTAGGCCTATTTTTTTGCTCATGGTGAGCAAAAACAGTGGCGAGTTAGGCGAATTGACGAGTTAGGCGAAGACAACTTAGCCGAACTTGATAACACAAAAAACAATAGGCTCTCAGCCGGGACCAAGCGATATGTGGCGACTTAGGCGAACTGGCGACTTAGCCGAAGTCGACTTAGGCAAATTCTACAGTAGTTGAAAAACTGCTACAAAAATTTATATCTCTGTCCAAATTATTTACAATGTAGAGTGCCTAAAACACAACCAATTTTCTTGAAATTTGTTTTAAACGATAGCTTAAGTCAAGAGCTTCATGATGCAGTTAAAATTCTTATAATTCAGCAAGCATAACCGAAGTTATGACCTTTTTTGTAACACTTTCAAGCGTTTTTACATTACGAAAGATAGGCTGGCGATGGTTTTTTTGGACACATTTTTGCTGCATTGTCGCCAATGTAACGAATGATTCGCTCAACTTATACGTGAGTTATACGGACTTTGGCCCTGCCCTGCCCTGCCTTCTACAAAGCGATACCAAGTGACCAAACGTTAAGCAAATGTTTTCTCGTGTTATATTTTGGAATGAAATAAAAAATGACAGTGCATACGGAATTTTCCGCACGCTAGCTGTTCTTATGCGGATGTAAAGCAAAAATATTTACCAAAATTTTACCTGTAAACACCACAAAAACCGGATGAGATAGTAAAAATCACAAAAAATAAAAACTATTAAAAGAACTTAGGCCTATACAGAAAAAAAGTATAGATCAATGAATATCGATAAACCACGCAAAAAAGTAGGAAAAAGACCCAATCGATAATGAAAAAATAAGGAAAGAATTTTTGCATTCGATGACGAAAAAGTGAAGAATATCGATATCGATTTCTAATCGATATTCTAATTTTCAACCCTGGATGTAACTAGCGCTTGCACTTGGCAGTTGTAATTGTAGTGGCTTTGCTGTGTTAGCTGTGTTAGGTTGACGAGGGAGATAAGTAAGAAAATAACGTCAGAAATAGCCTGAACAGCTAATTGAAGTCAGAATTAAAATAAATTTTTTCTACTGAAACTTAACGTAAAATATTGGAGTTGTAAAGTTTTAACATAGCCTAAATGTTTTTAGTCTGATAATAATGAGTGAAAAACAAACATCGTTGCAGAGATTTTTGGAAGTAGGTCAGCACCATCTCAAGAGTCTGACGTCGATTACGAGGAACTTAAAGCATCAAAAAACGTCCAGGGACACGTTGCGGGTTTCGATGAGTTCCAGCATAATTCCAAGATAGAAGAGTTTGGTAGCTGCAAAACAAGCTCATGGTTCTCATTGAATCACTATTGTAATATGGGCTGAAATAAAATTCAATTGCTGAATATTTATGTATAATTTTAAGGCCGGTCCGTGGAAAATTTTCCGACTTACACCAATCCGCCATGCGAAAAAGTTTGCCGACCCCTGCTCTACGTTACCTCGCTTGATCGTGCGTACAAAATCTGCAATAGCTGGAAAGTGATCCACGAAGATTTTGCACGAAAAACCAAGACTATGCGAACAAATAGATATTCTCAAATATTTATCAATAACTAATATTTACTTTTTTAAAGAGATTTTCAATTTCAACGACCAAGTCCTTAGTCGATCCGACTAATCATGGACCTATTTTCGTAAACTTTTTCGTCATTACAATTCAGGTTTGAGAGATATTTAACGACACGGTTTGACTGCCATCTTCAGTTCTCTCGCGAGTTGCGACTAAAGTAAGATTATTTTCTATGCTCAAAATCAAATCAAGTGAATTTTTGAAAAAGGTGATTGATAATTCATTTTCCGGTGAGTAATATGCTTAATAATGTTGATCTATGTCCAGTAATCACAGAAAAAGCAAGAGTGCGCTAGTGTGTCAAAGATTAACTGGTTATTTCAAAGGTTAATGTTTGTGTGAGCTTTCTATCATATGCACATGTTCAGTCCTTTGTCGGCAGGCAAGATTCGCTTTTAACGCTTTCTTGGCGATTAGGCCTTATTGGCTACTAGCTGTTCGCAATAAAACAGTCAGCTTTTTCTCGAGAAGGACGCAGTTATTATGCGACACGAGCTTCACGTCGCAACGCTTTTCGTTAGACTGGACACCCCGATGGGTCAGATCCAGCGCCAGAGCAATCGACTTAGGGGGACCAAAGTTTGAAACTAAGCACAAAAGCCGCTGTCTTCAAAAGAGAAAGCTTGTTAATTGGGGAGCCAAGAATGTCGATTGGGGGAGCCAGGCCCCCTTGGCGCCGACCCTGCGATGGTTAGACTGCGTGGTCTCCTAGATAAAAGCTTATGGTATTTCAAGAGAAATTCGTACTTTCTTGAAAATTGGAAACTTTTATAGTTTTCTTCTACAGACTACTTCAATTTCAACATATAACGGTCGAGTTTATCCAAACGTGACGCCATTTTCATTAGTTTTGCCGAGATTTTCAAGTCAAATGTGGGAGATAGATTATCGACATGGTTCGACAGTACTCTTCCGCTCTTCGCAAGCAAGGTAAGATTTCATCTACAATGCTCAAACGTATATTATGTGAATTTTTGAATGGTGATAATTCATTTCATCTAACACTGAGTGACCTGTTTGATGATGTGTATCTTCGACCAGAAACCATAAAAAAGCAAGCATTCACTGGTGTGTCAAACATTAACTGTAATTCCAAAGGTTAATATTTATCTAATCTATTACACATGTTCAGCTCTTTACGCTTTTTCACGCTTTCTTGGCGATTCAGCATTATCGGCTTCTATCTGATCGCTGTAAACAATTTTGACGTGTTTTCTTGAGAAGGAAGCAGTTACAGTATTATAGCAGGCTTAGCAGCACCGATTGTCTAACCGAACAACTGGTCCGAAGCCAGTAAACTGCGGAAATTGCGCGAAAAAATTTTTGTTGAAAAGGATTGCCTTTCAGTATTTTTTTTAGAACGTTTTAGCTTTTTTAGTAGTTTTTTTGCAAGAAGTTTAGCCGGTCGAGCGAGGTTTTTTAATTTACAAGCATTTTCGTTCTGTTTAAAAGGATTTCTTTAAGTCAGCTTTGGCATCGAAGCAAGTTACAGCAACGGGCAACGCGTGTTAGAGGCATTCGCTCTGCTTTTGCAATTTGCATTTGTAGATGGTGTTTTAAAAATGTGTATTGTGTAAATTGTACTATTGGAAATTATGTATAAGTCGTTGTGCACGTTGTCTTAAAAACATTAGGAGCTGGAAATTTATTGCCTAAGATTGATATCTCAAATTTTTTAAAATAAAACGTCCAATTATTTATACCTCTATAAAACCACCCAATGCGTTAGCTTGAAAGAGGTTTTATTTCGTTTATTGATATTGGGTTACTAAGTTTTTATCGCTGCATTTACTAAGGGTCGAAGTCTACTAGCACGAGCTAGGCACGATTTTACTTTTTGTACATTTGTATATACTGTTGTACGTAAGCGTATCATAAAGTTACTGTGTAGCTATGGAATCACATGATGAAGAAGTAAGTGTATTCATTCGAATCTTCATTACATTCGCGGTACCGCGCCGAAACATGCAGCGAGAGTGGCGGCGCTCATCTTCGCGACTGGCCGACACAGCTCCCAAAAAACGTCGCAGCGGTGGCGAGTTGTTGGCGACAATGTGCCAATTTGACCGACCCGGGAATCGAATCCCAGGCCTCCAAACCGATAGTGTATGCTTAACAATTGAGCTAACCGACCGAGATTTCCATTACAAACAAATTTCATTCTTATATTGTTCACTTGAAATTATGAGGGATTTTTAAGAACCCTATGTTCCCAAAATGAACCTCCAGACAATGACGCTTCCCTTCCCCTTTGTCGTAGGAAGACCTTCTTACTAAGATTGAATGAAAACTAAGGCCTCTCATTTACCCTGACCACACGTCCAGTTTTCGTGAGCTTTAGGTCCACGGTTCTAGTCTCTGCATCATAGTCAATTTTTTGACGTCGTAATTAAAAAGTGATTAAGACATCAACAAATTGATGATTATGTAAACAGAGTAATCGTCTAAATCCAGTCTTGTTCCCACCCCTCAATTTTTCTGTTGGCTACGCCCGTGCCTGTGCAGGGATCCGAAATAAAAAAGAGCTATTTTCGTCCGTGAATTTTGTAGTTCTAAAAACTCGATTTTTCTTCTTTCCAAAAAATTATAATTGGTAGAATCAGAAAACATTTGGACCTACCTCGTGTCCATGAAAATAAAATCGGGCCGCTAAAAACAAAGACTTTTTCATCCACAACTGCTGAACTGTTCTCACCTAACTGGCGTTTCAGATGGTTTTTGTTTTATGTTTTTGAGTGGTAGTTTTTGTTTCTTTTTCTCTTTAATTTTTTTCGCTTTGCAGGCGCAGTCAATGACGTGCATTCTCATCGCAGCCATCAGTGTAGCAGTTATAGGAGCATCCTTTCAATATGGATACAACATAGCAGTGGTGAATGCACCAGCAAAGGCAAGTCTTGTAGGGTGGACACTGTGGACATTGGAGAACGAAACACAATCAAAACAGTAAAATAAAACAAAATCATTTTTTTATTGTTACGCCAAGCGTATCTTAGCGCCTCGGCAACACAGCTTCGAAGAAACGTCGAAGCGGCGGTGACATCGCCTCAGATACGACTGGGTCTTGAATCAAATCCAAGCCCTACTGTATCGATAGCGATGTCTCTAACCATTATACCTACCGGCTGACTAGTAAAATAGCACATTAAGTAGTCGTGGTGCGATCAATACAGCAAGCACCTTGCTAAAATAACTTTCAAACTGTACCTTGCACACATTTACTTTTTATAATAGTAGTAGTAGTAGTGTGGTGTCTTTTGTTTCTGCACTGCCAAACTAAATAAAACACAGCAACACAGGAATTCAACTACAAACGGATACAGAAAAGGAAAGAAGCAACAAAACGATTAACGTTGCAACATGCAAGCAATAATGAAACTTGAAGATGAGGGAATTAGTAGGATTGGTCGCTACACCTGAATAGGGTGAGGAAAGAAAAAACAAACAAATTACGGCGAGATAAAAAAAAATGACACTGAAGAGATTACAGATCCAACACCGCTATGCTATAGTGTAGTGGTTTTCAAACTTTTTCTTATCGCGACGCACTCTCAAAGATTTTTTAATCAAGCGACGCACTTGTGTAAATGTAAAATTTTTTGAAGCAAAATATTGTGTTTAAAGTTTGGCGCTTGTAACTGCAAGATCTTTTGTCACAACGGCTACTCCGTTACTTTTTCTTGATTTTACGGACTTCACAGGATATCATACAATGGGGTAGGTATACAGTCGTTGCTGGGGATACCGTCATTTAAGTTTTTGGTATCGCTTGACCAAGTAGCGAACCCAGTCCCTCACCTGGCTCGCTAACCAGGTGCCAATGTTCTCCGATTACAAGGCCGTCGCTTTTCTAGAACCTTCGACAAAATTCAAATCAAAGGAATCGTTGTTATACTCAGGGTAATACGTCGAAGCGTATAACGAGTGGTGGGACTCATCTGCGCGGCTTAGCACCTGAGCAACACAGCATGAACAAACGACGCAGCGTTGTTGATACATTGGCGCTGAGCCGGCGCCAGAGCAGTCGACTTAGGGGACCAAGCAGTGGCGTACGGTGAGCATTTTTTAGAGGTGTGCTCCTCTACAATATTTGCTGCCGCATGCAGCCATTTATTAAACAAATGTGTGGAAGTGCTCGAAGTTTAATGCAAATACGCGAACCAACATCAAGCACCTTTTCCAGCAGCCTAATTTGCTACTAAATATATTTAATTTTGGTGTCGGCTTTTTAGCTTTTGCTATTTCCAATTTTTCGTCGTAATTTCTGCTACAAAACGGCTTTTCAATCATACTGTCAACACTTACTTCCATTCCACTAATTTAACCTACAACTTGAATTTGACCAACAACTTTAAAATGTATATATTGACCGTCACACTTTCAAAAATCACAAGCGATTACTCGCAACCGCATTCTAATACGATGTAGAATACAATGGAAAAGGTCTGCCTTGCTTGTGTTGAACGATACCTGTTGAACCTGCCCTAAGAGAGAGCCATTGCATCACTCTTCTGCGATGAAAAAAGCAATTTGCTGTGGCGTGATTGAGCATGTATTGTGATGTTGCGTCTGGGTTCAACTTTCAAATAGGACATTTTTTGCATTTATATCGTGTGGAAAGTGAAAAAGTCACTCTCCGCCATATAATATGATTCAGAATACAATGAAGAAGGTCTGGCTCGCTTGTGTTCAACGATATCTGTTGAACCTGTGAAGCCAATGGTTGAATCTACACCATGCAAGAGAATGTTGCGTCATCGGTCAGCGTTGAAAAAAGCGATTTGTCGTTCATCAAAGCAAAAAGAACTCAGATTGCGCTGATATTACAAAGATTAAAGACGAGAAAATCCAAATATTGTAGTTAAATGTAATTAACGTGTGTGCCTGAGATATCGCAGGGTGTGCGCTGAACACCTTGAACCTCTGGAGAATACGCTCCTGGGACCAAGCGTTTATCAGGGGGGGGGGGGCATAGTTAAAAATTAAGCACAAAAACCGCTGTCTTCAAAAAAGTAAGCTTGTTAGTTGGGGGGGCCAAGAATGTCGATTGGGGAGGCCAGGCCCCCCTGCCCCTCCTTGGCACCGGTCTTGCATTGGCGACACTGTCTGTGTATGACTTGACCGGCTTGGAAGTCGAACTCTTACCTCCCACACCGAAAGCACGTCGTTATCGCTATACCAACCAACGCGTTATTGAACAAAAAATATACAGCAGCATCAAATGCACTGAAAATTAAATTATTACTGTATAACAATAGGGTTGTAGCGTATGAAATATAAATTATTGTTGAGTTGAAAACAGAATATTCCGAAGAAAGCAAAAAGTTGTAAACTCTTGTGAAATCAATTAAAGCTGTTCATTTTTGCAAAAAATTCAAACGACGCACCAGGGCGTTGCGACGCACAGTTTGAGAACCACTGATGTAGTGCAATGGTAAGAATCATAAAAACGTTATTACGATAGACAACGCGGTTCGTTCGTTCGTAGACAACAATTAATTTGTTTGTTATCAGTTTATGTTATTTTTTTTTATGACATTGCTTTACAGTTAATTCAAAAATATTTCTTCCAAACTGAAGAATCCATCACTGATGAAGAAACTGCAACAACCTTAAGCTCATTAAATTCAACAACTTTAGCAGTGAGTATCGAAAATCAAACCTTGATTATACTCGCCGTGTGATGCCGATGAGTGTAACGAGTGACGGAGCCCGTCTAGCGCCTGGGCTGCACAGCTTCTAACTCCGAAAAAATGTCGCAGAGATGGAGAACCGCTGGCGACACTTGTGTCCGATTTGACAGGCCTGAAAATCCAACCCAGTCCTGTTGCCGCACCGTTGGCAATGTCAATAATACTACACGCTATCGGCATGGCCGATATAGCACTGGCCAATGGGTATTATGAATTGCAGTATCCAATATATCGTTTTTAAGCAGTTATTACTGCAATAGGTTATCGAATGTAGCGAACATACTAGTAGTGGCTTATCGGGTAGTTATATTGATGATTTTCGTAAAAGGGAATTGAAGTTAGACTTAGTGCAGTGGTCAGGGGCGTAGCCATGGGGGGGAGGGGGTGAAAGGGGCAATTGCCTTCCCCCCCCCGAAATTTTTTCAGTGACCACTAGCCTACAAACAAAGATACTAATGCTATAACGTAAATCTACTAACAACGCAAGCAGGGGTGGATTAAGACCACTTTTCGACAAAAAAAACTACGCTAAAATGAGTATTTTTCTTGCAAAAACCCTGAAAATTCGTGGCGGCTGGGGGCAGAGCCCCTAGACCCCCTTAGCCTCCGGCGGCTGGGGGCTTCGCCTGCACACACCCGGTTGGGGCACCCCCTTTTCCAGATCCTAGGTGCGCCACTGGAAAAGCCTGTGAAGTTTTGCCCCCCCCCCAAAGTTTGGGGCTGGCTATACGCCACTGGCAGTGGTACTACAATAATTTCAATTCCCTATGCGAAGAATGCGATTTTATCCGCTTAAATTCAGGATTTTTCTTGTGATGAATAAAGTTTTGTGATGTAACTCAGCATATTCAACGCTCAAAATAAAATCCGATTTGATTATTGGAGCAACTGTTTAGACTGAATATGCTACAACATGGAACACATCCAACAGTACAGTAGCATTTACTGAAGAGTCACTGACAGATTACCAAACATTTTTATGGTCGTTGACTGTCTCTATTTATACAATTGGAGGGATGATTGGATCTTACAGCACTGGAATATTTGTAAAGCGATTCGGAAGGTAAGAAAGGAATTTTGAAAAAAACGAAAAATAACTTAAAAGTAAAGATTTGGAGAACGCGCTTATTCGAGGGTAAAAATTTTCGGGCAGTAAGATTGAATATTAAAAACAGAAAAAGGATACCCGGTATGCCGGTATCAGCGGCTTAACACGAAAAGGACAAGAAACTAACCGTTAAAGGCATTTAATATGTAGGCTATCGAAAAAAGCCTGAGAGGAGCGCACATGCCTGCTTTTTATGACACAAATCGGTAGTGTGCCGTATAACAAATGGAATAGGCTAAAGAAATTTTGATAGTATAGGTTAGGGGTGGGCAAGCTTTTCATACGAAGGGCCAGATTTGGAAAAACTGTTGAAGCCGCTGGCCGCAGGCTGATTGGAAAACAAGGTGAAGACCATTTTTTTTTGAAGATCACGATCCACGTACGAATGTGATTTCCAAAATAAGAGGTTTTCACCTCGTTTTTCTTGTTTTCTATTCTACGTTGAGGCTTATTTTTTGATAATCGCTGCCATCCATGATCTCTAAAAGAAAAAAAAGGTCTTGCGCTCAATTCACGGTGGGAGTTTGAGTTTGTGTAAGTGCCGGCGGGCCAGAATAAAAGGACCGGCCTGCCGGATTTGGTGCGCGGGCCGTAGTTTGCCCATGTCTGGTACAGGCTCTTAGTAATTGGTTAATATTAATTTGCGGGTAGGCGTAGCGTATATTGACTAGTCTTCAATTTTGCAGAAAAGGAACACTTTTGGTCAACAACGCTTTTTCAATTTTGGGTGCAATTTTAATGGGAACTAGCAAAGTAGCAAATTCGTTAGTAATGATCATCATAGCTCGCTTTTTATTGGGCATATTTGCAGGTAATATGAGTGCATTTTCATTAGCACTTTTGGCAAAAACCTAAGAGGCTGCACATCCACTACCCCACCAGTGCTTGTTTACTGGTTCCATGGCCTGTCGCAGCCTACCATTGAAACAAAATATTTACTGAAGAAAAAAATGTCATTTTGAATGCATTTCCATTAGCGTAAACCTGACTCTCTTCATTATAACAATATCATTATGCGCCCTTTTCGTGGAAAGAGCAAAATGTTTCCTGCATATTTGGCCCAATATTGGTTGTAAGTTTGAAAGAGTAATGGAATGGGAGGTATGACGTCATCAGTTTAATAATTGCTTACATCAATGACATTATTTGCCAGTTTTGTCCTAAATCATTATGCGGTATCGCATTTATGCACACCCAAGAGATACGCTAACATAACAAAACTTCCAAGATTGACTTTCCCAAAACTTTTTGTCTCACATTCCTCAAAAGAAGTCGTTAGAAAGACTAAAAGATCCGAACTGCTTTATAAAGAATCTCATCCTTCTTCCTGACAATTTACCTAAACTGAAGAGTGTCCGACGAAAAGCGTTAGAAATGAACCTTTCCGCTTCACTATATCTTTTCTCCGTTACTATGCTGAATCGGTTATTGTCATAAGAAGAGGAGTAAAGTAATGCTTCAAGCATATTTTAACCTCAAGAACAAGTCTCAACTTTTCTTACAGGTCTAGCTACAACTGTAGTGCCTCTTTATCTTGGAGAAATCAGTCCCAAAAAATATAGAGGTGGCATTGGAGTAGTTGGACAGCTGTCCATCACAATAGGTAAAATAAATATTTTGTGGTGTGAACTGATGATGATTATGTTGTAAGTTGATATTATTATTTCTCGCAACTGTTACACCGCTGCATTAGCTATCACTGTTAAATCGGTGCATTGCATCATACTTTGACAATATCTTTTCTCCGCTACTTATTTTGTTTATTTTATTTTATTGATTTATTTAACTAAAAAAAAATTGAAAACCCTAAAACATGGTTGATTTTAGGAATTCTTTCCGCCCAACTGTTAAGTTTGAAGGAAGCTCTAGGCACCGCCGAGCTTTGGCCAGTGCTGCTTGCCTTTACTGCTGTACCATCAGTAATTCAGTTATTAACATTGCCCTTTCTTCCTGAGAGTCCAAGATGTTTGCTCATAGACCGAAATGACGAAATAAAAGCAAGAAAAGGTTAGTTTATTTACAGCACATGAATATATTTTTCAGGTGAATTCTTAGGTGCCCAAAATGAAACAAGTCCAAGGCATTAAAAAAAACAAAAATAACGATGTCTTTCTCTCTGTAATTTTCCGAATCCTACGAACCCGCTTTTCATTTTCATGAGCCCAAATTAGGTCTCTAAAAACGCTTTAAAAATATCTGGCTCGAAAACAGATTCAGTGTGACTTCGCTGTCTCATCGTTGCGATAACATTTGCCAGGAACATAGCCATTGGCCAATAAATATCGCGTAGCTTACAATTCCTACGAGACGTGTTCGATACACGGCTAAAACCGGTAAGTGCGTAAATTTTCATTGTCGGCCAAACTCGCGATGCAAGGATGATAATCAAACAAAAAAGCACGTTTAGGAGACCATGAAAATAGTCCCAATGAAACGACGCAGACTCGCGAATCTGCTTCTCCTCAAGCTGTCAATACTACACAAAATTAAACTTCATTTACCCGTATCTTGAAAAAGTTGGAATGCGCGAGCTGCGAGAAGCCATCAATCAAATCGTGCTGTCATTTCGAAAAAAAAAATTATTGAACGGTTGCTGACTCTTAGGAGCGCAAGCTAACTTCACAGTCTCCCTCGATCTATGATTTTTCTGTTCAATACAATTTGAAAATGTTCTAATGTAGTAACCTAATGTAACCTTTAGTAACCTCTTCTCAGTTCATCTCACCTTGCCTTCTAATTTGCGAGTGCTCGTAGCAATCATCTTATGTTAAATTACATTCACAAGTAAACTGTTTTTTTGCTTCTGATAATCACTGATATTGTGCTATATAAGACCGTGCACTTTTTCACAATTTTGTCCTTCACTTATTTATTACTACTGACATCTCGTATTACTACTGTGTTAACATTTCCTTACTACTATGAGTCCAGGTGCAAAAAAAACCTATGCTGTTAATGCGCCTTTATTGTTTTTATTCACGCACATAATAAACAAACAACCAATATTACAATTTGGTTCTATGTTGTACTCTGATAAATTACAAAAGAATACAACAGTTTTTGGCGACGAGGATGGAATCTATTCTCTAATCGATCTTCGACGAGATTTTACCGACCTCAACGGAAACAAAGAAATCTACTATGGAAAAACTGATCGCTTTTACGAAGCAACAAATTGCCAGTCAGGAAGAACGAATGGAACGCCAGCAAGCTCAAATGGAAGCACAGACGAAAGCACATCTAAAAAAACAGCTCAAATGACGTCTCTGTTCAAAGCGTTGACAAGCAAGCCTGAAACCCCTTCCGCCTCAAATCAAGTACCCACGCCTAACTTCGCAGTTTTTGATCCATCAACAGAACTTTGGGAGGACTACTGGTCACGATTCAGCACATTTGCAAGCGCTCATTCAGTGCCTGAGGGTAAGAAAGCTTAACCAAGCTTCTATCATTTACAAGATGTTGTCGAATTTAGCCGGTCAAGAGTCACCAACTAAAACGGTCAATGAACTAAGTATGCCGGAAATCGTGAACTACATGAAGGTTCAATTCGATCCTACACGATTTATCGTCCAAGAACGTTTCAAGTTTTGGAGCGAAATGAAGAGGAAACCCGGCGAATCGATCCAAGAACTGGCGAGCCGCAAAAGACATGACGCCGCTACCTGTGATTTTCCATCCATCAATGATCCGCTAGATGAAGCCCTGCGTACACGTTTTATCTGTTCTGTAAATAATGAAGCAGTGCTCAAAGCTCTGTTTAAGATCACAGCCGAGGAATTAACTTTCACCCGAGCGATTGAGGTAGCTACTGAAACAGAAGATGCTGCAAAGGTGGCAAAAAAACTGTCTACGGATCACATTCTTCAAATGTGCAAAAGATGAGTGCCAAGTCACACCGAAAAAATGTTCATCAGAAAGGTCATTCTATAGATGTGACAGCACGTTCAAAAGACTTATCTGAGGTGCCGCAGCAAAGGGCATGCTATCGGTGCGGTAAAACTAATCATCTTTCTTCTGCATGTCGTTTCAGAAACGCAGTTTGCAATTTCTGCAAAATTAAGGGACACTTGGAATCTGTTTGCCGAAAGAAAGCGTGGCAACATTTTACCAGTTTGGTTTGTCATATTGATGCAGCTCCGGAAATTCTCCATGCTGTCGAAGATGACGAAACTTCAAGTCCAAAGCTGAATGTTTCTTTGAAGATCGGATCATATCCTATCTCATTCGAACTTGACACAGCCACTAAAGGTAATTTTATATCCGTCGATAATTGGAAGTTGGTGGGTAAACCGTGTTTACACAAACCGACTTTGAAATTTCAATCTGCAAGTCTACACCGCATGCCCATCAAGGGATGTTGGGTCGAAAAAGTAGCATTCAAGAACACCACAGCTCCTTTAACTTTTTTTGTCGCGGATGTTCCAGATCTAAATTTATTAGGCCGTAACGCCATCAAAGATATGTGCATCTCGGTAGACGAAGTTTTGCATGGCACGCAAAACTCAGTTCTGGCGGTTCGACAAAGTGATGATTCAAGTCTCAAAACCTCATGCATCCGGCTATGTGGAGAATTCAAAGATTTATTTAAGCCTGAGTTGGGATGTCTCCAAGATTTTGAACTCAAAGTGGAGTTTAAAGTTGAAGCCAAGCCCGTTTACTGTAAGCCACGCTCCGTTCCCTTTGCCGTGCAAGAGGATTTAGCTGTGAAGTGTGAAAGCGGAAATCTCGCGAGGAATCTGGACACAGGTAAAATTTAACGATTGGGGGACACCAGTGGTACCCATCAGGAAGAAACAGAGCGGATCAAAGAAACCCAAACTACGAATCTGGGGTGACTATTCCGTAACGGTAAATCCACAACTGGCAGTCCACCGTCACTCTCTGCCATCTCCAGAAGAATTAATGAAGAAACTTGGAGGTGGACGTGGGTTCTCCAAAAATGATTTGGCTGATGCGTACAACCAAGTCAAGCTGGGTCCTCAGAGCAGGGAGCGTCTGGCTCTCAGTACACACACAGGAGTTCTGTTGCAAAACGTTTTACCGTTCGGAATATTATCAGCCCCTGGCTATTTTCAGAAAATCATGGATGATATCACCAAGATCTTAAAGGTGTCGCCGTCTATCTAGACGATATTTTGGTTAGTGGCAGCAATGAGGAGGATCACCTACACAATTTGAGATGTTTGTTGGAGAGACTTCGTGCAAAGGGATTGCCTTGTCGCAAGGACAATTGCATTTTCGCTGAATCAAGCGTAGAGTACCTGGGTTATGTCCTCACTGAAGATGGAATTCGCAAAGGACCCAAGGTAGATGCTGAACTCCAAATGCTGCCCCCAGTGGATGTTTCGTCTCTTTGCTCATTCCTGAGCTCCTTACAGTTCTGCGCCAAATTTGTACCTCCAACTTATTCGACAATTGCCGAATCACTGTACAAACTGACCAAGAAGAAGGTATCCTGGAGATGGGGAGTTCTTGCGCAACGAGCTTTCCATCAACTCAAACGTTTATTTTCTACGGATGATGCACTTATCCATTTCGATCCTTCGTTACCACTGGGACTCGCCACAGACGCATCGCAAGTGGGAGTAGGAGCTACACTTTTCCATCGCCTACCTGATGGCAGCGAAAAACCAACTGCCAATGCTTCGAAGACGTTGACACCAGCCCAAAGGAGATATACTCAAATACAGAAGGAAGCATTGGCTATCGTTTTCGGTTTTAAGAAATTTTACCAGTTCCTATGGAAGACTTTTTTTTTTTCGTCACGGACCACAAGCCTCTTTTGACTTTGTTTGGCCCTTCGAAGCCAGTCCCGGTTTTGGTGGCTAATCGCTTAGCTCGCTGGGCGATCTTTTTAAATAAATTTGATTACCTGATCGAGTACAGGAAGACCGACAAACATCAAAACGCTGATGCATTAAGCCGTCTACCTAGTGGGAGGATCCAGTTTTCGACAAGGAAGATGATGAGGAAGATGTCGACATTGTCTGCGCAATTCAAGTACTGAGTTTGCAGGTTCAACCACCGGATTGCCCCGCCATCCAGAAGAAGACTGCTAAAGATCCAGTCTTGAGCAATGTCATCCGTTTCACCAGAGAAGGTTGGCCAAAAGAACTATCCAAGGATGATCCTGCCCAAGATTTTCGAAGAGTGGCAGACTCATTGAGTATAGCGCACAACTGCTTGCTTTATGGTTCACGCATAGTGATTCCAACCAATATTCGACCGCAGATTCTTTCACTCTTGCATGAAGGACACTTTGGCATTCAACGGATGAAACAACTGGCAAGGACTGCAGTGTACAGGCCAAAAATTGATGATGACATCACCGACCTTTGCCGTCGTTGTGTCACGTGTGCTGCGCATCAGAATAAGCCAATTCAAGCACCTGTACACCCCTGGTTGATGCCAGAGAAGCCGTGGAGTCGTCTTCATATCGATCATGCAATCAATTTCCTGGGTTCAAACTGGTTAGTAACTATCAATGCATATTCCAAATATCCTTGTATCCATTCTACTCCGTCTGTCTCTTCAAAATCTACAATCGAACTACTGGACGAAGATTTTTAACATTTTGGATATTCTCATACGATCGTCACAGACAATAGTTCGAGTTTTGTGTCTGAAGAATTTCAAAACTTTTGCAGAGAAAGGGGCATAATTCACCTCACTGGTGCACCGTACCATCCAGCAACAAACGGTGCAGCAGAGCGCTTAATTCAAACATTCAAACAATCGCTGAGAAAATCTTCACTTCCACCACGGACAAGGCCGCAACCAGGAGGGGGGGCGCGGGAGGCGGAGCCCCCTCTGAAAACAATTTCGCCATTCTACAAAAAAATGGTTACTATAATACATGATACCGGTATAGGTAATTTGGCCTCCCTAAAATATTTTTCGCCCCCCCCCAAGCATTTACTTCTAGTTTCGGGCCTGACCACGGAAGGCGTTGCAACAATTCCTTCTTCAGTATAGAAGAACACCAAATTCCAGTGGATACTCTCCGAGTGAACTTTTAAACAACCGACAGATTCGAACAAGGTTCGACACCCTATTGCCTTCTCCAGCGCACCAGATGCAGAAACAAGTTCAGCAACGATCGGAAGTCCATGAGGATGTGCGAAGAGTCGCTACCAAGTTGAAAACGGGGGATCGCTGTTATGCTTTGTAATTTGGTCCAAGACGCACCAATCAACCGCGATGGGTCCCAGCGGTGATAACAAAATGCCTTGGATCCCGAAGTTTCAACGTTCGAGTGTTCCCACGAGGGTGGTGCAGAGACCTCATTTGGATCAACTTCGTTCCAAATATACTTCTGTCGAAGATGAAGAACCAGGCGACTGCCAGCCTGCTAGGCTGCCTTAAGATGACTGCCAGTCTTTACCGACAATTACAACAGAGGACTATCCTTCATCATCAACCGTGCCAACTGACGTTCCACAACAAGCGGAATATGGTCCCCACACTCCGCGAAGGTCTAAGAGAATATCGAAACCACGAACATTTTTTGTTGTAAATAATTGTTTTGCGTTCAATCCCCCCATGATATCATTTTATTGGGGAGGAGTTGTAATGTAGTAACCTAATGTAACCTTTAGTAACCTCTTTTCAGTTCATGTCACCTTGCCTTCTAATTTGCGAGTGCTCGTAGCAATCATCTTATGTTAAAACACGTTTACAAGCAACTTGTTTTCTTGCTTCTGATAATCACTGATATTGTGCTGTATAAGACCGTGCACTTTTTCACAATTTTGTATTACAATTTGGTTCTATGTTGCACTCTGATAAATTACGTAAGAATACGACAGAAAATGATCTCAGTTATTATTATTATTAGCTCTCGAAAAGTTTCGTGGAACAAAAAATGTCACAAAAGAAATGCGAGAAATGAAACTAGAAGCACAAGCAGAGGCAGCTGCCGAGCAATTGACGGTGATCCAAGTCTTCCGTGACCGAGCTATCCGCTGGCAATTAATTTCCATTATCACATTGCAAATAACGCAACAGCTTTGTGGAATAAATGCTGTAAGTGTAGATTTAAGCTTGAATTTGGTGTTAAGCTTCATCAAATTAAACATACTATCTTACATTATCGGTACCGGTGTTGCTTTTGCACGACGTGTCGGGTCAACGAAAGGGGGATTCGTCCTCTGTCGTAGCCTTGATTCTTTCACACACTGTAATCATACTGGTGTAGAGTCTTGATTGTTAAGCAATGGCATGAAAAGCATTCCAAACGCAGTCTGTAGACGCAAAATCCGATATTCAGTCACTTACTCTAGCTGCTGCTAGACATAAAAAGTGACAGCTTCTGCTGAACAAACAATAAGCAATGAAAGTTGGACAACGAAAAAGGCAAAATGCGATGAACTATAGCCGTCGCTCACGCAAAACGTAAATGCAACCTTAGCTACAACGATTTGGTAGTAAGGAAAAATATGTTTTTATTTCCGAATCAGCTTTGCTACTCCTTGATTTCGAAACCGGCCCTTAGCTCAGTTGCTTAGCGCACACGCTATCGGTGCGGAAGATCTGGTGTTCAAATTCTGGGTTATGGGCCCCGCCACTCGTTACATGCTTCAGCGTAATACCGCGAGTATAATGAAGATTTGATTAAATGGCAGCTGAATAACAGCAAAATAAAACATCTCAAAAATTGATTTCTTAATTATTGTACATTAGGGAAAAAAAATTACAGTAACAAATCACATAAAACCTTACGAACTGATGTATAGCGGGTATGTTGTACAATGAATCAATCCATTGAGTAAGATCTCTCTTTTCACACTAATCGTTAATTTCTTACTTTTACCATCGTACACTTCATTATCTTTTCATCAATTTAGTTTGGTTCTAATCATGTCAAAGCACACGAGGCTCGCTCGATTATAGCTTTCTTGTGTAGGCCAACTGTAGTGTATCTCCCTGCAGGTTTGCTTTACAATCCATCTGCTCTAGTACAGCTGCTTTATAGGAGACTTTTGATGGCGTGTTTACATCGAAATTTATCTTAGATGTTGATATACCTGTTTTCTTGTGTGTACACATGATTAGTGATATGTTAAGCACGACGGTTGTGATGTTCGGGATTCCAATTTGTAACGTAGTTAATAATGAGACACCTATAGGTCATGTCACATATTACGAGAGAGTGGGAATAACAAGTTGCGTAATGTTTGTTTGCTTACGTTAAAAATCAAATGTTCATTATACTCGCCGCATTACGCCGAAGGTGCAACGAGTGGTGGGGCACATCTCGGCGGTTTGGCGCCTGGGCAACACAGCTGCGAAGAAACGTCGCAGCGTTGGCAAGCCGTTGGCGACACTGGGACGATTTAACCAGCCCGGGAATCGAACCCTAGACTTCCCTCACCGATAGCGTGTGCTTAACAACTGAGCTAACCGGTCGGGGTTGTTGTCAAATATAAAGGTGAGCAAAAAATTCTCGGCCATGCTGTAGTTCCGGGGCAGATACAGAAGCTTTTTGGGGGGAGTGGCATATTTTTCAGTTACAGTAGGTTCATTTAAAAGTGTGGAAGTAAAGAATCCAAACTTTAGGGGGGGGTTGATACTCTTGCCCTGCATCCGCACCTTTCAATTTGGAGAAAAGCTCCTTTAAAGCGCAATGATATGAAATTTTTGCGTTATTTTCCAATTACAGAATTATTTCAGGAAAGGTATACCTCATCAGCACTTTTTTGATAGTTTTGGATCTTCCTAATATTTTTTGATTTTTCAGATATTTTATTACTTGAATACAATATTCACAGAAGCGGGATTAGAAGAGTCAGCTCAGAATTATGCTTCTGTTGGAGTTGGAGCTGTAAATGTGATAATGACAGTTGTATCGGTAAATATTTTATTTTTTCATTCATTGGTGATTCAAATCGGAAGGTTAGGGTTTAAGTCTTAGTTGGGCCGACTTTAGCCCAATACAACATTCTTGTACTGCCCTACTTCATACCAAGAAACTATTCCTCCTATGTAAGTTATCTACAATCGCCAACCCCAAATCAATCAATCACTTCAACTTTTATTACCGCTTGCTAAAACACTAACTATACACTCGAACACAAAAATAAACATTGGTACATAAAACGGACAGTCGTACATGCAACAAAACGGGTTAGCGTTGTGGCATGCCATTCGAGACCAACTATAGGCATGGCTGCATAATGTGACCGCGGTGTTTAATTAGGTGACTGCTTACAGTCAGAAAAAAGTTTAACCGAGGAAATTCGAAAAACGTTGCAAATTTTCACCAATTTGCACTTGGTTTATTTAGTGTGTCTTTGACTCCTGTGCAAAACGTCGTTGTCGCCCTCGGTGAAGGATAAAATTGTTACAACCACTTCGGTGGCTCTTCCTGTTATTCTCTGCCGTTATTGTCTTCTTTTATTCTTCTCTAAATCAAAATCTTGCGTCTGTGAGCACGTTTTTAATAGCTCCGACGGCCTAGTGGTAAGAGGGTACGCCTCTGGAGATGTAGACTCGAGTTTGATTCCGAGTCGGGTCAAACCAAAGAGTTGAAAACTAGTATTCACAACTTCCCTGCTTGACGCTCAGCGTTAAATTAACAGAGAACAAGCCGGCAAGTTCACTTGGTGACTTGTTCCGTTAGGAAAAACACTTACCGGGATTTCCCCATGTTGGTGTGGTAGACAGATGGCCAGCAACTCCTAAGCGAGCTGGTTATAGCGCTTTGACCGCTTTTTCGTGACAGAAAGATAAATATGCAACTAAATACAAACACAACCTTTGTATTTCTAGGTTGTTTTGATGGATTTCGCTGGTAGAAAAATACTTCTTGGCGGAGGTTATTCAATAGCAGCTTTCTTCTGCATAGTTATGACGATATCCCTTAATCTTCAACATCTTGCCGATTGGATTCCTTGGATATCTGTCGTCAGTGTGATTGGGTTTATAGTTGGATTTGCGATTGGTCCAGGTATGAAAATAATAAATAAACAACAGAGATTTTTAAAGCAGTGAGCTGAAATTTTACTGTGAGTAAAGGAGGCTGGTAAATAAGCTTGAGCTTTTCGAGTCAAGATTAGCGGAAAATATGAGTCAAATGCTATGAGCCTCAGCCGGGAATCGAACCCTTCGTGAATGAATCCGTTACCCAATCGCGGTAGACCTATACACCCTACAGTGCTGAAGGAAGATTAGAACCAGAGACCTTGTAATGATGAACAATATAGAACAATGACTCGGCACGCCAGGTTTTCAAATTAAATCTTCATTATATACACGCGTTATTACGCCGAAGCGTGCTATAGCGAGTAGCGGGGCCCATCTCTGCGGCTTGGCGACTGGGCAACACAGCTCCGAAGAAACGTCGCGGCCGTGACGAACCGTTGCGACGTTGCGTGCAAGTTTTGTTGCCTGCAAATTCAGTTCGTAGCAAGCAAGAAGTTTAATGCTAATTTGCTAAGCAAAAGTATACGTCAATTTGCTTGCTTTGTTTCTACCTTCATTTATTTTTTCTTTTATTTTGAATTCGACTCTGTGAGTTTTCGGCGGGATAGCTCAGTTATTGAAACATTGCTATCGATGCGGGAGATTTGGGGTTTGAATCCCGGGTCGGTCAAATCGAACACAGTGTCGCCAACGGCTCGCCACCGCTGCGACGTTTTTTCGGCGCTGTGTTGCCCAGGCGCTAAGCCGTGGAAACGGGCCCACCTCTCGTTTGTCGTTTCACGCTTCGGCGTAATAACGCGAGTAGACTATTCTGAAAATTTGATGGTTTTAGCAATTTCAGCACGATTAGAAAACGAGTTTATGTGTTATTTCAAGGTCCCGTGCCCTGGCTTTTAACAGCTGAGCTGTTCAGGCAATCAGCTCGTCCTGCAGCATCAGCAATAGGAAGCGGCTTCAACTGGACTTTTAACTTTGCATTAGCTTTAGTTTTTCCATTTATGCAGGTACTGTGTCGGCCTATAATTACTGTATTTTCAAATTGGTTACTCAGAGTTAACACGTAATTTTTACTAGTTATTGTTAGGATTCAAAATTAGCATATAACAACATGTCGACAAATTTGTTAACCTGTTTTTAAATCAACGATTTACTAATTCTCCTTATACTTTTTTCAATGTAAATTAGGATTTAGTGGGACAATCTTCGTTGTTTACCGTAATTAGCGGTAACTCTGAAATCAAATACGGACGTAATATATATCGTATTCTAAAATTACCACAACGACACTTCTGATTATGGTCATCTTTAAGGCGAGATTCCTGGTTCTAAATGGTGGACTGATTCAATGTGTTCATTTGATAACACTGATTCAGGTTTTGCTTATTTTTGTGAAAAGAGGCATTATTTTTCAAAAATTGTGTATATAGTCTGATTATGAATTCAAGGCAGTGCAACCAGAGTTTTCTTTATTAGATTTGTCCGACTCTATCACGTGATTTCGTTTTTACGCATGAGTACTTATAGATCGATTTCAGCAGACTACAATCTAGGGTGGAAACTAAAACCTAAACCTTAACCTGAAAACCCGGTTTTGAAGGAAATTTTTGAAACCCAAACTGAAACTGACACCTACTTAGCCAAACTTTTGCAAACCTAAACTTAAACCGAAACCGTTTTTTCTTGAAATGTCAAAACCGAAACTGAAACTAAAACCTGTTCAGAATTTTCTAAGGTTTTGGGTTTTAAAAATCGTCATCACCATGATTACCAGAACAGTTCCTTTAATGCTTAGCGTCAAATAAAAAAGCTGTGGGTACTAATTTTTGAGTCTTTGGTTTTACCGGACTCGGAATTGGTTTTACCGGACTCGAAGTCGACAACTTCTGAAGCAATTGCTCTCCTCACTTGGCCATCTGAGCTGCTACTTATCATCGCAATACAACAAAAACGCTAAAAAGTAGAGCACTTAAAAAATCCGTATTCAAAATAAAACAGTTTTTTTGGATGAAATTTAAACCGAAACTGAAACCCAGAAACCGAAGTTGTGCGTCAGCAAAACTGAAACCGAAACTGAAACCTATTTCTCAACAGCCGTGAAACTAAACCAAAACTGAAACCTGACATCTGAGTTTCAACACACTAAAACTGAAACTGACACCCTAACGCCAAGTAGCCAAGGTTTTCACCCTTGACTACAATCAGATTGCGTAGTGAAAAGTGACCTAGCGTTCAAACGCCTGAGTTAGTCTAACGAATTAGCCAAAACTGATCTCAATTACGTGAAGGATAGTTTTAAAACTATTTGCAAGAGAATTTTTAGTGATTATGTAGCCTAGTTAGCAAAAACTGATTTAAATAACGTGAAGGATAGTTTTAGTGATTAGGTAGTCTATATAGCTGTACATTTAGCATGGGTTACTAAGACACCCTTTGTTGAACACAAACTGCATTTAGTGATAGATTAGAGTTGTAGTCTAAACGTGATTTCAAATCGAAATTGATTTCTATCTTTAAAACTTTTGGAGTAATATTTTCAGGAATTTGATCCAAGTTGAATTCGACATTTTCTTGAACGCAAAATATTTTAGATTACTTATTTTTACATTTTTTATTACACCTTAGCTGTCAAAATAGCTATTAAAACTTATGGATCTCATTAAAAGCAGGGAAAGTAGGGGGACTATCGCACAAGTTTTACCGAATTCAATTTTTTGTCCAACTGGTTGGACAGTACATTAGGCCAAATGCTTTTTAGTTTGTTGGACTTAGTTAGTTAGTTGCATATTTATCCTCCTATCACGAGAAAGCGATCAATGCGCTATACGAGCTCGCTTAGGAGTTGCCAGCCATCTGTCTACCACACCAAGATGGGGGAATGCCGCTAAGTGCCTTTCCCAACGGCACAACAAGTAAACTTGCCGGCTTGTTCTCCACACTGTCCCTTCAATGCTGAGCGTGAAGCAGGGAAGCTGTGAATACCAATTTTAAAGTCATTGGTTTGACCCGACTCGGAATCAAACCCGAGTCTACAGCTCAAGAGACAGACGCTCTATACCACTCGGCCATCTGAGCTGTTACCACTCGGCCATCTTAGTTATAACGACATCGCTATCGATGCGAGAGGTCTGGGGTTCGCACCCTGGGCCGGTAAAATCGGATACAGTATCGCCAGTGACTCGCCACCGCGGCTGTGTTCTTCGCATTTCGAAGCTGAGTTGCCTGGGGGCTCAGTGGCGGAAACGGGCCCCGCTATTCGTTACACGCTTTGACGGAAAACCGCGAGTATGATAAAGGCTTGATTTTTTTGGACTTTATATTATGATAAAACTCTTCTGTACCAAAACGAAAAAATTTGAAATGCTCACGATAAATTTATTTGCAGTTCAAAAATGTCTCCCAAACGTCCCCTCGGGGACCTTTTGTCAATAAAGTCGTGACCTTTCGACCGCAGCATAATTAAGCGATTTAAAGTAATTGCAAATGTCTCTTAAAAATTGTTGCTGTAATCGGAAAACGAACCAAATATGTTTATTCATGTGAAACGAATGTTAAAATCTTAATAGTAGACGCGCTTAACCACCAGTGCACAGAGGTGGGCATTTATCGGTGATCTAGTTTTGATTTTTTGATTACCGATAGGCCTATCGCTTTTTTAATACATTTTGTTATCGCCGATAAATCATCGAGATAAACGATTCTTCATGCACACAGTGTTCAAAGTTAGTGAGTTGGCGCTATGGAAAAATACGCGGTGTCCATAAAGTCTTGTTGCAATTTTTAAAAATGTCTCTTTGTTTTGCTGCCACGGCAGAGTCCGTGAACTGCTCTCTTTCCTTAAAAATCTAGAAAAAAATTTTTGCAATATTTGACTTCCAGATAAGCTTCGTCAAACACATCGAAAATTTAACGCAACATATATCGGAAAATTTTATCGATTACCGATATCACTTTAAGAAATTGAAATTTACCAATTATAATCGGTATCGCCCAGGGATTTTTTGATTTATCGGTTATCGTTATTGCTTAAGTACAGAAAATTTTAGCCTATCGTGCCCATCACTACCAGTGCAAATGAAAAATTAGCCTTGTATTTGAACAGTGGGTTATATCGGTACAGAACATCAGAATAGCTTTGAAAAAGCTGTTTTCGCCAGGGAGTCGAACCGTTTAATTATTACGGTTCAGGTTCGGTTTGAATTCAACTGCGGTCTCAAATTTCGGTTCAGTTCCGGTTAAGGTTCAGACAAATTGAAACGCTCCGGTTTGGGTTCGCTCTAGTAAAAAATATTTCAAAACCGGTTTATAAAGTTTCGGTTCAAGTTCGCAGTAAAAAAACTGATATAATTCTAGTAACACAATTTAAGAAACGAAACGTAGAAAGCAATTTTTCTTCACATTGACAGGCCACTATAATGCATAAAATACTTGTAGTAAAGCCAATTTCGAGATAGGCCTAATTAAAATTGCTACCATGCTCCGACACCGGCTGCCTAATCATTGATAAAGAATCATATCTTCACAATGACGGGCCAATTTACTGCTTATAGTGCTGTGCAAGTACTGTATTTCTTTGAATATAAGCTACCTTCAAAATGTCAATTGTGTTACCCCGATCAAATTGACGGATGTGACCTGACGGATCGAGCCGCTTTTTCAATCGGTTCGGGTTCGGTTAAGGTTCGCAAGTACTCAAATTATTCGGTTCAGTTCCGGTTCGCTCTTTGCGATTTTGGTAAGTACGATTCAGGTTCGACAAAATCAGCGTAAAACCGGTTTATAAAACTCCGGTTCGGCTTCGGTTAGACTCCCTGGTTTTCGCATTTGGAAAAATCTCTACCATCAATACTCTTAATAGCTTTGAAAAAAGCTGTTGTATCCCAGAAGCTTTTCGTGACGCGCTCGTCAAATGTTGATATTGTGAGCTGTGCAAGCTTTCTAAAATCTCAAAATTATCCAGCGTAATTTTTTTTTACTTTTAATCAAGGAAATCGACATTGCGGCTAAAACTCAAAACTAAACTACTTTTTAGCTTTTTGCAGAAAAAACTGCTCGGGTGGCGTTACTTTATGCTAAATATACTCGTTATCGAAAATGCTAGGCCTACTCGTTTTCGAAAAAGCTTTTCGTGTAAAAAACACCGTCTACAATCAGCCTGCCTGCGTAATGCATTTTTTGCTAAATATGCGAAGAAAAGTAGTGGTTAAATATCAGAAAAGGCTACGAGTAACCTTTTCTTTAGCGTAGTAGCGGAGTTTTGGTAGTAGGTTGGCACTAAGTTTGTAAAAAGAAATTCATGCCTTTTGTGTGATGATTTTAAACTAAATGAAAAAAATTAATGCTGCTGCTAGCTACTAGAGTGCATTGCTGCATTCTTCCGCTGCTGCTGCTACTGTAACTTATGCACTGTAACGTTTCTTTGAGACTATTGATCTATTAGTATTGAAGCGTGATCAATATAATAACGAAACAAAAATGAGAAAGAGTCGGACAACTCTGATAAAGAAAACTGTGGTGCAACACTGTATTGAAGGTTCATACTGCTTCGCATGTACTGCTGATGATCACAGACTAGTTTGTCGAAACGTCCAGTTAACTTGAAATTGTTTTTACAGAAAGCCATGAAAGCGTATGTGTTCTTATTCTTCTTAACTGTTTGCGTTTTCGGAGCTACGTATGTGTTTGTCATTTTACCTGAAACCAAACACAAAACGTTCCAGGAAATCAATATGATGTTTGCCAAGAGAAACAAAGTGAAGAAGTCTGACATCGAACTCGAAGAAGGAGATCGAATGCTGGAGTAAAATACAAATGGAAATCCTGAATCATTGCATCTGGAAGTTGTTCAAGTTTAGAAGTTTCAAACTTAACGTTTCAAACAACTTTTGTTTTGCAGACATGCATTTTGTGGATAGTAGTTTGGATTTAAAGAGAGGGAACGTACTCAATTTTACGTACATTCTTGCTTTACAATTGTGTGTAACCGCACTCGAAAACTAAATGGTAGGCCTACTAGCATAGCCTGTGCGATATTATGCACATTCCTCATTTGCGTAAGGCGTACTTAAAAATAATATATGAAATGCTGATTTTTGCAAAAGTAGCCCACTGGCAGCATGGTGTGTTTTACAAGAGTTGCAGATGCTGTAATAGCTATAGGCCTATAATAGGTAGCCTAGTCCTGAGGCAGCAGTCAAATACTGGGGATCGAAAACTTTTTAGAAGCTGAAAAGAATAAGAAAATGCTTATCTTAACTTTCGAGGTTCTAGCTGCAGTATCAAGGCGCTGAAGTATTAGTACGGGACAGGGGTCTGCCAAAGCCATTGTTGGGGGATCCCAAGGACTCAAATGAAGGCCAAAATTTAATCTTCAGAGTTTATATCAAATCTGGTCTTAGCCCAATATCGAAACAACTCAGCTCTGAATTACGGATTACATTTTCGTCTTCAGTTGCGCGATGCAGCATTTGAAAACAAAAATTAACGTGTTCAGCAATAAACTCATCAAATTCATAAAAATCAAATCTTCATTACGCTCGCGTTAGTACGCCGAAGCGCGTAACGAATGACGGGGCCCATCTCCGCGGCTTAGCACCTGGACGACACAGCTTCGAAGAAACGTCGCAACGGTGGCGAGCCGTTGGCGACACAACGTCCGATTTACCGACGCAAGACTCCAACCCCAAACCTCCCGTATCAAAACAATGTTTTAACAACTGAGCTGACCCGACGGTGGAATAAACTTCTGCTCATCTTTACATTACCCTGCCCACAATCCACATGTCCATTGTCCAGTGAATTATGACATCGAAAAATTGATTATGATTCAGAAAGCCCGCGGTCCTTTGGAACAACTTAGACTGGACATGTAAACGCTATGCAAAAATAATAATAATAATAACACGAGAAATTAAAAAAAAGTACAGAGTAAACACACTGATTACTACAGTACAAAAAAACTGATATAAAAGTGTATTTAGAAGGTGCAAACTAATATTTTTTCAATGTAAGCCCATGAAATGCAGGTTACTTACCAATAATTCGATATAGGCCTACAAAGACAGAGTAAAAATTGACGGGCAAGCCCGCTTGATTTTTTTATGCACTGACATATTGAAAAATGTTACGTCAAAAAATATGACTTACGAAAAAACTAGGGAACTAGGATTGTAAATACTGCTTTGGAAAAAAACTGCCGATAAGCCACATACACGCCGTACGCAAGCTACAACCCGTACACAATTTCCTAAACTTTCCACCAAATTATTAAGTAGAATTTGTCTTGAACCTAACAATTTTGATGATGGAAGGTGAATACACAACGTTTCAAGCAAATCACAGAGTCTTCTGAATAGCTGTTTTCCTGTAGATTCATCAGTTCTTGAGTTCTGAAAGCTACTTATTTTTAGCAACTAAATTTGCTGCGCTAGGGAAAGAGGCTTTAAGTTGTTGAGGAAGTAAAATTTTAAACCAAAATCGCAGTTTCAGTTCCTCAGGAATTAAGGAATAAACCCAAGACTGTATTTGATGAATCCAATGCCCACTTGTGGATCGTTCGTGACCCAATTGCTTCAAACAAGCCCTGGCAAATCTTTCGGATTCGACCACCTGCAAATAGACACATACAAATCGACACTCAAGACCTCAACCATAACTGTACAAAAACGTTGGAAAGCGCTGCGTTAAGGAGGCTTCGAAATTCTCCAATCCGCATTACAGCTAAGCGGGTACGCAATTAGACAATGAGAAGCCCAATGCCTTGTTGATTTCAAGTACGTCGCCAGTAATCATAGATCGGAGGTTTTACTCGTCGTTAAGGAAATAATGGTCGCCATGGTCAATCACCAGAAAAAAACGAGATCTTTACGGTCGATAAAAATCTTTTACAGCTCAGCTGGCCGAGTGGCAAGAGCGTCTGCCTCGGAAGCTGTAGACTTGGGTTTGATTCCAAGTCGGGTCAAACCAATGACTTTAAATTTGGTATTCACAGCTTTCCTGCTTGACGTTCAGCATTAAAAGGACAGTGTGAAGAACAAATTGGCAAGTTTACTTGTTGTGCCGTTAGGAAAGGCACTTAGCGGGATTCCCCCATCTTGGTGTGGTAGACAGATGGCCGGCAAACCCTAGGCGAGCTCGTACAGCGCTTCGATTGCTTTTTCGCAATAGGAGGATAAATATGCAACTAAAATACAAATATCCAAAACGGGAAGGTCTTTCCGTAATCATGTCGAGTCCTTTTGTTCGTGACGAGACCTTCGCTTTTCCGAGGCCCTGGGCTTCAGCCTGCTTAACTTATTACTAAATCTTACTCTGCGGCTAAGCAAGGTCCGTAACTTCAAATAACGGTGCCAAGGTGTAAACGACAAGCACGAGACGTCCCTCCAAAAACAAGCTGTATTATTTGCTTTTTATACATGCACTGGTTAATACCTGGGTAGAGTTGATACAAAATCTACTTACAAATGCACTTTGGGGTTTGTCGGGGGTCGTACTGGGTAGTTTCACCCCCCAAGGTTGAATAGACATCACGTCAATTTTATCCTCGTACTCAAAAGACGCTGCCACTGCAAAAGTTCAAACATGAGTTTTTCCTTTTTTTTGAAAGCTTTTTGATCTCCGGAAATTAGTGTTCACTATATCGCTCCGTTAGTGAACACTAAAAGAACATAAAAATACCACACAGCGTTCGAGTGTTTCTTAACCGCTTCTAATTGCGCCACGGATCCCAAAAAGATTGTGGCAAAACTCTTGGATACTTCAAAAGAAACATGTTGCAATAACCTACATTAAACTACAGTAATCAGCGACAAATATGGAAACAGCGACAAAACAAGCACGTCTCAACGTAAATTGTTTTATCGCTGTTTCACTTGGTTATTTTTTGCCTAGCTGTGGTTTGTATTACCGGTATTTGTTATTTCATGACCGAAATTCACTACCACTATTATATCAAAAATCGTATTAGTGTAGCTCATGCCGCATTAGCATTAAAATTTACGAACCCCTTAAAGCACCGTTGCAGACCAATTTGGAATTAATGAACCCCGAATTAAGAACTTTCTGCTCGCCTATGTCAGTCATACAAGGGATAAAACTGTGGGGCTCCAAATAGTTATTTTACATTATCTATAGCAGTAAATCATCAAAAATTAAATTTAAAAATAAATGGACAAAACATTTTCTGTTCAGAATGCAATATATTGGACGAAAATAGCTCAAAGGAATTAAAAAAAAATCTACAGCAATTCTCAAAACTGGACGTTTCTACAACATGCTGTAGATTCAACTGTCATCATCAGCAGGGTATGTAAGGCAGGACAAAACTTAAAACAGAGTTCTCTTTTAAGCTATTTGCAGTATTAGCAAGGCAGTACAAAACTGAAAAAGAAAGCCTCCTTATAAGCGATCTTTTATTTAGTTCCAATACCGTACTTACCGGAAAATTGTCGAATAAATGCTTTCGCTCCAGAAGAAATAGCCATCCCCGGAATAGGTTGGTTTGCATTTTCTCCACTGACATTTATAATTGCGCTTCTATGATACCGAAGCTGAAGACGTGGTATTAAAACCTGGCTAAGTAATACTGGCGCAAACATATTCACAACCAGACATCTGCAAAAAATATAAATTGAAATCAGGAAACAATTTTTTTTATTACTCCAGCGCATGATTTGACCGTCGTTTTCGCTCGTCAATAATCGCAAGTTTGCCGGTTCAACTACCAAGGAGAGGATGGGTTAAATTACAAAAGCCGTCAAAAAAGTCTGGCATATTCTAAGTAAAAAAGCTCCCTTAAATCTGTCTCCCTCCAAAAGTTTCTAGGCTGTACGTTGGTTAAGCGTCAAACATGCAGATTCAGCTCAGTTGATGGTCTACTGCGGAATTACTACCCCGAGTTAATCAGGCTTCAGCTGATTGCTTACTGTCGGTTTTTGTCAGCAGGCTGCAAATGAAATTTCTTTGTTAAGGACGCCATTCCTACAGCATGGACGATAATTGATACATCAAGATCTTCAACTTGCCGAACTATTTCACTATAAAAATTGAGGTCTGATGCATTTCGAAAATCTGTCACCAAAGTTCTCACCTGCACAATAAAACAAAAAAAATCGAAGCTTCATGATACTCCAAGTGTTACGCAGAAGCGTGAAATCTTCAAATGCAGCATCTGTTCCGACGTTAAACTTCAGCCAAGCTGGAACTACAGCGAAGACTTAGTGAAAAAACTAAGACAAATTTTATGTTCCAGCTAGGCTGAAATCTAACGTCGGAACAGATGTTGCATTTGAAGATTTAGCGTTCTCACAGGACATGATCACATACAAAAACTTTGGTCCAACAATTGCTGAAAAAGCATTCAAATAGCTTGCGAAACGCGAATGTTTCTTAAGTGAAGAAACTGTGGTTTTTGCCTTGTTCAGTGATTATTCTGAGTTGACAAACAAAAAAGAAAATTAATGGAAAAAATTTACGAGAAGCATTTCGCCCTCGCTCAGATGAATTTAGCCGAGGCATACTTGTTGCAAGGGCAATTACAATTGATCATGCAACTGAGCTTCACGATACGATTCGACCGGAGTCATGGATGCAGCAGAAAGAGATGTTAAGCTGCACAGCGATTACTCTGCTGCACTAATAGACAATGGCAAGCAACGTGAGAGTTTACTGCAAGTCGTAGAAAAACATCAACAATCTTTATACCTTCCAATTACGTCATCGATTAATTCGTTATTGTGATTAGAATAATGGACAATCATGAAAAACTTTGGCATAGCACCGCAGAATAAATATTTAGCATTTAAAAGCATTCGTTTGCGCAATGAAATATTTTTTCATCATTCATGACATCATAAACTGTGAAGGTCATGTAGGGTAATACACCTAAGCAAAAAATTTGGAATTCACGCCACCCCAACAGCTAGAAAACGCCAAACACCAGAGTTTCACATTTGGGGAATCCCCAAGTTCTATGCATTTCCCTTAGTTATCTTCAAGGCCGATGCGCTAGTGGTAAACTTGGTCCGATTTCAAAAATTTTTTTTCTATATTATTTTTGAGGTCAAATAAACGGGTTGAGCTGCGATCAGGTTAAGATTTCGGAAGTCGCTCTTATTTGAACATCCCTACTGCTCGTGTAGGCTAACTTGTTAGCGGGACCAACGTTTCAGCTTCACGCGTAAATGACACAACAACCGCAACCAACAGCGACGTAGATAGAAATTTTAAAAGGGTGGAGGAGTATAAAGTATAAAAGAGCCTGGCATATTTTAGTTGCTAGGCAACATTTGTTCTTTTTCACTAAATGGCAAGATCAAAAGGGGCGGCATGGCGCAATGATAAATTACTGCGCTAATTTTGAACACGCCAGGAAGAAGCAATCAAGTCTTTTGAGAACGAACAATTTAGCTACAGTATGTCAACAGCTTTGTCCAAGTTAGTAAAAGATTGGATGCATCTTGCTCAACAAGTTTGTAAAAAACATTCAAGCAGGTTTTAGCGATGGGGAATAGGCATTTAACAGTCTAAATGAGACTTGAAGCAAAAAAAGTTGCGCTAGTTTTTCAATACAGAGCCCAACTTTTGAACTTATCTTTTTGTTTCAAAATTCCGGGTTTAAGTAAAATATAAAAGGTCGAGTTTTGGGCACGAGAACTCCGCAGTTGAAAAGACAAATACGAAGTGTTTAATCAGGGAGGCTTTGTGTAAATGACAAATAAAAAAATGAAGACAAACGCGCGTTGAAGAACGTCTGCAAATTTTCTTTTTTGACTTAATGCTAGGATTCTGCTTACCTTTACATTATGACGTAATATCAGCAGATCGCGCATTTTGTTCAATTTTTCTATATCTCTTCCAACTAGAATGATATTGAAAGCCAGCTTGGCTAGTTCAACCGCAAATCCGTATCCAGACGCTGACGTTGGCGCAGTGATTAATGCCCAAGTCCCAGTTCCATATCTTTTAGGTAAATTGTAGCTTTCTCGTATGAAAAACTTACGTAAAGCCGTGAGAACCTTCAGCAAAATTATGAATATGCAAATGCTTCCTACCAATGCACTCAACGAGTAAACGTAGGAATCAGATCGGCAAGTCATTTCCACTCTATCCAAGCAATTTATACCGGTTATCTAAATATTTTTTGGTGAAAGTTAGCCAAGGAAAAGTTGCGGATCACATCAATTAGTGAAAACGTCATGGCAGTGGCGTAGAAATTTTAAAGGGTAGGAGGACATAAACCATTAAAGCTATCAAAAAAGTCTGGTGTATTTCAGTCACTCTCAGCAACATTTGATCTTGTTTTACTAAAAGGCAAAGTCAAAAAAAGGGGGGGCATGGCACAATGGTCTACCCCTAAATATGCTACTGCGTGAAGGTGTGACACCAGCGCTAGGAGAGTGTGGAGGACGGGGCAAACGTCTCTGGGCCCACACAAAGGGGTGACTTTTTAAAAAGATGACTTTTCATCATATTTCATTCTTGCTCTTCCGCGACCCTGGGGTTTGGAACTATCTCACGCCGGAGGCGGATTCATAATTTTTGCTTGGGTAATTTACTTTTGTGATTTTGCGGAATGTGATAACGCATTGTCATGGAAATCTCACCAAACCCTCTACATGTGCGCCATGGTTTCATCTAAGCTAGGCACTCAAATTGGTTGAGCCTTCAGCATGCTTGCCGTTTCAGTAAGATGCTTATCGCCTGTTGTTTCCACGGTTGACGAATCGCAGTAAAATCGATACGACTCTCGGGTATTTTTTTAGTTCGACTCCAACTCCGACTGTTTCTTTTTCTGTTCGACTCCGACTCTGGCAAGCATAATTTTTCGACTCCCACTCCCAAGAAAAACCTTTACTCCAGACTCCTACTCTCCAACCCTGGCTAAAAAGAAGACGACTGTTAACTACATTTCCTGGCTAGAAAAGCTAGCTCACCTCAACTGATTTGTAAAACACAAACGGGCCTACTTTTACTTAAGCCAACAGTATACTTTGGTAATTTGTTCAAGGCATAAAAAGCTTTCCACTCCTGCGAAAGATTGGGAGTCAGAGTTGAGCATATTTTTTCGACTCCGATTCTCGACTCTGGCAAACATAGTTTTTCGACTCCGACTTCCAAGAAAAACCTCGACTCCCACTACTCCGACTCGCCAACCCTGGTGGTCCCTATAAAATGGAGCTGTTGACACGCCATGGTGGCGTAGTTTCAAAGGATCAAAAGTAAAACCAAAAAAGAGCTGGTTAATAGGCTATGAGCTAATGAAAAGTTGGCAGTTGCAGTTCTGATCAGTAAACCGGTTTTAATGCATGCATTTCTCAAAAAACTGAACAGGAGTCAAAACCTAACTGCTGCTTTCATTAGGCCTAGCCTGCTTTAACAGGTAGCCTACCGTTAAGCTAACAAAACAGCTCTGATCCAACCAATTTTAGTGAACTTTGAACAGCTTTTCCTTATTGCTTAAACCTTCAAGAGGCTAACCTTTTTGCTCATAAATGCCGTCGCTAAGCGTAAGAAAATGTCATTCTCTCAATGTTGATTTGAATTTTGCAGTAACCTCATACGACATTACACCGCAATGCCAAGCCTGAACTTTTCAACTGGCAACAGACCTTTGCAATCTCATTACGACTGTGTGACGATTTGTTTGCTTGTTTACTTTTCTTGCTATAAGCGCGGCGCCCTCAGCCCATTTTTAAATTGTCTCAGTTCACGTTAAATCGCGCGCAGGCTTTACAGTTTATCATTATTACAAGCAGACGCAAAACCGTTGCTAACGTGCAGTTTGAAAAATTGTTTTATGCAGGGGGGAGGGACAAATGAGTAAGCAATTAGCGGTGCAAGAAAGTGAGATTACATGTTTCCAGTAATATGCTTGAACCTTAAATTTCGGCGAACGAAAATTAGGCACACCAGTTTTCGGATTTGGCACTATTTTGTCAAAGGGCTAAACAACCAAATTATGCGAAAATCTACAAGTTTGAGAGTGGCAAGAGACGCACGTTTTTTTTTTTGTTTTTTTTTATGGCCAGAAGAGTATGGAAGAAGGGGTAACGTCTGTGCATGCTATTTTTGGTGAAAATTTACTGACGTTCCTTTAAAATTTGATTATTTTCCAATTTGACCTACAGCTAACATTCTGATATTATTAGCAACTCGTTCAATAACGCAGCTTTGAAAAGCAAATAAAATGATGAACAAACGCTATGTACTAAAGGCGTTGTTTGGATTAGCTTGGAATCTATACCCGCGCAATAAACTTACTGCTCCACTCAGAGATGGGCATTTATCGCGATAATTTTTCACCAATTATCGCTATCGCTCAAAATAGTTTGGATTTATCGATTACCGATTTCGCTTTGTAATATATATTAATATCGCCGATAAATTATCGCGATAAACGATTCTTTATGCCCACAGTGTTCAAAGTTAGGGAGTTGGCGCTATGGTAAAATTCACGGAGTCGATAAAATCTTATTGCAATTTAAAAAATGTCTCTTTGTTTTGGTTTAATCCCACGGCAGAGTCCAAAAACTGCTCTTTTCTTGAAAAATTTAGAAAAACATTTTTGTGATTTGACTTGCAAGAAAAAAAACTTCGTCAAGCACATTGAAAATTTACCGCAACATTTATCGGAAAAACTTATCGGCGATAATTTATCGATTACCAATATCGCTGTAAGAAATTGAGATTTATCGGTATCGCCCAAAGCATTTTTGAAATTATCGATTTAGTACAAAAAGGTTTAGCGTGCCCATCACTGGCTCCACTAGACCTATTTTTTACCCAATACCCTTCTAATCAAAATCAAATCTTGATTATATTCGCGGTATTACGCTGAAACGTTTAAGGAGTGGCGAGGTCCATCTCCGTGGTTTACCGCCAAGGCAACCTTGCTCCGGAGAAACGTCGCAGCGGTGGCGACAGCATGTCCGATTTGACAGGCCCGAGATTCGAACCCTAGGCCTCCTGCATTGATGGCAATGTTTTAACAACCGAGCTAATCGGCCGGTGTAGGCTACCGCTACCGTACAAATGCAAACTTGATAGCCTAACTTCAAAAATTATGTCCGTTGCTTAAATGAAGTAAAAATGAAACAGCTTAACACTTTTACATTGAAATTGAGAATCGATTTTTAAAGGCGACTGTTTTGTGTACATACTATTATGCAGAGGTGGGCATTTTTTAAAAATTGGTTGAAGCGCAGCGCAACAAAGCGCAAAAGTTCTGTTAAGTCATGAAACGCAACCTACTTTTTAAATTGACTGAAGCGCAACGCAACTTTCGCAATCAATTATTTTTTCGCATTAAAGCGCAACGCAACTTCCGCAATCAATAATTTTTTTGCATTAAAGCGCAACGCAACTTCCGCAATGAGGTTTATACAAAAGAAAAAGCGCAACGCAACTTTCGCAATGAAAAATTTAATAAAGCGCAACGAGTAGATGTATGAGCAATGCAATTTTTTCTTGAGTTATTTTTATAGGTGCTTAAAACAGCACGTAGTTGGCTACAACGCGACAACGATTTTAATGCAAGTGACTGTAACAGGATTTTGCGTGGTCAATGAACAGGAAAATTAAATGAGAAGCAAAAAAAGATGCGTTGCTGATGATTGCTTTCTTCATCTTCATCCTCTTATCACGAGAAAGCGAAGGAGGCGCTGCTTAGGACGAATCCAGACTCGCTTAGGAGTTGCCTTTGTTTCCGAGTTTTCCGGTTGAATTTTGCTTCTGACTTATTTAATTTGCCGCTTGCCAGATTTTACCAAGCAGAGATAATCAACGTGAAGCATCTTATCCAAGGACGCAACAACGAGACTAGGTTGGGAGTTGAACCATCAACCTTGCGATCATGGTCGTCGTAAAAACGACGCTCCAAACCACTGTGCCACGTTGCATTGTCGCGTGCCGTTAAAAGCACCTCATCGCGGTAAATCATAATTTGCATATGCGGCGAAGTTCTCCACAACAACAAGTAAATACGATTTATTCAACACTCAATGATCTCTTTAAGCACTTGCAATAATTTTAAAAAGCAAAAGACTTTAGTGTACCACATTTCTGATGAGCTGAAAATTTCTGCTACAAAAAATTGACCTATAAGCCTATTGTACGCATCAAGAAACAAACTGCTATTCTATTAATAACAGTTACAAAAAACTGCTTACTCCAGCACATTGGGCTTTAATTAATCCGACAAAGCGCAACGCAGTATTTCAACTTCCGACAGTGCGCAACGCAACAAAGCGCAAGCAACCAGATTCTTTTCAGTTCGCAGCGCAATAATGCGTACACTATTATATATTTTTTCAGTTCGCAACGCAATAAAACGCAAGAAGGATTTATTTTCCTTGAAGCGCAGCGCAACTTGCGCAATGGCTAAAAATAATTTGTTAAAGCGCTTCGCAACTTCCGCACGCGCGGAAGTTGCGCAACTAGCGCTTTGCGCTTCATATTGCGGAACGCCCACCTCTGCTATTATGGTTAGGTGAAAGATTAGCGGTGACCAGCAGTATAATACAGCAATTCGCTTTCATTTCGTGGAAATTTTATAATGATCATCTGGAATATTTGTTATCCATTATCGCCATCTAACGGCTATATTTAAAATTATTTAAAAACAGCGGAATACAATATGGCAGCTTAAGAAAAATAAAGCCACAGTTATTCTCAAAACTGGACGTTTCGACAACATAGGTTCAGCTGACATCAACAGCAGTGCAACCTGTGTAAGCAAGGCAGTAGGCTACAAACTAACAAAACTGAAACTTTTTCAGTTTTGTAAAGCTTTGCCTACACTGCTGATGATGACAACTGAATCTGTGACGTCGAAACATCCAGAAGCTGTAACGTCGAAACGCCGTGGCTATATATTTTTCTTAATAAAACAAGAAATCCTGCTGTGTGAACCATTCTGCCGCATCCTACGATCAAGGCATTGATACTTCATAAATCCTGTGCAGCTCCAAGTATGTAGGAAAATGCGCAAGTATGTAAAGTACAATGCAAAAAAATGGTGTCTTATTTTTTTTTCCTTGTAACTTTTAAGCAAGTACGAATTTGTCCCAAAGTTTTTAAAGGCTCAAAGAAGATTTGATGAAAGTTTTTGCCCCAAATTTCAGTTAAGCTTTCATTTTACACCAACCAAAAATTAAACGTACTTTGATTTGAACTTGGCAACAAAAAATTATTTCAGTCGGTACTCTCAAGCACAAACTGCCCAAAATTTCTCACTCTTCTCAAATCTTGCACCTCAGAATGATAGTTACAAAGTTACTACAGTGCAGATCAATATAAGCTGGTCTTATATAATAATTCAATTTCAAAACTGCAAAAAAGCTGAAGATAAATAATATAATCTTCTCATTATAAAACGATGCAAATGTACATACTGTAGAGTATCGATCACATATATTTAATAAAATGTGAAAGCGACAAATATCTATTGACCACAAAAATCGTTTTCACCCACTAAAAATTATCATACAAACAGATTCATGTTTTTGGTAGTAAATACACTAATAGAAAATATGAAATAATCACAATGAAACTACGAAATATTTTTTTATTTTGTAGTTAGTTGCATATAAATATCCTCCCATCACAAGAAAGCAATCAAAGCGCTACAACGAGCTCGCTCAGGACTTGCCGGCCATCTGTCTACCACACCAAGATGAGGGAATCCCGTTAAGTGTCGGCCCAACGCCACAACAAGTAAACTTGCCGGTTTGTTTTCCACACTGTCCCTTTAATGCTGAGCGTCAAGCGGGAAAGCTGTAAATACCAATTTTGAAGTCATTCGTTTAACAAGACTTGGAATCAAACCCTTGCCTATAGCTCCAGAGGTGAACACTCTTACCACTCAGCCATTAGAGCTGTTGAAACAAAGAAATAATAACAATCAACATAACTCCAATACACTGCGAACGGTAAAAAAATGCAACAATCAAGCGCTTATTCTTTTTTGATATAAAAAGTTCACTCAACACCTAAAAGTTAATGAAAATCACAGTAAGCAATTCGCTAAACAAGGAGAAAACCCAACGACACAGACTCATAGTCAGGCCTTTTAGACTAGAGCGTAATAAAGAACTGGTATGTTAAAAATAAATGCCTATAAATTCAATCTAACCGAGGGAGAGCGATGGCCTCAAATTTTGAATTGTTTGGATAATATCTTGATCAGGCTTTGAAAAATATCATCTTGTTCTGCAGAAAGAGTTGTCAAATATTGAAACAACTGTTGCAATTGAGATACTTCCTTGTTGCTTAAAAACTCTAAGGCTAGAGAAAAGCGTTTAGAAGATGGAATTATTTTTAAAACACCAAAAACAGATGGCAAATGTGTTGGAATTAGATCATCACAAGCACTCAGTGTACTTATAATATCACCTAGCATACAATCGTTATCCAAACACTTTTTTAAATTTTCGGAGTTTATGGAAACTAAGTAGTCAAATTTAGATCTTGGAGTAGGGCAACTTCTTTTCCAAAATTTTGCAAACTCATGAGAATTCACAGGTTGTTTATGAAGTGTAGATAAGGTCTTCTCAGATTTAGATTCATTTTCCCATGAATGAACTGCATTATTTGCGTGTTGATTCCATTTTTGATAAGACATGCCACCCAATTTGTCACCTTTATCAAGTGGTCTAAGGTGAGACGCTTCCACAATATCTCGAAATTCATCATAACTTTTCACTTTTTGATGAATTGCTCGAAATTTTGCGTCATTTTCACGTTGGTATTTCTCATCTTTTGCCAAAGCAACAGAAACTTCTTTGGATATCTTCTTGAAGTCAAGATCATCATCAAAATCAGACATAATTTATTGAAATATACTTAATAACAAATCACACGCAAGAAGAGCCTATTGGTCTGTTCAGTTTACTTCCGATACTAGTTAAGCTTGGAAATATTTACCGTACTGCTATACGTTTAATTGTTCATCTAAATCAGCGTGGTCCAACTTAATTACATCGCGAGCCATAAAAAGCTGCTTACTTATCCTGCGGGCCAATGTTTAATACAGGGCTTCTCCATTAATTTTGGTCCGTGGACCACTATGCTCATTATCTTCGTGGACCCCGAAAAAGGTGATAAGTCGCCACTGCAGAAAAACCCATGACTGGTGTTTAAAAAGAGCAAAAAAAGTCTTCACCTCAGAAAAGCCCACAACTGATCAAATAGAAGGTCTCCACCGCAGAATGACCGGCAAACTGACAATAAAAATACATGCGCGAGCAAAAAAATTATACAAAAACTACATCAAATTCAAGTAACAGAATGTGAACCTCATCAACGAGCCTCAAGGACCCATCGAACAGGATGCCATGGACCCCAGTTGAGAAACACTGGTTTGATAAAAGATGTTGCTACTTGTTATGCCTTATTACGCATAAAACAGGACCTTTAAATGACCATTTGTGTCATTGTTCAATAATAATAATTCCATCAAAAAATAAATCATTGTGTAGCGAATAATACTCTCCTAATTTCGTAATACTGAACTTATTAAGCAACATTTTTAAACTGCGACACCACCTGTACCATTGTGTCGTCATAATCAGTAACTGAAAGGTATGCATCATTACCGCTGTTTTGGCATTTTTTTTTCGTGTCTAACACAGAGGTTGGTAAAAATGAAAATTATCAGTAACTTGCATTTTCTCAATATAGCTACTTTTTTGAGTAAGGTTGGGCGATTATAAGCCATCGATTAAAAGCGATCGTGAAGGACTCTATTTTACGACCGAAAACTTTAAGCAAGCGTGTGGAAGTCGAGTGTTTTATCATTTTGCCTGTTGGCCCCCGCTCGTCCATGTGGCTGCCAACGGGAAACTGCCCTTCAACTCCCACAATTGCGACAAACTAAAAGGTAATCCATTGCATTTCGATGAATAAAACACCACATAAATTATGAAATGAAGCCGTACAGGCTGTTCAAAATTTAATAAGCAAAAATGTAAACGCAGTCGAAAGCTACAACAACAAAGATTAACAGGTTAAGCAAATGTTTTCCGACCTAAACGTGCAAATTACCCGTGATTCATCGTCGGCCAAAAAATTACTTTGCGGGCCAAAATTGGCCTGCGGGCCTGCAGTTGGACCACCCTGATCTAAATGAAACAAAAATAACATCAATATATCAACTGCTCTTTCTAACGCACGAAATTTGAGAAAAATGAGAAATTTTCCATGTTTTTTCAAGCTAGCCGACTGGAATGGTGATTTTTGGCAGAATTTGAATAAAAGTGTTCATTGTTTTCGTGCAAGACAAAAGTTTCACACTCTGAAAACTCAACTTTGAGGCAAAAATTGGATCAACCTTATTTAATACCCAAGTTGAGCGACATGGCCTAGCGGTATCACGCATAGACGACAGATCTTGCATGGCGAGTTCTATTCATGGCTGGAGCTGATCCCATTTGACATACACAGATACATAACAAGTGGCAGCAGACTAGGAGAGCGCAAGGTCACTTTGCAGTCTCCCTCGATTACTGATGAATTTTCAGTTTAATATAATTTGAAAATTGGAAGTATCTATAGCACTGGTAAAAACTGTTCCTTCTAAGGTGCAAAATTTGAGAAAAGTGAGAAAATGTGGGCAAAATTTTCCAATTTTTCTTTTAGCTTGCAGTCTGGAATGATGATTATTGTCCGAATCTGAACCAAAAAGTTCAATATTTTGGTGCAAAACAAAAGTTATGCACCATGGCACTCAACTTCGAGGCAAAAATTGCATCAAACTTTCTTTAAATCCCCTAAATCTTTGGGCAAATTTTTTATCAAAATCTATACCGGTATTTGGGAAAAAAGCGCACTTGCTGAAAGTTAGAAGGAACAGTGTTGGTAGCTTTTTATAGAAACAAACAAACAGTCCAGTGCATCACGGGAAAACCAGTCCCACGTGACAGCAACATCATATTTGAAACAAACAAAGCAGTCCGGTGCAGCAGCGTTTTGAATTTTGATCATGGAAACCGGGCCACTGCTCTGGACACTGCCTTGAACAGTTGAAAATAACATAAATCTTTGGGCAAACTTTTTACTAAAACTTAGATTTGGGCAATTTTGCACTTGCAAAATACTTGGAAGTAACAGTCATATCAACCAAAACAAAGCTAAAAACTACACAACTGGAGCACCCTAAGGCTAAAAACTACACAACTGGAACACCCTACGATCACAGGCACTGTTTCCTCCAAGGTGCAAAATTAGAGAAAAATCAGAAATTTTGGGCAAAGTTTTCCTATTTTTCCTAAGGAAGTGTCTAGAGCAGCGTTTCTCAAACTGTGTTCCGCAGAACACAGGTATTCCATGAGCTTCCTCAAAGTGTTTCGCGACTTCCGCGAAGTTTTTAACTTTTCACAGAGCAAAAAAACTGAGCATGACAAATAAATTTAAAGAAAAAACGACTGTTTTTTTTTTAAACCTATTCTGGTTTAACGAAAGCTTTTTTTTCCTATTTTGTACATATTGCGAGGTTACTTAAGGTTACATATATATTGCATGATACTGGACGTCTCAAAGGCTGAAAAAGTTGAGAAGCATTGGCTTTTTTGTTTCCAGAAATAAACAATTTCACAACTAGTTAGGGCTGCTGGGCTGAAGGGAGTCTGGGCAAGAGTAAAAATGCTTTGCTGAAAGACATGCTTCACAAGTTAGTACCGTATTTTGTCTATATACCAACTTTAATACTTTGTTGACTAAATGAGTTACTATTTTATTAAATTATTTCTAAGCATAGGTGCAGTGTGTATATCTGCTGATTCGTTCATTTTAGCATACATAATTATGCTTATTTTTTATTAATGGATCGCTGGCTCAAAAACACATTTTAACAGCTCAGATGGCCGAGTGGTAGAGAGCGTCTGTCTCTTGAGCTGCAGACTCGGGTTTGATTCCGGGTCGAACTAAACACCGTATGGGACCGTATGGGCACTTATGGGACCGTATGGGCACTTATTGAAGGGTCGAACTAAACACCGTATGGGACCGTATGACCGTATGGGCACCCTAACCCTAACGCTAACCCTAACCGTATGACCGTATGGGCACCCTAACCCTAACCCATACGGTTTCATAAGTGCCCATATGGTTCAATAAGAGCCCATACGGTGCCCATACAGTCCCATAAGAGCCCACATGGTCCCATACGGTGCCCATACGGTCCCATAAGTGCCCATACGGTTTCATAAGTGCCCATACGGTTCAATAAGAGCCCATACGGTGCCCATACAGTCCCATAAGAGCCCACACGGTCTCATACGGTGCCTTTACGGTCCCATAAGTGCCCATACGGTCCCATAAGTGCCCATACGGTTTCATAAGTGCCCATACGATCCCATAAGGGCTCATACGGTTCCATAAGTGCCCATACGGTTCCATGCGGTCCCATACGGTGCCCATACAGTCCCATACGGTGCCCATACGGTCCCATACGGTGTTTAGTTCTACCGTTTGATTCCAAGTCGGGTCAAACCAACGACTTTAAAATTGGTATTCACAGCTTTCCTGCTTCACGCTCAGCATTAAAGGGACAGTGTGGAGAACAAGCAGGCAAGTTTACTTGTTATGCCATTGGGAAAGGCACTTAACGGAATTCCCCCATCTTGGTGTGGTAGACAGATGGCTGGCAACTCCTAAGCGAGCTCGTATAGCGCTTTGATCGCTTTCTCGTGATAGGAGGATAAATATGCAACTAACTAACTAACACCTGTGATGATTCTGATTTGCCTCTAAAAATTAAAAACAAATTGAACATGTAGAAGATAATGGATTAATTGAAAACAGTGATAATAATTTGTTAGCAAACAGTGACCTTATTGTACCTACCAGTGGCCCAAAGTGTCATTTCAATAATCGTGGCGTTAAATGAAAATATGACAAGAGTTACTTGGGCTGCGCATTAACTTGGACAGGTTTTGAAGACTACCCTGGTGCTCTTTGGTTCTTACGCCAAAAACTGTTACACAATAGTTCTCTAGTGCCTGCCAAAATGAAAAGACATTTGGAAAGCCATCACCCTAACTTAGTTGGAAAAGACATCTTGTTTTTTAAGGCCAGACTTTGTGAAGTAAAAGACATGCAAAAAGTTATTCATTCAACAACAGTTTCCACCGAAAAACTATTGGAAGTGTCCTATTTAATAAGTAAAAGAATTGGTATAGCAGGTGAGGCACACACAATTGCCGAACACCTTATCAAGCCTTGCATGCCTGAAACTGCAAAAATTTTGCTCAACAAAAGTGACCACCAAAAGCTGGAGAGCATTCCTTTATCAAACAGTTCTGTTAGCCGTCGTATAGATGACATGGGAATGTATATAAAATCTGAAGTATGCTCTCGCTTACAGCAGGTTGACTTCTTTTGTCTTTAACTGGATGAGTTGACAGATGTGGCAGAGTTGGCTGTGTTGTTTGCATTTGTTCGTTATGTCTATGATGGAGACATTCAAGAAGATTTGCTTTTGTGCAAGACCTTACCCACTTATACCACAGAAGATATTTAAGATTTGGATACATTTGTGAGCGAAAATAAAATTTCACAGAAAAAATGCTTTGATGTCTGCACCGACGGAGCTAAAAGCATGACCAACTCAATAAAAGGAGTGGTGTCACATATTAAAAAAGAAAATCCAGAATGTTCCAACTCCCACTGTGCACTCCATCAACATCAGCTGGCTACAAAAGACATGTCTCCTGAAATTAGCAATGTTTTGAATGATGTGATAAAAATTGTCAATTTTGTCAAGTCAGACCACTGAAAGCCAGAGTTTTTTTCTGCTATCTGCAACGAAATGGGAAGTATTCATTGCAATTTATTGTTGCACACAGCTGTACGCTGGTTGAACAAAGGTAAGGTGCTCGCAAGAGTTTTTGAATTAAGAAATGAACTATTGATATTTTTTGAAAACAAATTTGGTTTGTCATGCAGGTTGCACGAGCCAAAATGGCTGCAGTACCTCCCTTATATGGCTGATATATTCGGCAAGTTGAATGACTTTTACTTACGCCTGCAAGGCAAGTACACAACTATTTTCTCTGTAAAAGATAATGCTACACTGCCACAGCCATCACACGAAAACTAAAATTTTGGTGCGAAAATGTAAAAATCGGCAATTCGCTTGCTTCCCTTTGCTGCAAAACTTTCGCGGAAATAATAATCTCAGAATAGATCAATCCGTGAAAAGCAATATCGTGCGACACTTGCAGGAACTGCAAAATACTTTTCTTCTATATTTTCCAAAGGGGATGTTCAATTGTGATTGGGTTCGTAATCCATTTAGTTGTTCGACTGCTCCATTTACTGGAAAAACTATGAAAGAATTCATCAAACTTTCAAGCGATGGGAATTTGAAATTGCAATTTACAAGCCACCTCTCAAGCAAGTTTTGGCTAAGTGTGCAAGAAGAATACCCTACTCTTGCAAGAGAAGCTCTGAAGATTCAAGAAACTCTTGTCTTTCGCAACAACCTACCGGTACCTATGTGAAACAGGGTTTTCACAATATATGTGTCCACAAAAACAAAATACAGGAACAGATTGGATGCTGAAGCAGATATGTACATTCAACTATTAGGCCAGACATTAAACATCTTTCTGCTTCTATGCAAGCTCATCCTTTCCAGTTTCTATTAAAGTGATAAATTGCATTCCTTTTATTTAATAAGATCCCAACCTTTCATTTTCTTTGCTTTGTTCTGTTTTGAAAGGAACATCAGTAATTTTAGTTTTTTGATCGCAAAATTAACGTCTGTTACGATGTATCTCGACAAACTTAAGTTAAAACATTTTTGGCTAAGTGTTCCGTGGGCTAAAATGACAGGATTCGGTGTTCCGTGAGTAAATAAGTTTGAGAAATCCTGGTCTAGAGCACCGACAAACCTTTTATTGCAACAAACAAACAGTTCGGTGCAGCAGCGTTTTGATAATGAAAACTCGTCCAGTGTGACAGCAAGTCATACTTGTATATACCAGTACACTGCAGTTTGGTGCAGCAGTGTTTTGGTTATGGAAACCAGGTCGATGCTCTAGGCCATGCCTTTTCTTTAAGGTTGCTATCTGGAATGGTGATTATAGTTCAAATTTGAATCAAAGTGTTTAATATTTTGGAGCAAAACAAAAGTTACCCGTATGCTGTTATACCGTCAACCGGGGTGACTTTGATCACTTTCAAAAAAAGGTTCGTAACGTACCAAAAATCTGTTTTTCCGGTGTGGCTTTGCTTTCTGTCATATTTTGAAATAATTTTAGATCTAGTAGTGGCTAACAGGCGCTCTCGAGCTGTGCGGATTGCATCAAACTCGCATTTCACACTATCGAACTCGCTTTCCACTATCGAAGCAGATCGATAAGAATAATGTTAGATCTAGTAGTCGCTAACAGACGCTCTCAAGTTGTACGGATTACGGATCGTAGGGATTGCATCAAACTGAAGTTATACGGGTGATCAAAGTCACCCAGGTTGACGGTATACAGTACTCTGGAACTCGATTTAAAGGCAAAAATTGCATCAGACTTTCTTTAAACCTATTAAGTCTTCAAGCAGATTTCTTATTAAAATCTATATTTGGGCAAATTTGCACTTGCTAAAAACTTAGAGGGAACAGCTAAACAGAGATCACAGGTCTGGTCTGAAGTATTTCTGTAGCCTACTGTACAGTGTAACTAGGCTATTATACCGGTACTAACACCATGTTAATCAAGATATTTACTTAGTTTTGGCTCACTTCACAGAGCACATTACCGGTACCAGTGACCGCTAGACTACCAACTACCCACTGCCCAAAATACCACCAGTCTTAAACTAATTACCGGTAGTACCAGTATAATGGTATGCCCCTACAGCATACCATGCACTATTAGCCTACCTTGTCCACATGTCTAATTTTTGCGAGCTTTAGTCCTACGGTTTTTGGTTCCAGTTCGCATCATAATTATTTTTTTGATGTCATAGGCTGCTACAGTAGGGAACACGTTTGGTTTCATTTTTCCATATCAGACTACCGTCTCCCGATCGGGAAAATAATACTTTCTGAGGGCACATTACAGGATGCTCGTAAAAGCTCGCTAACTCCTCGCTATCAACTTTTTTCTCGCTATCGCATTTTTTCGTATTACAGGATTTTCCGAGTTGCTCCACACCCTCGTTAAATAACGAGAAAATATTTCCACCCGTTAAGTTACCGAGCTGAAAAGACAGCCTAATCTTATTGCTAGTTGGAAGGAAGGGTAGTGGCTTTTTACATCAGTTTAAAGCGATTAGGAGCTAGAAGAAGGAAGGCAATAGAGAGGATTCGAAGATGTCCTTTTGATTTGCCTGAAGAATTTTTTAAGAAAGAATATCGTATGTATAAAGGCAATGTTCGGCAATTATGTGAACTTTTTGATTAAGATTTAATTCCTAAAATTACTGGCGAGCATATTTTGACCACCGAGCAAAAAGTGCTCATATCTTTAAAAGTTTTAGCTTCTGGGAGCTTCCACAACGTCGCGAAAGATTACGTAAACGTGGCTCAACCGACGGTGAGCAAAGTTTTGAAAGATTTTGTTGATGCTCTAAATTCCAGAGTGAAAGATTTCTATGCCATCTGGAAGAGACCTAAATGCATCAAAACAGCAGTTTTATGCAGAGGCCAATTTTCCTGGAGTGGTGGGTGCAATTGATGGTACCCACATTCCGATCATTGCTCCAAATGAGAATGAACATCTTTACGTTGGACGGACAGGCTATCATACCATCAATGTACAGGTAGGCTAGGCAAAGAATTGTTTTCACTTTCAAGCTTAGACTAGCTTATAATCTACTTTGTAGCAATTGCTCATTGCTGCTAACCATGACCTGTTTAGCCCATGAGTAATCAAGAGCTAGTACTGTGTTAGCCTACTCAAAGTTAACTTGAAGTAGGCTTTAGTGCGATTTAAAAGTGTGGGACAAGGTCTGTTGCAAACGTGTTATTTATTGGCATCGATTGTCGAATCGTTGACATATCGATTGTCGAAGGGCCGGCGCCAAAGCAGGTCGGTCTTCTCCCCCCCTAATCAACAAGCTAACTTTTTAGAAGACGACGATTTTTGTGGATAGCTTGACCAATTACTATAACCTTTGCCTCTTCCTCCTTGATAAACGCTGGCCCCCTCCCCTAAGTCGACTGCTTTGGCGCCGGCTATGGGTCGTCGCATTTTTTTAATTTCTTTTGGCGTTATTCATGTTTAAAAAAATATAAAGCTACTACTACGCCTACCGACAAACATTTTTAACTGTTTTCTGCATTAACCAACTGTAGATGCAATACACTAAACAGCATATTAATGAATAGAAAAATTATTTCAGAGTATCTGCGACAACAGTATGATTTTCTTGGGCATTGTTGCTCAATGGTCGGGTTCGACACACGATTCTTTTATTTTACGTCACTCCGAAATCCACCAGAGGTTCGAGGCAGGCGAGTTTGGAGATTCAGTACTATTGGGTGATAACGGTTACCCTCTTAAAAAGTGGTGACTAACTCCTTTTGCTGATCCTACAACTCCCTCGGAAGCACGATACAATGTTGCTCACAAGAGTAAAAATTAAAAGGTACGGTTAACTGTACAAGTCAACACAATCTAGTATCGGTAATGCTGTGCGTAGCAACATTAACGAAAATGCATATATTACAGAGCATTTGGAATTTTAAAATCCCGTTGGAGAATACTGGATCACACTGGAGGAAGACTGTGTTACAGTCCAGCGAAAACAGCAAAAATCACGCTTTGCTGCTGTATTTTGCACAATATCTGCCGTCGAAACAATATTGATGCTACGGAAGACAGTACACTAGACGAAGGAATGCCTTGTGATGAAGACACGCAATCGAGCGACCATTTACGACCTAACGATCCCGAAGGTGCAGCAGTACGACATGCTGTAGCATCTTCATTTTCTTAAATGGGACTTATCCAAAAAATTATTTACTAGAACAGTATATGTTTGTCGTACTAAATGCATTACAACATTTACTAGATTTCGTTATTCAGCTTCCTTTCTATATAGAATTATCGGTCTTATTATTCAGTTTATTATGGTACGAACAATAAAAAAGTGAGACAATGGAACCATGATAGAACAGTGTGCATTTGTGCAGTCACTTGAAGAAAATGAGGGCTAAAAAGTGTAAAAAATAAGAAAGCTACAATACAACCCATGGTCATTGCATCTTGCAAAAGATAAAAATGGTCTTGTAGGTCTATTATTTCAAACGAACCACACCAAGAAATAACATCGACAAGTTTGAAACCTCACAAAACTTCAAACGTTACACGGTATGGGAAGTTGCTCATTTACTGCAAGACTGGAAAAACTATGCGAAAATTTCTTTCGCACCCGGTGTAGCATTATTCAGCTCAATGGTCTCGATTTCGAGGCGAATTGGCAAAGTGAAGGCTCGTTTTTGCAAGACTCGACGTGACGTAGACGTCGCGCGAAGTAATAGTCATTACAGACTTCAAACGGAGGAAAAGTGCTTAGAATTCCAAGACGAGAAGCTAAATACGCGAAAAATCATTTTCAACAAAACCGCTACAGCGTTTTTGAGAGTCACGTGATGCGTAAAGAAAGTATAATTACAAAAATTTTACGATCACGTGCTAACAGTGAAGAGTGTAGGGGATAGTGTGATGGACTGCCACTCGCAGGGCAGGGGATCAATGCCCTCCTAGGTTTTGATTTTTTGTCAGCGCATTACTTGCTGTAACGATTCTGTTGAAAATGATTTTTCGCGTATTTAGCTTCTCGTTATATGCGCAAACAGTGGCAGTGGTTTAATAGCAATCATGGGGGATACACCTTTTAATAGATATAGCCATAATGTTGCAAAAGTAGGGTTGTTTACTTTAACTCACGAGTATAATGTATTACCTTTCACCCAACTTTTAAAATATATCAGTGCCTTTAGTTAGTAATGTTTATCTATACCAATTGTTTGACAGTTCAACCACATTGCCACAGTAGTTTCAATGCTAACTTTAAGCTACACTTTACCACTATTTAACGATTTGACTCAGCAGCAGGGAAACCTGCAAAGTGCTGAGGCCCACCAATTGCATTCTTCAAGCGAGCTTGAACGTAATTTAAATAACTTGAAAATTTCAAATCAGTATGAAAGTACTTATACATACCAAGTCCACATGTCCTATTTATATGGGCTTTAGGCCCATTTGGTTGTGTACTTTCTGCATCACAATGAAAATTTTAATGTCATAATCACTTTTTTAAATTATGACATCAAAGCTTTAATTGTGATGCAAAAAGCCAATAGCAACAAGCTCACAGCAACGTGCGCTAAAGCCCACATAACTAAAACACGTGGACTGGGAAACTCCGTAACCTAACAAATTTACCAAATAATAATGGTATGTTATTGTCACTGCGGAATCAAAAACTAATAGTAGTTTTTATGTCACAAATATTGCAAATAGTTGATGTGTAGCAATTTTCCAAAAACACTAAAGTTTTCCATGCTATGTTGCACTCTCAATTGAGTTTTGTCGAGCAGCTACTTTGAAACATTTGATGGGACGCATAAGTCACGCAGGTCGCAGGTTTCCCACCTTTAATTTAAACAAAAAAAGACCAGCGGGAGTAACAACAGCAACCCAAACTTGGAACCCTTTCAAATCTTTATGGCAATGCAGCATGTTTGTTTAATTGCGCTTTAATACAATAAATAATTATGTCTGCGCATTCTGCATACAAAGCACATTTTCACTAGCAGAGGTAGTTTTAAAAAAAATACGTAACGCTAAAAATTCTTTTTCCTTTCAGCCAGTCAAGCAGTAAGTGAACAAACAATAAAGAAAATAGGCTAAGGAGGAGAAATTACACCACAAAAATTGTTAAAACTGGACGTTTCAATAACGTAGATTCAGCTGCCATCATCACCAGTGTATGATAGACAGTGCAATACTGTCTAGCACAGCTTTGTACTGCCTAGCATGCGCTGCTATTGATGACAGCTGAATCTATGTTATCAAAACGTCCAGTTTCAAGAATTACTGAGGCATTGTTTCTCCTCCTTAACCTATTTTCGTCTCATATTTACTGCAGTCCGAAAAAAAAATGTTCTGATACACATACACAATTTAATCGTCACACATCATTTCACTTCCAGCGATATTGGCTTTGCTCTGCTTCAAGTGCAAACGTGCAGCCTGAATATCTGTCAGTTTTTGCAACTGTTCAAGAATTTTTTTTTTTTTTAATGTCAATTAACTGGTATTCTGGGTCGCCTGCTGAAGAAGACGATAGCTTGCGCTTTCGACTAGGCTTTTTCTTAAGCAGTTTGCTTTGTGATTCTCTTTCTGCCGGCACTTGCTTTCGCGACTTATCAACAACTTTCATATAACTGGGAACTGGAAGGCTGCTGGTGGTTGGCACAATTTCTACCAATTGCACGGAAGGACTACATACATTGCGACTATCTGAAATATTGCTGTATGGACCCCACAACAAACTGTCAAACATTTGTTCATCTTCAAAACTTGTGCTATCATCACAAACTTCTCCATGTGCGCTCATTTCAGATATATTCTTGCTGTTATCGTAACTTGTACCTGAACAAAAAATGCGGATATTTACATTGTTGAATAAAAATTAAAGCTACATGTTGCACTAATGATGATTTTATTGGCTATGGCTCATGTCAGAAATCTCAAAAAATCTTCCTTAAGTTTCAACTGTGATTATATTATTTTACTCTCATGTTAAACGCTTAATTAAGTTGCTTTTGAGGCTCAATCTAGCTGCTTAAAACTCGACTAAAAGTGCTCTGATAGTGATGGCATGTCATTATGGAGCACAAGCATGAAATTAGTACGCGCATAAGTATCAAATCAAACTTTTCTGTCACATTTGCAACCAGTGATGGGCACGATAAACCTTTCTGTGCTAAAGCGATAACGATAATCGATAACTGCAAAAAAGCTCTGAGCGATACCGATAATCGATCAATCTCAATTTCTTAAAGCGATATCGATAATCGATAAATTATCGCCGATAAATTTTTCCGATAAATGTTGCGGTAAATTTTCGATGTGTTTGACGAAGTTTTTTTTTTGTAAGTCGAATTGCAAAAATGTTTTTTCCAGATTTTTCAAGAAAAGAGAGCAGTTCACGGACTCTGCCGTGAAGTTAAGCCAAACAGAGAAATAATTTTTAAAAATTACAACAAGTCTTAGTGAACACCGTGTTTTTTCCATAGCGCCAACTCACTAACTTTGTAGTTTAAACACTGCGTGCTTAAAAAATTGTTTATCGCGATAATTTATCGGCGATAACAGAATATATAACAAAAGCGATAACGGTAATCGATAAATCCAAACTATTTTGAGCGATAACGATAATCGATAAAAAGTTATCGCCGATAACTATCGCCGATAAATTATCGCGATAAATGCCCATCTCTGTTTGCAACACATCATTGACTGCCAGAGCAAGCATGCATTTATTAACCGCTTGAAGTGTCTAAGCTTTTTGTGCCTGGTATTCCCTCCACAGCTTCTTCTCCAAGAATGCTGATAATCAAGTAATGCTATTCTGTGGGTGGGGATATGTTCAATGTACCACCACCTGTGGCCGTCGTTGCTTTCCTCCACTCCGATTCTTAGCTGTAATCAGAATCTATCGGTGTGTTGTACATTTAACGAAGTATGACGCGGGCCGCATTTAAAATCTTTGCGGGTCGCAGGTTCACCCCTGCTTGAAGGTTGTTAGCTCATCGTTGATTGGTCGGATTAATGAGGGTACCTTATCACATCTCCCTCCAGGTCACCTTAGGGCAAGGTGTAATACCTGTAAGCCTCCCTCAGCAAGGGTTACGTGCTAGAAACGGTTAGCACTAAATCTATTGGGAATTAAAGGTTAAAGGGCTACTGCACGGCGTATAAAAAATACATACTACATACATAATAGCTGGATTTTTTTTTGCGTATTTATCAATTTTAGATTTAGGTTTTGCAACCATGCCCAGTAATTCTTAACTTGCATGTTTCAACGTTTTGCGTTTTTGTTGCATATTCCTTTTTCTGTGCCATTTTGTTTTCATGCGTTATTTTGATTGGTTATTGTTGGCGATCAGAAATAAAAGTTGTGATTGATTGATTGCTATATTGAACTATAATTAACATGAGATATTATTACAGCTTAAATTAACTTAAAATCATCACTACAATTCATCTAACAAAAATACACAAGTTAAGTTAACGCCAGGCGTCAGAGAGAAGCTCTTGACTGAACGGCTGCAATTTCAAATGTGCCGAGCAGTCATTTACATTACACTCGAAGTCACAGTTACGCAATCGATAGGTAAATTGCACACAAAATCTCCTCGCAGCACAACTTAAAAAGTAAGCGCTGCGAGCAGAACCCAAAACAAGCACGACTGGAAAAATAAAACTGTCAGGGTGTTATTGAGCTAAAGATGCAACACCTTCCCGTATAACCTAGACAGCCTAAAGTGCTAACAATGCTTCATGCCCATCTAAGCCTCGCTTCTTTGTGTACCAAAAAAGATTGTATTGCTTTTATGATGGCACAACAAAGCTTTGACGGTAAGACAAAAAATAAGGCAAGACAAATAACATAAAGCTGGGTTTACAAAGTCGAAATAAGACAAAATAAGTACGCAAGCCAAAAATGAGGGCATTTCTTAAAAATAAGGACAACAATATTTTCCTAGGTGTAGACTCTCAAAATAAGGACAAATCTTTGAAATAAGGACGGTATGGAATCTTCGCGTGTAACTGGTGCGTGAAAAACACTCATTTTTACTAAATTCTAATTCGTAAGAGCACTCCCTGGTTCTACATAGCAAACGTTTACCGGACTACCTGCGAATGTTTTACCTAAAATCGTTTTAACACTTGAACTACTGACTGTTCTTGAGCGCTATTAAGCGTCACAATAAATTAAAATTAATGACAATTAAATGGCCCAACACAGTGCGACCGGTCTGACATGACGTGGGAAAAAGCAGGAAAAAAGTATCCAAGAAAATCATTAATCCATTTGGCAATAGCCGATACTTAAAAGAACAATTGAAGTTTAAAGTAGGCCTATCTTAAAGTTGTAACACGTCATAAATTTGAACTTTTAGCGATCCGTTTGACGAACCAATTTTGATCCACTTTCCTTGCGGAGTAGCACACCCCTAATGTTTGTGTGCAAAAACGATGGTTGACCTACAATCTTCCAAACACCTCACCTACCATGTACGACCTCATTCGAAGCAAGGCGCATGAAATAAGAAGTTAATATTGTTGCTATAACATATATTACGTAAAATGTGTATTTTTGACAGAAGAAAATAATGCTTTCGTTCATTCAACAGATCAAATAAATCGTTTACATACCGTACAAGTGATTTTGCCTACAGTAGCCTACATTTTAAACAAGAGAAGCACGATTGGAGTCCAACATTCTTCAACCCCCCTCCCCTTCCCGTCAGCACCTTTTTACACTCGCACACAAACAAATTAGCCTAACGTTGCGTCAACTAAAAAAGAGGAAGTCGTGATGACTTCCCGTCCAGTAGGCCCGGAAGGACATTGTTTTTTATTTATTGCTTTTCACATTGGCCACGTAAAGGATTTGACCAGCGCGGTGACGAAACCACACGAGTGGATACGTACCACAAAGATTAGATTCTTTAGGATATATTTATGTGAAGGGATGAGTGACCCTGGCAAGATCATTTGTTCTGAAAAATAAGTGTATATTATCTGAATGCGGCTGACGAGGGTTAATGGCCCGAAACAGCACTGTCCCGTACTACGGTACGTTAGACTGGAGTGCTTCGCGCTGTTGGCGATGGTGAGCTGATATTAGCCTCCGACCCAGCAAGAGGAAGTCGTAATGACTTCCCGTCCAGTAGGCCAGGAAGGACATTGCTTTTCACCTTGGCCACGTAAAGGATTTGACCAGCGTGGTGACGTAACCACACGAATGGATGCGTAACACAAAGGTTAAAATCTTTACGATATATTTATCCCTAAGGATGAGTGATCCTGGCAAGATCATTTGTTCTGAAAAATAAATGTATCTTACCTGAGGGCGGCTGCTGAGGGCTAATAGCCCGAAACAGCGCTATCCCGCTCTACGGTTAATGTTGCGTCGTAACAAGTACTAGAATCATTTCCAAGTAAAAAAATAACGCGGTGTTTGGGAGGGGAACCCTGATCAGGCCTGGGCCTAGGGTTGCCAAACGTCTTTGAATCTCAAGGACAGTCCTTGAATTTGCCACTAAAAATAACAGGGTCCTTGATCCTTGAAAAACACAAAAATGTCCTTGAAAAATTTTAGTCTATCCTGATCAGAATCTATTTCGTACCAGCTCGAAAAAAATATGTTGGCAACACTGATTTGTCACGCTTGCATACAGATTAATTTGTAGCAAATTAGCGAATTCGAAGTTGTTTCGTTCTCCGACTATCATCGGTGGGCACTTTTCCGTTAGTTGAGATGATTTACTGTAGTTGGATGTTCTCGGCTGAATAACAATGCAGATTTCAGAATAGCCATACCTTTTAATGTAGACTACAATATCAAGTGTAAAAGTGGTAGCTTACCAGTACCAAAAGATAGGCTAGTTTATCTAGCTGTTTCATTTTCTCTTCAACTTTTAATACCTGGGTTTCGAGCACATCTGGTGGGCAATTATGCTGTTATTGTGAATTTTTTTTCCTGTATATACCGTGTTACTGCTTTTTGGATGTAGACTGTCTACAATATCAAGTGTAAAACTATAAGTAGGCCTATCAGCCTACCAGTACCAAAAGCTGTATAGTTTAGCTAAACTGTTGGGTAATAACATAATCCCATATTGTTCAGTTTTTGTATTTTTTTTTGTTATTTCAAGCCACTTAATTGAAGCTTAGGATTTTTGTGGTAGTGAAGTAAGGGAAGTGTGGGACCTATGAGCCGGATTTTTTTAAACAGCTGCCAAACACTAAGTCGTTTAGTCAGCTCCCTAAAAATTAACCATTAAGTACCTTTTGGCCAGCATTATCTTTACGCCAAGTTTGAGTGCATACATAAAAACGAAATGAAAGATAATGCTTTTTTAAGGACGTGGGTCAAAGGTCTCCAACAATTTTTGGTGGGGACCTATGAACCATATGCATGGGACCCATGAACCAGGGTAAATTTGTCTGCTTATTCAGTTATTGCCATGCTAATCTGCATTATACGGGTAACTTTAAGAACGATTTCTTATACTTACATAAAAAAATCAAAATTGCGCTGCCTTTTAGGCCTACTGCATCTGTCGTCGGTTGCATAGGGGACCTATGAGCCATGCGTCATTGGTGTTCAATGCAACTGGCTCAAAGGTCCCCTCATGAACAAAATCGCTATAACTTAAAATTTTTTTTCACTTACTGTTTATAACCTTTCACGTGCGGCCCCACCTTCTTTACCAACTAAGGCGGTATTAAGAAAAAATGTCTCAACTTCGTATTCTAAAAAAATACTGCTTAAAATCAAAAGTTCTGCGTGCTTAAAACATGTGACCAACCATCTGAAAACCCTTATTTTGAAACCATTTCTACAGCTTTGTTCCAGCCAATCTATAAATACGTCATTAAGTACATAACATCCGGGCGATCATTTATTTCGGTTCAGTAATTTCCTCGAAGCCACGAGAGCGTGGTGAATGAAGTGATACATTGGTCCCCGTGGCTCATAGGCAGGGCCGGTTTTAGGCCGATTTGACCGATCAGACCAAATTGGGCCCCGCACCTTAAGGGGCCCCGCGCTAGCAGGAGTCCCTTTCTGTACTGTGAGATACAAAATTGGTGAAAGTGCCAAAAGTTGAACCGGCGCATAATATCTATGAATCATTTCTATTTTCTTTTTAATTAGGGTTAGGTTAAATAGAAAAAATCGGCAACTCGGTAGCTGGTCAAGCCAAGCAGGGTCGGGTTTACCATTAGGCAAAGCAGGCTGAATTAAGCCTAAGGCCTCGGAGAAACAAGGGACCTCGTCACAAGCAAAAGGGCTCGACGCGATTACGGAGCGACCTTTTTGTTTTAGAGATCAACCATGGCCACCTTAGAGATGAGTCTGATCAGCAACCTATGATCACTAGCAGCCTACCTGATATCAACATAATCTAAGCCTAAGGCCTCTCATTCTCTAAGTCCGGCTCTGAAACCAAGCTTTGGTAAGGAAAAAAGTTACGCAGTTGTTTGGTCACGTGGGTTTGCTGTTCACAAGTAAACGCCTGGAGGTAGTTTTAGGGGGGTTTCATGTTAAATTCAGTTGCAGCTTTTTAGTGTCTGTTTAAGGATGCGCGCTCTCCACCAAAGCAATTGACACTTGAGTTAAATTGTAAAGTATACTTTGTTTAATAGAAGCAAAAGCTGTGAGAAACCTTTGAGATTTATAGTAACAAAGTCAATAGCGCAGTGGCAACATCAGGTTGAGTTCATTTGAAGCAATTTATAGACAAAATCATCTTTAGGAAGTCCCGGGCCATGCGCACTCGGAAATTTATTAAAATTTTCGTATAACAAGTACAATTTTAGTGCATTTTGAAAAATCTTTCCGGTAGTTTTTGTTCATTGGCATATTTGATGGAGTTCCAAATTCAAAAGAATATAATCGCAAATTATTGCGTTGTGGCATAATTTTCAAGATATTACCATAAAATAATGCTTGTCCGAAATTTAAAATTATTTAACTAATTGGCCGGCTTTCTTGATGTTAAAAGTACAGTAATCAAGAAAAGCAGAGTCGGCGCAAAGGTGTGGCCTGGCCCCCACATACAGCAAGCTTGCCCCCCACCCACCCCCACTCTTAACCTCCAATCGACAATCTTACTTTTTTGAAGACAGCGGCTTTTAAGCATAATTTTAAACATTTTATGTATTGCTGAAACAGCTTTGCCGGAACTGTTTTGCGTTTCGTTCGAATAAAGAATATCAAATATGGAAATTACGTTTGTTAACAACGCAACAAGCTACTATGAGCGTGTTCCACAGCTTTTCTTTTGTCTTCGAACTCGTCAAACAACATGAGATTACTGTGATATATAGGCCTAACACTAGCACAGAAATGGCATCTTAAAGTTCAAATTAATGTCAGCTCGCTGCAAAGTTCTCGTTGATAAAGAAGACTGTGGCGTGTAAGCTTTTTTTGCAGTTTACAGAATTTATTAAATGTTTCACCCCTCTTGATAAAGGCTTGGCCCCCCTAAGACGACTACTGTGGCGCCGGCTCTTAGATTTGTTTTATAGCAGATATTAAATGCCTATTTTCTTGGTTCGTTTACATGTTTTTTTCATGAGACACGAGCGTCTATACATTTTATTATGAAAAGAGGGGCCCCGCCATTAGATTTCTAATAGGGCCCCGCAGTTCCTAGCACCGGCCCTGCTCATAGGTCCCGCATTTCCCCTACCTGCATCATGGAGATGACCAAGTTGAGCATCGAACCCGCGAAGCCAGCTTCGGAGCCCAATGCACCAACCACTCGGTCAACTCCATGAGCTATTGTTCAGTTTTTAGGCGTGTCTTTAGCAGTAATGGAGTACTCGAGTACTGTTCTCGTACTCGAGTACCACTTTTGAGGTACTCGTACTCGCAACCCCTGGTACTCGGTTAGCACTCGTTCTCGAAGGTCAATGTACTCGGTACTCGGTCAAAAAAGCGCCGAGTACACGAGTACTTCAGGCTTTCGCTAGAAGTAACAAACTAACAAACGAGATAAACTTTCGATAGCAAACTACAGCCAATAAAACCCGTAATAAATTGATGCGCCTTCTCAACATCCCAAACACTGAAAAAACGTATTTGTTTATGCTTTTGCGACAAACTTTGAGCTGTTACAACTTAAAAATTGTTCTTTTGCTAAATTTGTAAAAGTACTCGTACTCGAACTTTTTTACGGTACTCGTACTCGAGTACATGTTTCAATATCAATACTTGCTCGATCGCGTACTCGAAGTTTTTTGCGGTACTCGTACTCGAAAGTTGAGTACTCGACTCCATCACTGGTCTTTAGCCGTTTTGATCTTAAATTGAGTCAGTGCAGCAGGAATATTAAGTGTAGCTTAAGTGTGTTTCATATTTTGATTGCCAGTGCCCAATTACACGGATCGGAACAATGTAACTAGGTGTGTTATTTATAATAACCTGATTCGTTTAATCATAAATTTTATTTTGGCACCAGATCGGTACCGTAATACTTCTTTTACAGAGAAATGTAATTCAGTGCAAGAACTACTTTGCATTTCAGCTTATTTCTCGTTGCTTGCAGTTACAGTGCACAGCTTTGCACTAATGAGTTAGAAGTAAGAATCGGTGAAACTTGGATTTCATGAAAGGGGGGCCTGGGGGGCGAAACCCCCCAGAAGTTGATATGGTTTACGAATGGTCATAGTTTACACGAGACTATTTGAATTGCTATGACGTCCTTGAAAAGGTTTTAAGTGATTTGGTAATCCTACCTGGGCCCCCCGGTGGGAGGTTCGGGGGGCGGTTCAGCCGGCCTTAAATCCGTGTTATCTAAAAGAAAAAAGGTTTTCCGCTCAATTCATGGTGGAAGTTTAAGTTTCTGTAAATGCCGGCGGGCCAGAATAAAAGAACCGGCGTGCCGGATTTGGCTCACGACCGTAGTTTGCCCATGTCCGACGTAAGGGATCTCGTGTTTGATACTACGTGTTTGTCATTTGCTACCTTGTTTCATCGGTCGTGGCTGACAAAAAGAGTGTTAGGCTATTCTTTTGTAAAGGTGTGATAACTGACGCGCAGTAAACGGCAACGCGACAATTTTTTACACCCTGTTTTATTTCGCTATTCACCGTTCACGCGATTGTTACCAGGAGTGTATTTAGGGGGTGGACAGAGATGGGCATTTATCGAGATAATTTATCGGCGATAATTTATTACCGATTATCGTTGTCGCTTAAAGTAGTTTTGATTTATCGGTTACCGACATCACTTTTGTAATATGTTTTGTTATCGCCGATAGATTATCGCGATAAATGATTCTTCGTGCGCACAGCGTTCAAAATTAGTGAGTTGGCGCTCTGGCAAAATCATGCTGCCAAAAAAGTCTGTTCGCGATTCAAAAATTGTCTCGCTGTTTTATTTAATGCCAAGGCAGAGTTTGTGAACTGCTCTCTTTTCCTGAAAATTCTAGAAAAACATTTTTGCAATTTGGTTTACAAAAAAAACTTCGTTAAACACAAAGAAAGATTTACCGCAACCTTTATCAGAAAAATTTATCGATCACCGGTATTGCTTTAAGAAATTATAATTTATCAATTATTATCGTTATCACCAATGGCTTTTTTGAAATTATGGATTATCGCTTTAGAACAGAAAGGTTTATCGTGCCCACCCCCCTTTTGACTCTGTCTTTTAGTAAAAAAGAACAAAACTAATAGTGCCATAAAGTGACTATAAAATATGCCAGACTCTTTTAATGGTTTCGAACCGGTAACTTGAGGCCATAGGAACAGATCCACGGGGGTATAGGAAGAGAGATATGCATCCTCCCACCAATTATTTTCAAAAATGTTTTTGATGTGTACAGTTTCACCATAATTTCAAACCTCTTCGATAACAATAGGCCTTGCGGTCTTAAGCACGCATAGTGGAAAATGCGCGAACAAGATGCATATTTGGCGAAGCACTCAGAATTAGGGTCTCAAAATTTAAACGACATTCGCCTGAAAGTCATTCAGGCCGCATGGTTCGGAGCGCCGTTTTTACGATGAGCATGATCGCAAGGTTGATGGTTCGATCAACTCCCACCCAAGCCTCGTTATTTATTTCGTCCTTGACTAAGGTGCTTCACGACAATTATCTCTGCTTGAATCTAACAAGCTGCAAATTGAAGAAGTCAGAAGCAACACTCAAGCGAAAAATTCGGAAACAAAGGCAACTCCTAAGCGAGTCTGGATTCGTCCTATGCATAGCGCCTCCGTCGCTTTTTCGTGACAGGAGGATAAAAATGAAGAAATCATCATCAAATCATCAACATTTTTACGGGGTAGCATATGCCCCCGGACCCCCTTTTGCTTATCTTGTTTGTTGATCAAGATGGCAAAAATTATTTAAGTATGAAGCTAACCAAAATAAGCGTTTAAAGTTTAAGCTGATGACGTACTTAGGTTTTATTTACACACTGAGGTGCGCAAGTTACAGCGGCAATGCTCGTCCACCCAGTTTGCTTTTACTGATCTACAACCAAAACGTCTTTCTACTTGGTGATAAATGCAGTCAAGACGTTTGACTTTGATAAGTGAAAGCGAATTGGGTTGACGAGCATTGCCGCTGTAACTCTTGCACGCCTGAACGCTTAAATAAAACTTCAGTACGTCATCAGCTCAAACTTTGAACGCTTATTTTTGGTTAACTACTACATTTAAAACTTTTTACTATCAGTTTTGAATTCGTTGTATTTTTACCACCTTTAGTGAAAAAATAATTTTACACTTCAATTTCTTTTTAAGGTTAGAAGCAGGGTCGAATTTACCAATAGGCTAGACTGGCTGAAGCCTAGTGCCTCGTAGAAATAAGGGGCCTCGTCACGATCTACGAAGATCTTTTTTAAGAGATCGATCATCAAGACCTATTTTTTCAAAAATCCTCCATACGCTAGAGCCTCATTGATCAAATAACCTTGTAAGGCATCTCATTGTCTAATTCCGGCCAGAACGAGGTTGGAGTGGGAATCAAATTGATAGAATTAGAAATCCGGTATTTCAACTCCGCCAATTAAGTCTGCAGTGTATAGTTAAGATCAGTTGTACTGTATAAGCAACGCAGCATAGCAAAAGGCGTGCAAATGTTTTTTTTTAGGATTTTTAAGCACAAAAAATACCCGAAAGCTGTTTATTCAGCTCATGAGGTTTCAGTGATCGTTTCAGAAAGACACCACTCTTTGCAAATAGGCTGTTTTTACCTGTACCATAAAGTGCAATCCGAAAGGTGTGTCGAAATAAGGAAGAAAGTTTAACTACAGAGGTAAGTCTGCGAAGATTACTGCACTCGTATTCTTCAGTCGTTTCGCTTTTGCTGCAGCAATTTGTTTTTCTTGCAGTTTTGCTTTTACATAATTTTTGCGTAATGCTAAAGTCACGATGCGGTGAACGTGAAAATCTTTTCCGTAAACGAGGATGTGGTTTAGATTTCCGATCAATTTTCTCACGATTGCTTACGTTAAAATTCTAAGCTACTCATTGTATTTTAAGCCAGCAGTAGAAGAGCACGGTTACTGTTAGGGATATTTAACTTGAAGTTTTTATTTAAAAAATTAAATTATTGAAATAAACATGGTAGCTTTGAAAAATAAAAATGCTTACATTTCTTGGAAAAGAAAATGGGATTTTTTGTTTACGACAGCAGGTTTTTCAATTGGACTGGGAAATGTATGGAGGTTTTCATTCCTCTGCTACAAATATGGCGGAGGTAAGCACTTGTTGCATATGTGGACGATGCTCAGATCGTTTGAGACCGCAAGCTAGCCGGAAGTTTCAGGTTTCATTCCAGGTCTGGGTAATACACGTAAGCGGGAAGAGAGAAAATTTTTCATGCTTGTATGTTGTGGCCAATAGCGTACGCATAAATTTCTGAAAGGGGTGAAGGCGTTTTTTCACATTAAAATGGGATTATTGCAATGCGACAACTTTGGGACGAAAAAAACTTGAGGAAAAATACACTTTCAGTTTTGTACTGCCTTGCTTACATTGCTGCTGATGACAGCTGAATCTATGTAGTCGAAACGTCCAGTTTTGAACCTGGTTTAAGACAAAGTTTATAAATGTATAAGAGTAACATTAGTTAATACCGTGGGAAAGAACAAGAAGAACTAATCAAGAAGAAACACCCCTAGACAACGATTTTAATAAACAAGCAAACAACGGAAGAGTGAAGTCATAGCAAGGTAAAGATAACCAATAACCCGGCACATTCCTTTGGAGCTGTGTTGTACAACATGCGCTAAGCCGCGGAGATGGGCCCTGATATCTTTACACTAAGATTTACACGTTTTGGCGTAATAACGCGAGTAAAATGAGGATTTGATTTTTTTTATCCTGATCTTCTTCAGGCGTCTTCATCGTTCCTTACTTGATTCTTGCTTCTACTTTCGCTTTCCCCTTATTTCTACTGGAGGCATGTTTGGGTCAATGGAGACGACAAGGAATGGTAAACTCATGGAACGTTATACCAATAATGAAAGGTATTTATTAATAAACGGTTGGTACAAAATGTAATGCAACGTAACCAACAGACCTAATTATCATTATGACTTGACCAAACGCGACAATACAATCCTCTTTTACCAATGCAAAACATAATCGTGAGCCTAAAGCCAAGTGTTCATGCAGTGATTAAACTGGGGTTTTCTTTTTGATGCGCTGGCCTTAAGCGTTTGAGAAAATAACTCAGTGCTCTAAAATCTCTGCGTGAATGCACCGTAAGAAAAGCGAATAGGATCAAATTTCGTAAAACAAATCTACAGACTACAGTGCACCTGGTAGTCGGAAAGCGAAACAGAATCCTCATCGACGCCTGATATATGCCAGTTCCTCTTCTGTCTGTCGAAACGTTTCGCGCGGAATATTTAAATTTTTAATCAATTTTAGTTTTTAAACGTCTTAATTTAGTTATTTAAAGAACTGCAACTCTTTTTAATTACTCGACATGGGCCTATATAGTGTTTTTTCAAGGTGTTTAACGAACCGAAATGGTCTCTCAAAATTTTCCAACGGTTTCTCAAAATCTTCTTTTATACGTTATATAATGTTGATAGAAAGCTGTGTTTTACGCTATAAATTTAATTGACGGTCTTTCAAAATTATTGCTTAATGGTTTGTCAAGCCAAACCGTAGGCCTGCCCCATGCAGAGCCGACGGCAGAGCAGGCGACTTAAGGGGGCCAAGCGTTTATCAGGGGGGCCAAAGTTTGAAATTTGGCACAAAAGCCACTGTCTTCAAAAAGGTAAGCTTGTTGACTGAGGAGGCCAAGCATGTTGATTGGGGCTCTCCTGCTCCTCCTTGGCGCCGGCTCTCCTGCTCCTGCTCCCCCTTGGCGGCCGTGGGCCTAACCTATACGTTTTCTGAAAAAAAACTTTCTTTGGTGTTGTCATAAACTAAGGTATTTTGCATCGACGTTGTTTTAGTAATTTAACACATAGGTTTTTTGGAACCAACATGCTTAAGCTAACCAGTTAGTTTTGTATTTTAGGTATTGGATTTTCGCAGCTCTATCTACAATTCTCTGATAAGGCATATTACTGCGTTCTTCTTGCCTGGATACTGAAGTATTTTGTGGCCAGTTTTTCATCCACCTTGCCTTGGAATGATTGCAGTCGATGGAACTACACTGACTGCAAGTCTTTCAACACAAATTCAACTGAAGTTTTCAATATATCAGTGTTACAAAACGCATCATCAGCTTCGGAATTATATTGGCAGTAAGAAAAGATAGCAATTTAAAAGAAAATAATATCAAGAATTAGTAAGAGCTGTGGGGACACAATTATCGTTATGATTTATGGAAAAAGGTATCTCTCATGTACAAATCCGTTTTCTGGTAGCCTACGCAACAAGTGACATAGTGAGAAATTTAAAGGGGAAAGTGGCCATAAATTACAAAAGCCATCAGAAAAGTCTGGCATGTTTCAGTCACTCTGCAACATTTGTTCTTTTTCACTGACAGACTAATTGAAAAAGACGATTTTTGACGATTGATTTCTTCATTTTTATCCTACTGTCACGAGAAAGCAACGGAGGCGTTATGCGTAGGACGAATCCAGTCTCGCTTAGGATAGGAGTTGCCTTTGTTTCCGAGTTTTCCGCTTGAATTTGCTTCTGACTTCTTGGATTTGCTGCTTGTTAAATTCCACCTAACAGAGATATTTGTCGTGAAGCATCTTATCCATTAAGAACGCAACAACGAGGCTTGGGTGGGAGTTGATCGAATCATCAACCGTGCGATCATGGCCGTCGTAAAAACGACGCTCCGAACCACTAGGCCAAGCTGCCGACGCATTGCCCTCCGTTAAATACGCTCCTGCTAGTGACCAAGTGACTATATCAGAGGAGACGAATATGCGGTCCGTGAAAGAGTTTTCTGCGGCCCGCGAACATTTTGGCGAGACCAGTATTCTTAAATTTTTTTTTTCCCGTCTAATCTTTGGGATGCGATATCAAAAGCTGAGCCCCCGATTAAACCACGCGCGTATCACTCAGGAATCATACAAACCTACAGTATAAGCCTTTAATTTATTTCAGGATTCACCAGTTCTTCCATTTTTCTGTAATAATGATAACATAACTTGTGGTTCGTTGCAGCTTCAGTCAGAGATGGGCATTTATCGCGATAATTTGTCGGCGATAATTTATTACCGATTATCGTTCAAAATAGTTTTGATTTATCGATTAACGATATCGCTTTGTAATATATTTTGTCATCGCCGATAAATCATCGCGATAAACTACTCGTTATGCACGAGTGTTCAAAGTTATTGAATTGGCGGTAAGAAAAAACGCATAGTGTCAATACAGTCTTGTTACAATATTTAAAAAATCTCTCTTTGTTTTGTTTAATGCGACGGTAGAGTCCGTGAACTGCTCTCTCATCTTGAAAAATCTAGAAAAATATTTTTGCAATTTGACTTAGGCCTACCACAAAAAATTTGTCAAACACATTGCAAATTTACCGCAACATTTATCGGAAAAATTTATCGGCGATAATTTATCGATTATCGATATCGCTTTAAGAAATTGAGATTTATCGATTATGGTCAACAGCAAAATGTAAACAAAAATGCCAATCAACTTGTCTTACAGAGTTTTTTCCGCTGATTCCACATCTGCAACCAGTTTATGTCCATCATGTCAGGTTTGAAAGATATTGTAAGTTTTTTTATCGTGGTTAATTTTTCAAAACGTAATTGTCACACCACAATTTACCTTTGTCGTAAAACAAAGCATTTGTATGTGACATTACAGCTTTTCGTTTGTGAGTAGCCAAACGTCATAAGCCTCCTTGATGTGAACTTTTCAATAGCTTGCAGAAGATTTACTGTATCAGGTATTACCAATCAACTTGAATTTTTCCTAGCCTCAGATCATCTACTATCATGATTAGTCTAGACAGCGCTGTGCTTAGCAACATTTTCATTGTAATAAAGTTTAAATCACAAACTCTAGTTTTTAAGACCTCATTTTTGCACCCTTTTCACTTTTTTCAAAACTGTTACCGAATAGAAGGTTTTGATTGATAAAAATCTCGTTTGTGACAAGATACATGCTACTTGCAGTAGTATGAAATTACGAAGGGGTTTAAATTCCTGTTGTTTCCAGGGAAATTATTTTCTGCTAAAACTGAAGTCACATTTTTGATTGTTTGCAAAATATGTCACAATAAACTTCTGTGACGTTACAAAGATTTTGCCTATGTCATAATTATGTTAATTTTGTGACTGAACAAAGTATTCGGTTTTAAATAGCAATAAATAAAAATGAAAAAATCTAAAAAACCTGACGTGCTGGACGAATATAGCTTGCAGATTCGAAATTAGCGTGATTGATTTCATAAGAATAAGGTGTTAAAGTCTTTGCAATATTTAAAAACCAAAATTTTGTTGACCAGTGTTATCTATATCGCTTAGGGTTTTTTTGAAATCATCAATTATCTTTATCGCTTTAAGGTGTGTTTACTGATACGCGGCACGCGGCAATGCGATTACCATTACAAACTATACTGGCCTGCGTTAAAGCGATATAAAATTAGCTAGCCTGCGTCAAGCAAGATAATTGTTCATTGATGTCGTAACAATCATACGTGCATTGTCTTATTTCTGTCGTCAAGGTTACTTCAAACATTTTTTAATACCGGGCGATGAAGCGGTAAACATTGTACATGTACAATTCCTTGATATCGCGTGGCCGCGCCACCAGTTTAACGTCAAAATGAAATAAACAAAAAAAAATAGGTAATCGCATTGCCGCTTGCCGCGTATCGGCAAACACACCTTTAGTACAGAAAGGTTTATCGTGCCCATTACTGGCTTCAGTATTGTGCAGTATACCTGACCTATTAGAGTGAGAGCTTACACAGTAGTAGGGATTATGTAAGATTGCCGAAATGAATTGGTAAGCTTGTAATACCGTAAATACAAATTTTGCAGTTTTTTTAAGGTATTTATTATTCTGTTTTCAATCAATATTTAATTAGCCGTTTATTTCGATGTCTTCAGCAAAGAAACGAAAGATTATAGATGGATTTTTGTGGTAGCTTATTACTTTCGGTTGTTCGTTACTGCTGATGAACATTTTTTTCGTTTTTGACAGGTTTTATAATAAGTCAGTGACTAAAGTTATACGGCCCGCTTGCTTATTGGAAAGTGACTAAGCGGGCCGCGATAGCAAATAAGTTCGTCACCTCTGGTCTATATACAAGAGGGATTTGCGTGATTCGTGGACAAGAAGATAAAAAAGTATGAGCAAATAAAATGTTGCCTTCTGCCGCGTACGAGTGAAGCATGTAGCAGAGTTTCTCATCTTTTTGTTCTGTGGCCGCGTTTGGAAAAAGAATTTGATGCGACCCCAAGGACACGTACTTGTCGATCGAGAACATTACTGCCGTTTTCAGGAAAAACACAACGTGGGCTAATTTTCGATTTTTTTTATTGCGTAAATTTGGTATTTAGTCTCTATTCTTCATTATGCGTGAAAATCAAATATCTATCGCAAGTAGTTTTTGAGATATTAGCGAAATGAAATGGAAAAACACAACGTCGTGTTTTTTAGTTGTTTTTACTATAACCAAAGTCTCGTCAGCCTTGCTACGCACAGCCAATCCAGGCTAAACTCATTCCAGACTGTAAAGACTCTGTTTTTGCATTGCTTTACCTGTACATCTCGACTTCATCTCTTTTCTAGGTTGTGCCCTATTTTTGGCAGGCGACTGGCCCCAAACAACGATACCCAATGAAATGCAGTTCGACAAACGTACCGGGATATTGATGTTTAAACCACCGATAAGCGCTGACGTTCACTGTGTTTTCTGGGCTGCATGCGCAGACACAGTGCCTGCCTTGTCCCCCGCTTTTTCACGGGCGAACGGGTTGGGCAGAGAGGTTTTTTGTAGGTTTTGGTAACTGGTATAGTTACAAACCGTAAACAAAAAATTCCTTCTCAGATTACCGGGAAAATAATGTTTAAACCAACCGGACTTTTCTATTCTTATCGATTGTTTACAGTGAATCTGTGACATCATAATCCAGCCTGTATTATTTTCTTGAAGGTTTTATTTCAAATGTTCTACCTTGAGCAGAACGAGGAGAGGCTTAGATTTGGAGTGTGTAGTTCTTTTGAAGGTTATAATTTTTTTTCTTTTTTTAGGAAGGTGGGAGGTTGCTATGCTGCACTGATGAGACCATAATAAGGTCGAAACGCGTCTGCAGCTGCAAATGAGTGGGTTACCATGGGGGCTTCTAGTGATGTGGGCTAGTTAGGCTAACGGTAACTTGGTTGTGGGTTAGTGGTGATAGGTTCTTTCATTGGGTATCGTTGTTTGGGGCCAGTCGCCTGCCAAAAATAGGGCACAACCTAGAAAAGAGATGAAGTCGAGATGTACAGGTAAAGCAATGCAAAAACAGAGTCTTTACAGTCTGGAATGAGTTTAGCCTGGATTGGCTGTGCGTAGCAAGGCTGACGAGACTTTGGTTATAGTCGAAACATTAATTTGTCCCTTGTAGTTGTTTTTAGTTGTCGTGTTTTTTATTCCTAATTTTTCAGAAAAAATACAACGTGATAGGGCATGCGTAATAATCGCAGTTATTGCATAACATTGGGAAAACAATGTCAGGAAGAACTTGGGCATGCGTAATAATCCAGTAATCGCACTTATTGCGTAACATTGGCAAAACAATCAAACACAAAAAGTTAATTTACTCAAATCAACAAAATAGCTCACGTTGTGTTTTTCCTGAAAACGGCAGATTGCCTTCAATGTCTTGAAACCCTAAATTTTTGTACACAACAAGCTTTCGTTTAGAGCACAGGTTCTCAAAGAGCTCCGTACGGAGCCCCAGGGCTCCGCGCCGTTGGGGCTCTGCGAGCTATTCGTTTACATATAAAATATTGACTATAAATGGTTCTAGCCTATATAGTTCTAGCTATAAATGGTTCTAGCCTGAAGAAGGGGGCATTCGTCCTCGAAAGCTTGTGAAATAAAATATTGACTTAGTTAATTTTGCAACTGTCTAAAGAAGCAATACCGGCATTAATGAAATTTGACTTTACCTTATAAGTATATTTGTCAAGTGTCGAATTCACAGCCTTAATATAATTTACCTGCGAATTGTAGATTTTTTCTAGCTTGTATAGGGTACGCCAAAAAGGCCTCACACATTTGAAAGTTTAATTTTTAAACTTAATGAATTCCGAAATATGTCAGGTCAGTATTTACCTTTTGAAGAAAAGTTGAGTAGCCTATTGTAGCAACAGGTGGTCTTCTCTCTTCAGCCAGTATTTACTTTCCAATCAGCTAGCTCAGGGTGGTCCAAGGTTGACAGTGTCGAGGGCCAGATTATTTTTTGTATATTAATTCGCGGGCCACACACAGCAACATCAGCGCGAACAAATAATAAACAAAATATTGAGCACTTCTTTACGTTTTCTCTGTCTCTGAAACCTTTTCCATTTTTTAGTCAGTATCAGAGAAACTTCGTAAGATGCCTTCTTGTCAGAAAGATTAGTTTTTCTGAAGTTGGTCATTAGCTTTTAGTATTTGCTTTTTAAGTCTTTTACAACTGCTATTCTAGCATATCCGTCGTATTGTTCATACTGACTCTTATGACGTGTTTCGTAATGCCGTTTTAAGTTGTATTCTTTTGGCACTGACACAATTTGCAGACATGCCAGGCAGTGTGGTTTACTCGTACCCTCAACAAATAAGTACTTTTCCTCCCATATTGAGTTAAAATGTCTACTTGGATTGGTTAACTTTCTTTTTACACTCATTTTTGCCAAATAATTGTAAATCTTAAAGTTATAAACCACTGCAGAAACAAATGTAGGTTTTAGATTTCAACTGATTCTACTTTTCTGACTATCAAGAGTAACTTCACAACCTTACCGCTAGTATGACCCTGGATTGAATGATGATAGTGAAGTTGTTACCATGATTATGTTGCAACGTAACAATGCAAAGATTGTGACATTGAAACGAAACAATGCAAAAAACAATTAATGACCTTACAATTATTGTAACGTCATAAATTGTTTTTTCGACTAGTTTTAATTTATACTGCTTCACGTGCGTTTTACTATCCTGCTGAAAATGAATCGAGCCTTAATCGAAATGTTCAGGCTCAAATTGTTTCTTATACCTTTGCTTAGACTTAGAGATTCAGGAAACCGTGTTGACTCCGGCTATGTAACGTTGGAATGCGTGTAAACAGGAAAAGTAAGTAGATGACCAGCGAATCGTAAACTAAGCACAGCAGGGAGTTCGGTTCAAAACGCAAAACTGCAAGCGTTGAGTCAAAATAAGTTCGTAACGTTCCTTACCAATAATAAATGTGACTGATTGTACGTTGGAAGTCGGTAACTTGGATGTTATCATATTTCACAAAGACTTTCTCGCAGTTTCTCCAGAATTTTTGCAAAATCTTCCGCGGGCCAAAGAAAATGCTGCCGCGGGCCACTAGTGGCCCGCGGGCCTGGGTTTGGACCACCCTGAGCTAGCTAGAAAGGACGACGTCGTTTTATTGAATGGGCAGAAGGCTACGTCGGCAGCGTGGCGCAGTGGTTCGGAGCTTCGTTTTTACGACAATCATGATCGCAAGGTTAATGGTTCAACTCCCAACCTAGTTTCGCTGTTGCGTCTTTGGATAAGATCTTTCACGATGATTATCTCTGCTTGGTGGAATCTGGCAAGCAGCAAATTAAAGAAGTCAGAAGAAAATTCAACCGGAAACAAAGGCAATTCCAAAGCGAGACTGGATTCGTACTACGCATAGCGCCTACGCCGCTTTCTCGTGATAAGAGGATAAAGATGAAGAAATCAATCAAAAAATCAAAGTCACAACAGCTTCCATATCCGGAAGAGTGTTTTGGCAAGGTCAAACATTTTGAAGGATAAGTGTATCTTTTACGTGAGTGCGGCTCATGAGGAATGACAGCCCGAAACAGCGCTGTACCGCTCTATGGTACAATAATATGCTTGTTCTACCATTTCCACACTGACCTATTGTTATTAATGAATTACAATTGTATAAAAAAAGTCATAAGCTTGGGCTTTATAGCATGCCTATGAATGCAAAATTTGCCATAGGTCTCAAGTCATTTTGCGCCAGGTGTAAGATATCGCCCCAACAAAGTGCGTTGCAAGGGCTCCGCGCAAAATCTCAAATTTGGCAAAAGGCTCCAAAATCTCAAATTTGGCAAAAGGCTTGGCAAGTATTTGAGAACCCCTGGTTATAGAGCGTAACAAGTTATGAATATGCTACAAGCTATGATGTTATAACAAACGGCGTTTGTTTTACAGGCGCGACTTGCTTGAATCATCAGGTGGAATAGATCAACTGGGGTCGATAGTGTGGGATAATTTCTTGTACTTAGTAATTGTGACAATCTTAGTCTACCTGGCTGTGTTCAAAGGCGTCAATTGGGCTGCTAAAGTAAGAAACTTTTCTCTTCTGTTTACCCGATTTTTGATTTTGAAATAAAGCGCCACAACACTAACCTGTCAAAATGTGTCAATTTTGATGTTAAGCGACCGGGTCGCTTAACAAGCTAGTTCAAGAATTGCCGTCCTCCACCCTATCACTTTAAGGTGGGCACCAGCGCCATGGCGTAGTGGTTAAGAGCGTCCGCCTTTGAAGCTGGTAGACTGGGTTCTATTCTCAGTCGGGTCAAATCAAAGACCTTAAAACTGGTATCTGCAGTTACACTCGCTAAACGCTCAGCAATTAAGTGTAGCGCGGAGGATGAAATAAACAGAGAAGTTTATTTCATCCTCCGCGAAGTACGTCAGTGAATTGACAAAATTTAGTCCTGGCTCTGAAGGACCTTAGTAGTTATAAAGCGCCATAAAACCACACAACATGTCATTTCAACTTTAAGGTGGGTGACCTCGTTAAGTGCCTTACCAACGGCACTACGGTGAACTTACCTACTTGTTCTCCACACTATCCTTTTCATGCCTAGCGTCAAGCAAGAAAGCTGTGAATACTAAGTTTTGTAGTATTGGTTTGACCCGACTTGTAATGGAATAGAGTGTGCAGTTTCAAAAGCAAAAGCCCATCCAATTGGCCTTGAACAGTAATTTCTGTGCTACAGGTCTCATACGTGACGGCGTCCTTGCCTTCCCTTTTGATTGTGGTTATGGTGATTCGTTCTGTCATGCTGGAAGGAGCACTGGAAGGGATCAAAGCGTATTTATTACCAGATTTTTCAAAGTTGGCAAGCTTAGAGGTAACGAGTTCGCAACGCTGGACAATTGATGCTGTATTGCTTATGTTATCAGTTCATTGACAAACTTAAAACTACAATACCGGCCAGTGTGCGAAGTAGAAAAGTTTTACTGGGGGGATGTTTTTGACTACTTATTGCCTGAATCCTAACCCAAATATAAGGCAATATTGCAAAAATGGTATTTATTGTTCATGGGGCGTCGTCATTGATCAATGACAATGACCAAATTAAAACAGTGGCGGAGGGCGTACCTACTGGGTGTTTGCATAACACCAGCATCATAAACAAAAAATATCAACGCAAGGATTTCGAAAACTTTATCAGCTTTGTTTTAGGCAGGTTTTTGTTTCATAAATGAAACAAGGGGTTTAGGGGCAGAGCAGTAAGCTACCCCCCAGTGGGGTTCGTGGCGTAGCTCCGGAAGCTATAGCATTTTCTTAATTTATTCTCTTAATCTCAAATATGATCTAAAAATAGTTAGGAAACCGCTGCTTTGACATATTCTTGGTGCTTTCACCATGCTTTCACTATAATGCTTATAAAAAAACTGCGGACGTGTTTCAGTGTTGATAAAAATATACTGTTCTGAATCTGCGCAGTGTATTAAACATTGTTCTTGTTTAGTTTGAGAAAGAAGTCATAATGGCTTCAAGATAATTATGCTGGAAAGAATCGCCGCAATTCGTACCCACAGGCTACACGTATACCGGTAAAATCATTTGACTCTTTGCGATATTTATCACTAGGGGACGACAATTTTTACTTGGGGAGACATATCCCCCCCATCCCTCCCTACTTCGCACATTGATACCGGCAAAAAAATGTCAGAAATGATGACACGTCATGAAATAGAGAGTAGAGTTTGCAGTATTTTCTTAATTTTAGAGAAGTTTTTCGTTTTTTTAGCTTTGGACATCTGCTGCCACCCAAGTTTTGTATTCTACTGGTGTTTGCTGTGGAGTGTTTACATCTTTAAGGAGTCATAACAATTATTTTGACAATCTCTACAGGTAGGCTATTAGCAAATGATAATCTTGTTTTGTGGCCTGACTTTTGCTGCTTGACTCAGTCCGTGCTACGGTAAATAATGATAGCCATGCCGAGTTTAAATGCTAATAGAACAAACCTCTACAGTGAAATCATTAACAAATCTCCGAGACTCTAATCAAAAACTGTATGCGTGATTAGATCTGACCCGTGCTTTTAAAAATTGAAATCCGAACTCAAACAAAACATATTATTGAGTTGTTTGATGTTGCTTTTCAGTAACCCGATTCTTGTATCAGCTGGCTCAAGAGTAAGAAACTTCTGATTCGAACAAGGTCACCCTTCTAACTGCCAAAGAAAACATTTATTGGTCAAACACGTTCTTGTTAGCTGGCAATTTAGCTTTTTGTAAACGCAGGATTGTTCTTTTAATATCAGCTGATAATTGTCAAAGATTGTTTTTGGTTGCAGAGATGGATGCGTGATAATATTCAGCAACTTTCTGACCAGCTTTATTTGTGGACTGGGTACATTTTCCACTCTGGGATTTATGGCGCATTACATGGTAAGTTAACAACCCCGTTGACGGTATGGGGATAAGAGAAGTCATACCCTCCTAAATTTTTTGTCATTCATATTGATACAATTGCCCTTCGATACTTCTAGGCGCAGATAAAAACTGCTAGATAGCTGTATGCCAGGGGTGTGCAACAGGCGGTCCGCGGGCCACTACCCGCCCGTCAAGCCATTTAGTCTGGCCTCATTAACACTCTCATTTTTCCCCATCAAAGCATAGAACCATAATCCGGCAGTTTAATTGGAATGACAATTTACACTTCGTGTATCTTTTTCGTAGCTTAACGCAGTAATTTGATTATGATTGTACGTGAAGTAAGCATTTTTTCGCTCTGTGGTTTAGACCGCTGGTTCACTTATCAGTTGCGTCTGGAAAATCTACGTTACTTACAATGTGTTACTCGCAATAGAAAGAAAGTGGTGTTAGCCGCCATTGTTTTTTCAGTTCATTTGTTATTTGTGTTTTGTCTCAGATGGCCGATACAACGTGTGTCCCTGTAGACTCGGGTTTGATTCCAAGCCCAGTCAAATCAGAGACTATTTATCATAAGTTATCACAGTTTCCCTGTTTGATGCTCAGCAATAAATGGACAGTGTGGAGAACAAGCCGGCAAATTTACTGGTGTCTTTGGGAAAAGTTAAAAACGGGTTGCTACAACTTCTGTCAAAACTAATTAAGAACAATAAATTCTAAAAGTCCCGCTAAAATGTTACACAAATATCTAACATTTTACATTGTGGGAAATTTTCAGTTTGTAGCGTAAATGGAAAAACTTAATTTTTGGTGTGGCCCAGCTAGATTTCTACGTTGTTTATTGTTTTTATTGTTATTGACATATTTATCTTCCTATCATGAGAAAGCGATCAATGCGCTATGCGAGCTCGCTTAGGAGTTGCCGGCCATCTGTCTACCACACCAAAATGGGGGAATCCCGCTAAGTGCCTTTACCAACGGCACAACAAGTAAACCTGCCGGCTTTCTCCACACTGTCCCTTAAATGCTGAACGTCAAGAAGGGAAGCCGTGAATACCAATGTTAAAGTCATTGGTTTGACCCGACTCGGAATCAAACCCCAAGTCTACCAATCTAGAAGCAGACGCTCCATACCACTCGGCCGTCTGATCGGTAATTTAGAGTTTAGATGGCCCACCGACAAGAAATGTTGCACACCCCTACTATAAGCACTTTTGTAACTTTTTAGCGTGGGCTGCGGACTCGAAATCGCTGAATTCAGTCTTTTTTGCAGAACTCGAAAACCAAAAAATCTCCTAAATCAAACTCGTAAAAAGTTGTCTGGGTTTTGAACTTATCCTAATCTTGACAAAAATTGCTTAAACTTAGCCTAAACCCGATAAAAAGTAAATGAACGTAGCAAAACTAAGAAAAAATCACTCAACTTGCTTAAAATGGTAGTGAGTTCGCAGCTCTGTTCTTTGCTTCCCTTCCCTTTAAGCAAGGTCCGGATGCGCTCCTGCTACGGAAAACTTGTGGTGTTGTCATTTAAAGAACCTGCCTCATATATAAATATTATGCTTTGTTATAATTCGTATTTTGCAGAACACAACAGTGGATCAAGTGGTTGATTCTGGATTTGGATTGGTGTTTATAACTTACCCTCAAACTCTTTCGTTGCTTCCTCTTCCGCAATTGTGGTGCGCTGTCTTCTTTATCTTGTTGTTTCTGCTTGGATTTGATACCCAGGTACATGAAGATTTGAAGCACGAGTGAAAAAGTTGTGACTGTTATGAAATGTAAAAATTTTGATTTATTGGAATTAGTCAAGCGAACATTGTTGCGAGCTTATCACCACGACTTACTCTCAGCTTATTCCAAATACCTGTATCACTATTCAACTTTGAATCCAAATGACTGTTTGAATGGATTTGAATAAGTTTCTGAAGATGAAATGATCATGAGACCGAATGGCGACATAGGCCTATACTGTAGATTGAATAAAGGCAGTGGCGCAGTGAGAAATTTGAAAGAGGGAGGGAGGGGGCAACGGAGTCGGGCACAATTAAGTCACTCTCAGCATAATTTGTTTTTTTTTACTGAAAAGCAAAGTCGAAAAGGAGGGGGGCATGGCACAATGGCCTCCTCTAAATATGCTCAAAGACGAAGGGTCTTTATTTATAAAAGCTTAGAAGTCGTGAATGGAAAATTGATTCCTACTTTTTTTGGTAAAGATTTTCATTGTTAATCAAAACCAAGCCTTTACTGTATTCGCAGTATTACACTGAAGGGTGCAACGAGTGGCGAGGCCCATCTACGCGGCTAATCGCTCGGGCAGCACAGGTCTGAACGGTGGCGAGCCGATTTGATCGGCCCGGAAATCAAATCCACGACCAACAGCGATGACCTTGACCGCTACGTCAATCTGCCGGTTTTTGACGATTAATTATCATCATAAACATGTTTAATTTTCGGTGCAGACTACAATAAATACGGGACGAAAATAGCTTAAAACAGTGTTTCTCAACCGCCGGTCCGCGGACCGGCAGCGGTCCGTGTCTGCTTTTCTGCCGGTCCGCCAAATAAACTCCATAATTATATCACAATTACTTCGAAATTGGGCTTTTTATTATAACCCACTAGGCTACGCGCGCACAATACTTTTTTCCGTCGGCCAACAGACATGCAGTGGCTATGCGCAAGCTTCACAATAAAATATTATGAAGCTTGCGCGTAGCCACTCATTTACGACAAGTGGTTGTAGCTGTTTATGAAATCTAAGAACAAAATTTAACTAAAATTCACCAGAATGATTACCGGAATTTGATAGTAAAACGGAAACAAACGAACAAACAGCCGAATACTTTTCTTTCAAAAACACCATTAACGAAAATGAAGTTGGTGGTTTACCGGCCAGTTAGCTCAGTTGCTAAGCGCGCGCTATCGGTGCGGTAGGTTTGGGGTTTGAATCCCGGGCCGGTCAAATCGGCACAGTGTCGCCAACGACTCGCCACCGTTGCGACGTTTCCTCGGAGCTGTGTAGCCCAGGCGCTAAGCTGCGGAGATGGACCCGCCACTCGTTACACGCTTCAGCGTAATACGGCGAGTATAATGAAGATTTGATTTGAAGTTGGTGGTTTTAGCACTTGGTTTTAACATGACGTTTTTGGTTGGTTCGGTCCACCGGTACACAAAACTCTTTTCCAAATTTTGCCGGTTCGCAACCTAAAAAGGTTGAGAACCACTGGCTTAAAACAAAGCCACAATAAATCTCAAATCAGACGTTTCAACAACACAGATTCAGCTGTCGTCATCAGCGGTGTACTGCCTAGAATTGTAAATTCTACTTCTTTCAGTTTTGTGCTGCCTTGCTTACACTGCTAATGATGACAGCTGAATCTATGTTGTCGAAACGTCCAGTTTTGTGATTTACCGTGGCATTATTTTTCTTCCTTAATGTATATTTTTATTTTCTGTTTGTGATTTCAGTTTGCCAGTTCGGAAGTTGTCATAGCAACGATAGCAGATTTGTTGCCAGCTCGATGCATTCCAAAAAGATTTAAGAAGGAAATCTTATCGTTTGTCGTTTGTTTCATAATATTTCTTCTTGGCATAACATTTGTCACTCAGGCAAGTGAAAAATGAGCTATTTGAAACTAAGTTAGAATGAAATTAAAAGCCAAAACCTTTTTTTTTTCTGCATTGTAACTACATTTTTCGATGCAGATTAGATTTTATCATCATCATCAGTATACGCTGGCAGTTTTAAAACTGCAGCATGAGAAGACAAAATATTTCTTTATCAGGGTGGAATTTACGCTTTCCATTTGGTGAATCATTATTGCTACTCTTGGAACATGTTAATTATAACATTCTCATACAATCTTGCATTTGGATGGATGTATGGTGCCGAAAATTACTGGAAAGAAATAGAAAAGATGAATGGACCCAATCGACTAAAGCCTTTCATAATATTTCTGTGGAAGTATTTCGGTCCTTTAGTAAGCTTGGTAAGCGCTTAAGTCTATTTACTGGTTTCACTAAAAATGGTTTGTGTCCGTAAAAAGTTAAATTACTCCACAATCAACCAGTGGCGCGGGAACGTTTTTTGGACAGGGGGGGCTCAAAATAGTAAGATCGTGTCAACGTCTGGGGGGCGAAGCCTTTTTTCGAACGCACGTTTTTATGAGCAGGACACTCAGCAGACCTATTTTGATAGACATCAATTCAGTGGCGCGGGAACGTTTTTTGGACAGGGGGGGCTCAAAATAGTAGGATCGTGTCAACGTCTGGGGGGCGAAGCCCCCCAGACCCCCCTTTTTTCGAACGCACGTTTTTAAGAGCAGGACACTCAGCAGGCCTATTTTGATAGACATCAATTGCATGCCCGCTCAAGTGACCGGAACTTTTTCAGGATAATTTTTTATCGTGGAAAACAAGATTGCTTACTACCATTAGGCTTTTCTAACCATGCTCGAATCACTACTCATGTATTTGTAAAATGCAAATACCTCAATGACAAAACCGAAAAGTAGGCAAACAAAATTTGTCCGATCTAACTTTTGCTTTGCTGATCAGAGTTACATGCAACAAACAATGCCCCATTGAGGTTTAAAAATAACAAAAAACACACAATCAAAATAAAGCACTGAACCATTTTTTAACATAATGAGATGTGTAGATATAGGTATTTAGGTAGGCGTACTAGCTCAATTTTAGTAACAATCATCGGCAGTGCTCGAGTTGTGAAAACACTTATGGGGGGTGGTAGGCTACAACTTTTCACGCAGACCTAAAAAGAAATGGTCATTATAGTTGTAAGAATTGGTTTACGCTAAAATGTTTTATGGGGGGATGGTGTTGTTTTCAGGGGGGATGGCATCCCCCTCAAATCGAGTAGCCTACTGATCATCGGTGCCAGTTTAGTAGTGATTTAGCCGCTTCATTGGGTTGGTAGAAAAAATTCAAAACCATTAAAAAACTCAACCAGAAGAGAACTTGCACCAGCTCATATAAGCTTGATTAGGGGTGCCCAACCAGTCGATCGCGATGTACCGGTCGATCTTTGGATGCTTGGCTGTCGATCCCGGGTTAATTTGGCATGTGCACAAATCAGGTTGGCCACCAATATTTCCAGTTCATGTAACGCGTCCGGGCCATGAAGACCTTTTTTTTAGCTTTTCACAAAAATTTTGGTGGAATTCGGAACATCTGAAGGATTGAGGACCGTTTTTTTGCACTTCACCGTATTTTCGTTTACGATTTACGTAATTCCCATGATCAGTAGCGACTTTCATTCGAGCATTCAGAGTAGTTTGGCGTAAAGTGTTTGGCAGCTACAAGAATTGGCAGCCATTATACTTTTACTGGTCCATCGTCCATGACTGCTGCAAAGGTTTGCAAACGCTGATATAAAACACGGTTAAAAATAAAATTCAAAAATTGAAAATTTTACCAAATTTTACGTTGACCTAGTGAATAATAACTAACTGATTTTTAAAAGAATAGTGATTCTTCGTTGGTTAAAAGCACTTTAAGAAATATTTGCTTCATTACGTATGTACGTTGCGAGCATTAATACCGTCGCACTCAGTGCATAATTTTTTCAATTGTCAGGGGGGGCTCAAATGGTTCAGGGGGGGCTAAAAAAAGTTCAGGGGGGGCTTGAGCCCCCCCTGGCACCCTACTTCCCGCGCCTATGCAATCAACGCTATCAGTGACGCATTGGGAAATTCTAAAGGGGCTTAGGCCAATCCTACCCCCCTCTCCCAAACGCGTGTTTGAACGCTATAATACGCCATTATTGTTTGATAAATTCTATATGACTATAATTAGTTCTAACACTGCAGTGCTAATGTCTATTTTTTTTCCCAGAGTCTTGCGATTTTAACGGTGATCAATCATAGACCGTTGACTTACGGGTCCTATGTTTATCCAAGATGGGCAAATGTGCTTGGACATTTTATTGGGGCAATGAACGTCGCTTGTGTGGTTGGATATGCGGTATACATCGGAATCACATCGAGAAAGAAATTCACCGAGGTAAGCATCGATTGTTGTACTATTTCTCTATTGACTGAAGCGTCAGTTTTAGCACGTTGGTACAAAAAAAACAACAAAATCTAAGTAATCATGGACGCCTCTATTCAAGGCGTCTATGAAAGTAATGAACAAATTGAAATATTAAGTTTGAATTATATTCGCGGTATTACGCCGCAGCATCTCCGCGGCTTAAAGCTTGGCAACACAGCTTCGAACTCCGCAGAAACGGTGGTGAGACGTTGACGACACCGTATTCGATATGACCGGGCCGGCAATCGAACTCCAGACCTTCCGTACCGATGTCTTTTAACCAACTAGCCCAGTATGAACTATGATTACCATACTGAAACATAAACGCCTCGCTATCAGAAGATCGATATTAGGGTGATTTTTTTATGACCTATAAAATCGAAAAATATGACTTTATTTTTTGAAACATATGACTTCATTTTTAGAACAGCAAATTTATGCTGTTTTCCGTAATTAACATCTCATAATTTTTATATAAGTCTAAACATGTACTTTGAACAAGAACATACTCAAAAGAATGAAGAATTCGCTTGAAAATCAGTAAAAAAAATTCAAATGTGCCTCTTGCAAGATGTTAGTTAGTTGCATATTTATCCTCCTATCACGAGAAAGCGATCAATGCGCTATACGAGCTCGCTTAGGAGTTGCCAGCCATCTGTCTACCACACCAAGATGGGGGAATCCCGCTAAGTGCCTTTCCCAACGGCACAACAAGTAAACTTGCCGGCTTGTTCTCCACACTGTCCTTTTAATGCTGAGCGTCGAGCAGGGAAGCTGTGAATACCAATTTTTAAAGTCATTGGTTTGACCCGACTCGGAATCAAACCCGAGTCTACGGCTCAAGAGACAGACGCTCTATACCACTCAGCCATCTGAGCTGTAAAAGTAAGATTTTCAACTGTTGAATACAATTTTATAATAGAATGCCACGTGTGCATCGGTAAAGTTTCGATTTTCATAAATCGTGGGTTTTAACATTGAAAATGATCGTTCTGCAGATGCTGATGTAGGTTGGTATGTTAACTACTTGGCATACAATGCTGAAGAAGTATCTGGTCTACTCATCTCCACAATGTTTTCTGCATAATCTTTTGCTAAACTAATAATAAAAAAGTCACTTCAAATGCTTCGTGAAAGTCGGTGCAAAAACTTGAAAGGTCTCATTGCCTTTCTCAACATAAAATTATCAAGTTTGAAGTCTACAGAAACTGTATCTACGGTGGTACTGGGGTTTAATAATTAATTTGTATTTTATAACGAAAATCAATGGTTATATTTTGTGACCTAAAAGAGAAAATATGACTTTTTATGACTTAATAACTCCTTCAATAGACCTCAAATCAACACAGTTCTTTTGCGATTATCGGTTTCATAAGTTTTTGCGCTACCAAAAAAAAAAAATGTAACTTTAATGACTTATACCCCCCTAATCATTACTGAAGGTCATGTCCTTTTATTGCTGATTCGCGGTTGCTTATTACAAAAGTCACTATTGGCAAATTAAGTGGCAGCAGAAGGATATATTTCAAGAAAGCTTCAATTCAAATGAAAGCTGTAGGATAAAGCGTAACATCAAGTGATTCATTGACGAATCGTCTAATTTTTGCTAAAGCGAAAAAATGCAAACAAACTTGTTTTCATTACCAACATGGCCGGTTAGCTCAGTTCTTAAGACATTGTTATCGGTGCGGAAGGTCTGGGGTTGAATTCCCGGGCCGGTAAGATTAGACGCAGTGTCGTCACCATTGCGACGTTTCTTCGGAGCTGTGTTGCCCAGGCGCCAAGCCGAGATGGGCCCCGCCTCCCCGTAAACGCTTCCGCGTAATAATACGAGTGAGTATAAGGCAGATTTGTTTTCGTTACCTACACTTCGCTCAAAATAAATCTTCAATAAATTTTGATAAAAGAAATTATGCATTTTTGTGCGAACACTGAACAGTGTCATGGCGCAACGCTAAGCTCTATTTCATTCAGCCAATGAAATGGTGCAATTGCATAGATGCTGCTGGACTGTGGAACAGTTTTCGAAATATGCTTGCGGCGAAGCTAGTAGGCCAATTGAGGTCGTTTTATTCTTGTAATAGTTAAACTTGACTATCGGCCCCTATCGAGTCATCGCAAATGTGTTGCAAAAAATTATGGCTTGGCATTTTTTTTCAAATGAAATAAAATATCTTATCGTTTTAGCAAAGACATATTTAGTAAAAAGCGCAAAGGAAGGGAAAAGTTAAATAAACGACATTAATCGGGAAAGTGCCTCAAGCGCTCCTGAGCAGCATTTGCTATAGATACGGATTTCGTAATCAATCTACTGCGCCTTAATGTTATATTACTTGTGGTACCTGCCGCTCAGTTGCCAAGACTTTGCTATTGGTGTGGGAGATCTAGAGTTCGATTCTCAGTTCGGTCATATATCGCATACAGTGTCGTCAACAGCTCACCACTGCTGCAGCGTTTCTTCGAAGCTGTGTAGCCCAGGCGCAAAGCCACGAAGATGGTCACCACCGCTCGTTACACGCTTCGGCGTGATACCGCGAGTATAATGAAGATTGGCTTTTTATTTTGTGGTAAGATGTACTAAAAATATAATTTTGTTTTAGCTCATGGGTCGCTCTTCCTCAGCTGCTCTTGACGATTTAAGCTTGCATCGTTTGAAAAGTGAAAAAGAAGAAGATATTTGATTAATCAAGATCAGAAGATCTAGATCATTCAATTTTGTTACTCAGAACATCAACGCATATTTTGTTTTTATTTTTTAACATTGTTTTATTACACATATCACGATTTTTTGGTTTTAATCCTCTGAAACATTCTTGCTGCGAAGTAAATTTTTACTGACTTCGTAGACCTACAGTTTCTGATTTATAAAAAGTATTGACAATAAGTGAGCAAGGTTTCAATTACGAGATGTTTCGACTAAAATACAGACCTAATTCAACAAAAGTTAAAAAGGGCTTAAAAAGAAAACATCTTTTCGGTATGAAAATAGTGATGGGACCTACTACTACTAATATACAAAAAATTTGAAGAGCACAGTTTAGTACTACTTACGACAAGCAACCAAATTTAACAAAGCTATTACTTTCTCTTCTCAATTTTAAATTCAGATGTAACGAGCAGCGTCAAGTAGAGCAGTGCTTCAGATAACCGTAAAAAGTCTGATAAACATTCATTAGTTTAAGTGACACCAACCATAAAGATTATTAACTGCGCATCTCAAAAAAGATATGCAACTAGTGAATTTAACAGAAAATCATTACGGGTGACAGCAGTAATGCTATTGTATCGCACAACCGCATTGATTTCTGATCAAGATTTAGGAACAACCTAAGAAAAACGTTGACGCTTTTAATCGATACTAACTGGTTTTTTCCTTCAACTATGAAGAGAAAAGAACGCAAACGTACGATATTTAAAAGCACAAGAGTTTACTAAGTTCCCAAAAAATGTTCAAAACCAATTTTGGTACTATAAGATAGTGTGAAATTTGCTCAGCAAAGAGATAGCAATTTTAACCCAAACCTAACCAATTCATTATTTCCCTCAGGTTTTCAGCTTATTTGACACATGATCAGTGATAAATACAGGAAACACAAAGAGAATTATCTTGTTACTGCAATTTAAGTTACTGTTCAAAAGTCAAAACTTCAGGCTCATCTGTTGAAGGACCAGGAGCATCACCGCTAGCATGAGGATCTTGAAAATGATGCATTTCTTTAAATGCAGAGAACAAACTGAATAAAACATGAAGTGACTGTATGCGGCTCTTGTGCACTGGAATATCCAGCAAACTACAAATCATATCGATGTAGTCTTGTAATGAACAATCCAAATCTGCAGTAGGAAGAGAAATGTCAGAAAGTATGGACTCAATTTCTGGAGGCCACTCTTGCATTAAAAGATCAATTTCTGGCATGCTTTTGGTGTAGTGGACATTTTGAGGAGGTTTGGTGCGATGTAACTCTTCCATATTTTCTATCCAAGCATTAACAGCTTTAGGATTGCGATAGGCATCTTTGACACTTCGAACTTGCATGGCCTTCACCCCAGAAGTTTTAGAAATGCTGCGTAACTGCAAATCTAGCACCGTGGGATCGGACTGCTTGGCACATGGTTCATCAAGAACTGTCAAGCCCAAACTGACTGGCTTGTTATCAGGTCTTTGTACTTTTAAAAAAGCATCAATATCACCAACAGCAGGTATATAATCAGGATTAAACGGTTTCAGTTTATGCTCAAGTTCAATAGACTGCGGAGTGTATCTTGTAATGTATTGAAACAAGCGTTTTACTTCTTGGTTGACAGTAAGGTGCTCATAATCAGCAGGGTCATAAGCTCCCTCAACAACTTCACCATTTTCATCGTCATCTGATGAAGACGACTCACTCTCTTCCGACTCACCTTCACTGAAACTCTTCTGGTCAGGAGAGCCTGTTTGAGGTTTTACCATATCTAGTTGGTCACCTCCACCAGGCTGAATGTCATACTCATTCATACTGAGGTCATCAGAATTGGTCTGATCAGATGACATTGCTGTGTTTCTTTCTTCACCACGAGGAAATGAATGTCCAGGAGGATTACTGATTCCAACAGGAGACTTTCGCGGAGTTGGAGTGTATAAACTTGCAACTTCTTCAGAATCGTTTATCTCTAAGCTTTCGTCGTAATGTTGATTCACCACAAGCTTTGTGTCTTCTCCAGATGCTGCCATGTGAAATCACAGCAGCTTAATGCGACATTGATAGAAGCCAAGAAAATATCTGTGCAATGTCACAAAAACAAAACTGAGTTATTACATTATAGCAAATCTGGAAGAATATTTTGTCACTTCCCTTTTATCACTTTCCCTTTTATCACTTCCCTTTTATCATGTTCAAATTTTCAGATATTAAGTTTGTAATACAAAAGTTTGATTGAACTCAAAAATCCTGGCAAAAGTTTTTATAAAGTGGCTGTTTTTACGAGCTCTTTGGTTTATCTTATTACTTCGTTATGCTCTCCTACAACCGGAGAGAACGTGAAAAAAGAAACAAAGAACATATTTTCGCGGCCCGTAGCCTTTGCCAATACCAAGTTTTCATTTTATTTTTAAAATATATGGTATCGGGCAAAAAGATTGAATGAGAAAGAAGGGCAAATTTGCCACCGTTCTTATCATAAACATTAAAAACAAATTACGAAGCAGACCCTAGTACAGTGGTTCCCATTAACTTCTCAACCTGTGGTACGCATACCACTGGTGGTACGCGAGATATTTTCTAAAAGTCCAAAGAGAATTTGTTTTCACGAAATCTTCACAAAAACTTTTTTGCTTTACAACTGAAATAAGTTACATGGTATTCCAGCTTATTTTTTGAAAAGAGTTTCAGGCCCTTTACTTGATGTCATTTGTTTTCTCTTTAAACTTTTTTTATCTAAAGGTGTTATTCCCTTGCAATGGAAATCTGCAATTATTACTCCTGTTTTCAAAAAAGGTTCTTGTGACCTTCCCTCAAACTACCGCTCTGTGTCTCTTACTTGTGTCCTTTGTCGTGTATTTGAACATATTGTTGCTGTTCATCTTTTATATCACCTTTCTTTCCACAACCTGATTAGTGCTAATCAATTTGGCTTTTTTCCTGGTCGTTCTTCCTGCTCTCAGCTTCTTTCTGTATTCAACTGTTGGTCTCACAAGTTAGATACCCACTAAACTTTTGATGTCATTTATACTGATATTGTAAAGGCTTTCGATAGTGTTACTCATTCCAAACTCTTAAATGTTCTTCTCTCTTATGGTATTGACGGTAAAGTTCTTGACTGGATTAATTGTTTTTTGTACAACCACATTCAATGTGTATATGTATCAATAACTGCTATTCTAATAGTCTACCTGTGCATAGTGGAGTTCTTCAAGGCAGTGTCTTGGGGCCCGTTCTTTTTATTATTTTTATTTATGATGCTGTCAAAGTTACCTCTTTATCTGGTCCTTTTTGTGGCAAGTTTTTGTATGCTGATGACGCTAAGCTTTTCAGTAATAACCCTTCCCAGTTGCAGCATGCTCTAGATTGTTTTTCATCCTGGATTTGTGAATATCAGCTTTGCTTGGCTCCTGCCAAATGTGCTCATTTAGTTTTTTCTCGACACTCGGCAAAAAAGATTCAAAATGTCTTTCATATTAATTCTGAACCTGTGCAAACTACTTCTAAAGCTAGAGATCTTGGTGTGTTGGTTACCGATAATCTGCAATGGTCTTCTCATATTAATCAAATTCATTCTGTTGCTTCACATCTTAGTTATATAGTTCTGCGCGCTTTTTCTACTAAAAACATTTGAACTTTATTGAAAATCTATGTTACATATGTTAGGCCTAAGCTTGAATACAATTCTTCAGTTTGGAGTCCATATCTGAAAAAAGACATCAAGCTCATTGAGTCTGTCCAAAAACGTTTTACTCGTAATGTTTTTATTCGTTGCAACCTGCCTTTCAATTCTTATGTGGATCGCCTAACTAAACTTGAAATTAAATCTCTGGAGTACCGTAGACTTGAATTCAACCTGATTCTTATGTACAAGATAAGTCATAATTTGTGTGATCTGAATTTTTCTGATTATTTTGTGTTTCAAACTTGTGATTATAAATTGCGTCGACACGATTTTACTGTTCAGTCACTTTTTCATAATGCCAGTCGTGACCAATTTCGTCAATTCTACTTTAATCGTATAGTTAGTACTTGGAATCGGCTTTTTGATGTTGTAGTTTTCGCTTCTAATCTGTCTATCTTTAAGACCAAATCGAAAAGTTATGATTTACACACTATTGCTTCACTTGTTTACTGATTTTATTTTTCTGTTAGGCCTAATTACTTGCTGCTTTTTTTCGTTTTTTCCTCGCATGTCAGTGTGCCTGGGTGTTAACCTATCACCAATGTGTTGTATTTCAATAAATAAAATAAAAATTACAAATTATCGATTAGTTTCACATAAACAACCTGAATGTGCATCGTGCATCCCAACCCTCTCCCATACCCCCCTAAATTGTCTTAACAGATTTACACAATTCACAAAAATAACTTTTTTGGCGACAAAATCGGCGAAATTCGCCGAAAAGCGAAAGATTTGCATCACTGTAAACTGTTAAAGTGCAGTAAGCCTTGCCAAGCCCAGAGGTAAACCACATTTCTAGATAGACTAGCTCAAAACTAAAAACTTAGTGCTGCTCAAAACTTAAATTTTGTTTGATATCAAACTGCAAGTTCAGTCTTTTCACAAACGTTTTTCGAAGAAGTGCCACAGTAAAAGAGCAAAATGAGAGTAGGCTACCCATAATTTGATAATCCTTACACAAAATGGAAATAGAGCAGTAAAGTACACACCTTGATTTTTATGATAGTCTAGCTAACAGACACTCATCTTCTTAGCCTACATTAGTTCGATTTTGATACCACTATGGCAACTGACTGACTAAAGTGCCGATACCTCTTTTGGTATGACCAGAACCAGTTCCTTAACTGCAATAGGCCTACTAGGCAGCTTTCATTACTCAGTCACTCTCAGCAAAATTATAACAAGACTAAAGTTGATTATTTTTTTAAAAATCGTAATTGTAGCGGTTATTTGAGGTATTATTAAATTACAAAAAGGAGCTTAGAAACTCACTACATAATAATTACTTCAAACATGAATTATAACGACATCAAATTCCCTGAAAAAGCTCCTTTGCCGTGCAAAAAAATATGCAGAACAAAATTTAGGTATACCACTTTGCATTTATGAGCTCCAGCAAGTGTAAAATAACCAATGAGCAAAACATTGACATTTGGGTTAAAGCTATAGAAGTAGTGAAAAACCAAGGCTTAGTTTCATAGACGAGCATAATTTTGCTAACTCGAAGATGATTTCATCACAAAGCTAAAAAAATCCAGTCTTCATTATACTAGCGGTATTACGTGTTATCGTATGAAAAGTGGCGGGGCTCATCTCCGCAACTCAGCTCCTGGGCAATGCAGCTCCGAAGAAACTTCGCTGCGGTGGCAAGCCGTTGTTGCCCATCGAAGCGTAGTCCTCAAGGGCGTTGGAAGGTGGGGGAAGAAGCCCCCCCTACATTTTTTTCAGTCCCCCCATAAATATTTTGAGCCCTCCATCAGCCCCCCCTTTCAAGAATTTATCATAACAGTACAACCTCAGGCACTTCAACAATGACTTATGGCGTCACTTCTTATTTGTTTCTTTTCTTCATTGATACTATCAAAACCAACGTACTAACTTTTGCAACTTTGTGTTAAAGGCGAACAAAATCGCAAAAACTGTTGGATTTTTGGTAACTTCGTGTACAAGCTCTTAAAGCTTTAATATGATGTCGCGAGGAGATTTTCTTCAATTTTAAAAGAAACTTTTGGGCAAGTAACAGCGAAACAACAAAATATCAAATTGGAATTAGCTAGCTCACCCTAGGAGCAGTGGCGTAGCGAGAAATTTTGAGAAGAGGGGCGGGCATGATTTTCACATTTTTTTCAAGTGTATTTTTTTTGGGGGAAGAACGAATTTGAAGCTGATTGAGAAACAAAAAAAGCTCTAGGGGGGTCCGGGGGCATGCTTCCCCGGAAAATTTTTGAAAATTTACGTGCTGTAAAGGCTATTTTGGTGCTTTTTGAATAATTTTTAGGCAAATTTTGTTTAAATTTTTTGATCCTAATTCTGAGTGCTTCACCTAATATGATGCATTTTGTTCGCACATTTTCGATTATGTGTGCTTAAGACGTAAGGTGTATTGCTATCAGAGAGGTTCGAAATTATGGAAAAATAGTAGGTCTGTACATCAGAAATATTTTTGAAAATGGCTGGTGGGTGGATGCATACCCCTCAACCTACCGACCCGGCTCCGCTCCCGGAATAAGGTACGAAAACTATCAAAAAAGTCTGGCACATTTGTCACCATTAATCTTGCTCTTTTTTACTAAAAAGCATAAACAAAAGGGGGAATGGCATGGCACAATGTCCCCCTAAATACGCTCCTGCCTAAGAGTTTCAGACTAGGAGCTTGTGAACGGATAATAAGTTATTTTAAAGGAGGTAAACACCTTTATAAACGTCGATCTAGCTACTGTGTTTATGCTAGAGAAAAGTTTGAGTGCATTAAGCAGTCTCCAAATGACTTTAATTGAAGTAAAGTGCATGATATGTATTGTATGATGTATGTTGCGATAACAAGGAGGGGGTTTGGGGGGCGAAGCCTCCCAGACGTTGGTATGATATCACAAATTTCAGCCCCCCTACTTTGTTATGTTTTTAATACATTTATTTTCATAAGAACTACATTGACATGCACTTGCCAGCATGATCAGACAAAAAGAGATACGCTTCACGAAATCGCAACGTGAGGTTAATGATGCGTAACAATGTTGCCAATTCACAAATAGTAATTATCACACATCTCCCTTCAAGAACATTAGTACCAAATGTTTTAAACACAGTAATATCAACACCAATAAGGATCTTCAATTAACCTGGAAGGCTTCTTAGCATTTCGTTTGGGGCGATTACCGTGAAGCATAGGGGTGGCAACAGAAGTTTCACAATTTACATTACTATCACCATCATCCGTGTCCATGTGCAAAGAAGCAGGAACACGTTTTCGCAGAAATCTGCGATTTCTAATTAACAAACGACCACTAGCAGTTTTCACAACATATTTGCGAAAATTATCAACACACACCACAATACCATAAATATCGAATCGTTTGGTCTCCTTGTTTTGAACTGCCACATGACTTCCCACAGTGATGTCGGGAAGGGGCGAAGCATGCCTGTCATAATTACATTTAGACTGCTCAAGAGACATGGAGCGCCTAACCTCGGCGTCTTTCATTTTCGTTTGCCATTCACGGGCAAATGCTCTATTATGCACAGGCAGTATGTCTTGCACTGGGTGACCATATAACTTCTGTGCAGGCGACAAATTATCTTTTACACTAGGGGTATTTCTATATTGCAAGAGTGCACGCGCCAGCTTGTTCTCATTAAGTGAGGTATGTTTGCTGGAACGCCTTATTAATTTTTTCATAGATTTCACAGTAGCTTCAGCCTTGCCATTTGATTGGGCGTAATGAGGCGAGGATATTTTATGTTCCACTCCCCACTCCCGCAAAAAATCAGCAAACTTTTTCGACGTGAACTGAGGACCCCCATCAGACCACAATATGTCGGGAACAGCGGTACAAGCAAAATAATTACGTAGAGCAGCAATCAACGTATCTGAAGTAGTACAATGCCGCATTAAATGAATAGACGGCCAATCAGTATAGCAATCCACCATAATTAAATAATTCGAACCACATACAAAAGCAAAATCGACAGCTAATTCTTGAAAAGGGCGCTCAGCTGGGGTACGCACGATCATGGGTTCTTTACCCAAAGAGGGTAATTCATCTTGGCAAACTTTACAAGCGGTAATGACTTTTTCAATATCTTGGTCTATGCCAGGCCAGTAAACCGCTAGTCGTGCCCTTTCACGAGTCCTCACAATACCTTGGTGCGAATCGTGCAATTTGCGCAAAATATCGTTTCTTAATTTACACGGTATTACAAGCCTACACCCATACACAATCAATTCATCAACAACAGATAAGTCATCTTTCACTCTCCAAAACTCAGTGATACATTTAGGTAGTTGGTTTTTAGAATCAGGAAAACCATTTAACACAACCGTTTTCAATTTTTGATATACAGCATCCTCTGAAGCTGCATCTAAGACTTCGCTGAGTCTCAGATTGAGGTGTCTTTGTTGCTCTTCAGCAGCAATAGCAAAAATTGACGGAGTCGATTCCTCCGCTAGTTCATCAACACCTGTTGCCTCAGATGTGGGGTATCGTGACAATGCATCAGGGCCGGCATTCAAAGACCCTTTCACCCATTGAGCAGTGAAGTTGTACGAGATGATTTTCATTCGTAAACGCTGTAGCCTCGGGTTTTCAATCTCGTCTAAGCGTTTCGAGTTCAAAATAGAAATCAATGGATTATGATCAGTCAAAATATCAAAGTGAGGCAAACCAGCTAAAAATTTGTGACATTTTTGAACGGCCCAAGCTACGCCCAACATCTCTTTTTCAATAGTGGCATACCTAGTTTCGGCGCTGGTCAAAAAGCGTGATCCAGCTTGAATTACAGACCATACATCCCCATTTAATTGCTGGAGAATAAATCCAAGGCCTTTACCACTAGCATCTGTCATGAGCCTGGTTGGCTTATCGAGGTCATAAAAAGCTAGTGTGGGTGACTCAGACAAATTTCGTTTGCATTGTTCAAATGCTAGGGTATGCTCGGGCCCCCATAAAAAATCATTTTTTGTGCTTAAAAGAGGCCTCAGCGGCTGCAAACATGCTGCCACTTTCTCTGAACTGCCAGAGAGTTGGTTGACCAAACGAAAAAAAGAGCGCAAATCTGTCACGTTCTGAGGGATCGGAAAGTCACAAATTCCATTAACAAGTGACCTGTCCAACTTATAGCCATGTTCGGATATCTCATATCCGGCAAAAGTAACCGATGTTCGGCAAAATTTAAATTTGTCCCTCTTAAGTGAAATTTTTAAGTCAGCACATCGTTGAAGAAATTGACGCACTCTAGAAACATGCGCTTGAAAATCAGAGTCAAAAATCAACACATCATCTACCACTTTACGGTAATTATCGAGACTGGAAAAAGCCTCATCCATGCGTCGGTTATAGTGCTCTGAAATAGAGCATATGCCAAATGGGGCTCTTAAAAATTTGTATCTCCCAAATGGAGTAATGAAGGTAGTTAAAAGTTGACTAGCTTCGTCTAACGGGCACTGGTGGTATCCTTTTAGGGCGTCAAACATCGTAAAAAACTTACAATCATTAGCACTAATATCAGCTACTGCTTCAGCAGGCGAACAAGAACGATACCATTCACGCAAAACATGTTTGTTCAATTTCGAGAAATTCCCCACGTAACCGAACATCATCAGTGTCCTTTTTGGGAGTGACGACGATCGGGGCGCACCACTCCGTAGGTTCAGTCACGGGTTCAATAATCCCTTGACTCTCAAGTAAGGAAATTTCTTCCTTTAGCTTATCTCTGTAAGCATAAGGTACAAATCTAGGAGTGTTTACACAAAATGGTTGTGCATTGTCCTTAATGCGAATACAAAACTTTTCACCCTGCATTGTCCGAATTTGTCCGTCGAACACTGTCGGAAATTCTTTGATCAGATCTTCTTCTGTGGTCAGGTCATCTTCATCACTTTTCAGTTTCATGTTGCAGATATTCTGAATCTGACAAGGATAGTTCGGTGGTAGAATTGACAAATCTTTCGAAGTTTTCCAGGAGAGAAGCATTCCTCCCGGTATGGATGGAAAAACATGGACTACATCTTCAACACTAGTTTTCCCAAGTGTTATTGTGACCGGCAACTGACCAATTGCTTTCAAATGTGATCCATCTACGGCTGACGTTTGTTTATTAGATGGTTTTAACAAATTCTCTACATTTTCTCCCAATCTTGGTAACATCTCTACATCTGCTGCCGTTAAATCTGCTCCGGAGTCAGGGAGAGCAACCATTTTGCTCGAACCATTGAGTCCTGATACAAGCACCTGGACCGTAGGAGCTCTAGTAGCACAACTACTCGAAGTTTGATTAACTGAAAGTCTTAAGAGTGCTGGCATTTCAGCAGACATTTGACCAAGTCGTTGGTTGAAGTTTTTCGGCATCTTACTTTTGCAGAATGATGCAAAATGGTCCAACTTGCCACATTTGAGACAAGTTTTCCCTTTGCCTGGGCAACTCTTGATATCTTTATGCCATGGCCTTCCACATCTGCCGCAATTTTGCTCTTGCTTTTTCTCTTTGCTTCTTGCACGGGACAACGATGACGTAATCTTTTCTCTTTGTCTATGACTTGTGGTTGCTGTACGACTGACAACATGACTTTTCATATCGGCACGTTGCTGTTTAGCTGACTCGTGTGCGCGACAAGTTGAAATGACACCATCTATGGTTAGCTTTCTTTCTCGAAGCAGTTGCTCTACTGTATCTCCATCATAGAGTCCTTCAATAATTTGGTCTCTTAATGCTTTGTTGGAGCATTCGTCTGAGCAATAATTACAAGTGCGCACCAGGTCGCGCAGCGATACTAGGTAGTCATCAAATGATTCCCCTTGCTGTTGCTTTCTTTTTCTAAATGCCTTGCGTTCTACAGTTTCATTGACTGTACCTTCAACATGTTCTGTTAAGGCTTTAATGATGCTTTTAACTTCCTTTTTGTTTTGTTCAGGCAAACCTAGGTTGCTGACAACGAGAGCTGTTTCTCGGGAAAAAGCTAGCCTCAAAACATTGTACTGAGTGTCTGGTTCTTCTTTTTCTAAGCCTGACACTGCAGAGTATGCGTTCCACTCTTCTTTCCATGAGCTGAAACCACTGCCTCGATCAATATCAAGGTCTAACTGAGGGATATCACTTTTTCTGAAAGTGAAAGGCATAATCTGTCTCTCAAATACTTTTACAACTATTTTCTTTTCACTCGCAGCGCCATGTTATGTTTTTAATACATTTATTTTCATAAGAACTATATTGACATGCACTTGCCAGCATGATCAGACAAAAAGAGATACGCTACACGAAGTCGCAACGTGAGGTTAATGATGCGTAACAATGTTGCCAATTCACAAATAGTAATTATCACACATACTTGAAAGTACTTCCAACGCCCTTGGTAGTCCTCACCCATATTGCCCTACTCAGCCGCTACCAACGCGTATTGGCTAATTAGTAGTTCTCAACCTTTTATGGTTTGTGGCCTTTTTCTACAAATTGTCAACATTAGTGTCCCCTGCTCTGCAATTAAGTCTTTTGTCGGTATTTTATTCATAGCAACTACTACAGTCGTCTGCCGGCATTTAGTGGGTAATTACTACTAATAAACCTTGCGCTAGTGGCTCCGCGATTTATCACGCGTGTTCCCCTGTTACGAACCCCTGGGCTAACTGGCCCGCATTGGAATTATTGTTCCGTCTTTACTCGCCATAAAACATTTCTTGTTTTGAATAATTTAGGATGGAAAGCTTAAATATCGATTACTTGTCAAAAGTTGAAAGTTTAAACCTTCGCCAAAATGTTTGTTACAATGTAAATTAAATTAAGCGCGATCAAGCGTTTTAGTTTAACAACTACCATTACGGACCGCATTGCGAGCTGCCAGCATGTTCATGCAAAGGGGGTCAGTCCAAGTATACGTTTCTGAAATTTTGGTGGGAGATTAAATACAGCAGTACAAGACACAAGGGATGTGCCGAGTCGAGTCCGAGTATTAAAGCATTATCATTTTGACCTTCTTTTTTGCTTATAATCCGAATTTAAATCGAAATTAGGACTTCTATGGACGTGATGACCTATTTTTTTTTTGCTCTTCACCTGATTTTCAGTTCATATTTTGACGTTGTAGATACTGGGACTCGGCCTAGGCCGGGTAATGTTGTAATTACTCGTTACTCGGCGAGTCCGAGTAATTTTTCTTGAGGTTCATCCCTAGAAAATAAACCAGGTTTAAAAAGTTGTTCAGTTCTGTGACGCTTTTATTGAAGAGCGATGGTTTCATCTTTATGCAAATCAAAAATCAAATCTTCATTATACTCGCGATATTACGCCGAAGCGTGTAACGAGTGGCGGGGCCCATTTCCGCGGCTTAGCGCCTGGGCTAGTGGGCTACACAGCTCCGAAGAAACGTCCCAGCGGTGGCGAGCCGTTGGCGACATTGTATCCGATTTGATCGACCTGGGATTTGAACCCTACACCTCCCGCACCGATAGCGTGTGCTAAGCAAGTGAGCAAACATCATTTTTATGCAGTAGTTTCGTTTTCTTTTTACAAAAGAAGCAAAGCTGCGACCTGCGACCACATTGTACTTTGATGCAGGCAAAGTAGTCACTTTTGCAATTTTGAACTCGGTCCTGAAGTGAGTTTGGGGATAAACCAGCATTTCTAAACCTGTGATAAATTTAACCAAGGTAGGTAAATTTGCCCCAGCGAGTAAACTTTTTGTTTTTACATCGTAACCTTAGTTTGAGCTTAGAGAAGTTGACTGGCCAGAAACCGTGCTCAGTGTATCAGTCGGTAACCTACTGTAAGTAGGCTATCTTTTCTAGGTAGAAAAGCGAAAATATTTAAGAAGCGCTGGCATAAAATGTTACTGCATGCGAACATTTTTAGAGTGTTTTGTGTTGATGTTTAACATTTGTTGAAAAGAATGTCGAAAGTTATTGTGGTGATGGCCATAGTTCTGATAGCATTTGCTGGCATATGTGCAATAACTGCTCTTGCAACATTTCATTGGATGAAGGTACATGACGTTTGATAATTAGGTTTACGTGCGAGCTATATAGTTGACCTATGAAAAGAACCTTGTGGGATCATCTCCTTCGCTTTCTCGCCAGAAAAGGATAAACATGCAAAAAAAATAAATCATATCGCCCGATATTGCCAGGTTTACTTCTAAACGATTACTCTGTTATTACTATCTTTTTATTTGCTCGCTGGCCATTAAATTGCCTTGTATAATAATATAATTCTATATCTCAAAGGATGACGTCATGACGATGATTGCGTTCCTGGTTAAGAGCTCTTAATGATGACGCCTGATGAATCTCGTCATTGCTTTAAATAAAAGGTCTACATTAATACCCGTGAATTTTTAAATTGGTTTAAGCTTCGAAAAAATCCTTGGTTCGGTTTCACGTCACTTCGGGAGTGTGAGGGGCTGGAGGAGAATCTGATTTTTAAGTTCGACACTTGTTTCTGTGACAAAATCCTTTGAATTATTCTCCCAAACTGATAGGTACATTGATATGACTGCGGTTCCGTCTCACTAAATTGATAATAATTTCAGTGTTGGTCCAAATTTTTTGCGTCTGTTCTATTCCGTAAATTTCTGCTTGCGACGCCTCTAAATTTTGAACGCCAGTACACATCGGCAAGCTACAGATCAAGATGCGAACTCGCCAACATTTCTAGTCCAGTTCGAGTTCGGCAAAAAACAGAGTTCAGCGAGTTTAAGTTCGCATCCCTGCTACAATCTTTAATTTGTTTCTACTTTCTGATGTTTTTCACCTGTTAGCATAAGACCTATAGCTCATTGATAAATGATAACAAACCAGCGACACACATTGGAGTTTTGTCAATGTATACAAGCCTAAATAATATGTGACAGATTGCAATAAAATTTTATTGTATCGTCAGTTTTCCAGCTGTCATTTATTATATCTAACAACAGATGCATGTGACGAATTGTTTGATCGACATAGCTTTTTCGTTAAGAATTACTCCAGTGTAGGATTTGTTGCTTTGTGTTTTTCACATCATTATGTACAGTAGTTTTCAAGAATGTTTTTTTCTCAGCAATGCTATGGTTTGCCTCCCTGTGCTGCTATACGTCTGGATTTGTTCCTGGTATTCTCCTATGGGCTACAAATAGTTCGATGACCAAAACCACTAAAATATAGGTTAAACGTAGGTTTAACAGCTCAGACTGCCGAGTTGTAAGAGCGTCTGCCCTTAGAGCTAAGGTCTCGGGTTTAATTCTGAGTCGGTCAAACTAATGACTTTAACATTGGTATTCACAGCTTCCCTGCTTGACGCCTAGCATTAAAAGCATAGTGTGGAGAACATGCCGGCAAGTTTACTTGCTGTGCCGTTGGGAAAAGCACTTAGCGGGATTCCCCCATCTTGGTGTGAAAGACAGATGGCCGGCAACTCCAAAGCGAGCTCGTCATAGGGCTTTGATCGCTTTCTCGTGATGAGAGAATAAATATGCAAGTAAATACAAAAATAACACATTGCTGATTTGAAAGTGAGCAACCCAATATAAAACTACAACGTTTTTGTAGTCTCCGCCCGACGAGCGGCTAATAAACGCGTGACACGCTGTGCAATTTTTGTTGCTGCCTTTTGGGTTATTTTGATGTTTATCGACCACGAGAAATGCGGCTCTGGACATCAAAACCGTGCAATGCTTTCCTGCTGTCACTTCCAGTTTGCTAACTGTCGTAAGTCGTTAAAGGCACTTTTTTAGTCACAACAGCACCCAGTGGCATAGCCGGGGAAGGTATCGGAGCACCTGTTAACTCCCTTTTTGTCAAAGCTTAATCTGACAAAAAGTGCGCTTGTAACATTCCTATAAAATACCTCAATCTTTAAAGAAAAGGGCTGCTAAAAGCAACAAGGACGAAATCCATCGCCACAGAATTGTGTACATAAGATTCAATTAAGAAGGGGACAGACTCTATAAACGTCACAATGTAAACACGCTACTCACGTAAAGTTGTATATTGATATTACTCAGTGCATGAAGTGAAACAAGCAAAACACAGCGTAGTAAATAACACGCGACTACGTAGTTTCGGGGTTAAGCCCCTCATCAGGCGTATGGTTACCAGCGAGACCCACGCAAGGTGAGCGAAACATAAAATTCAACCTTGACATTTTCAGCTGTCTGCCCACTGCCATTATCTTCAATTCGGCAAAAGAAGGTATGGTAGTTAGACACCACGTTTAAACACCACGTCTAACTACCATACCTTCTTTTGCCGAATTGAAGATAATGGCAGTGGGCAGACAGCTGAAAATGTCAAGGTTGAATTTTATGTTTCGCTCACCTTGCGTGGGTCTCGCTGGTAACCATACGCCTGATGAGGGGCTTAACCCCGAAACTACGTAGTCGCGTGTTATTTACTACGCTGTGTTTTGCTTGTTTCACTTCATGCACTGAGTAATATCAATATACAACTTTACGTGAGTAGCGTGTTTACATTGTGACGTTTATAGAGTCTGTCCCCTTCTTAATTGAACCTCAATCTTTGTAATATTGCAATTTCCCTCCCCCCCGAAATTTCCAACTGGTCGCGTCCCAGTCAGAACGGAAAATTTGCCATCTTTCTATTTTTTAAATACTGGTACGCTTTGACTTTAAATAATTGCAGGCTTGCCTCCCAGTTTGCGATCTCATAATAGCATTGCAAGCGCAATATCGCGACAACAGTGGAGTGATAACATATTTAAACCAACCTTCTGTGGAAAAGTTGGACTCTTCTGATCTTTGCTACGATTTGGGTCTTTTTCAATTGTCGTTTCGTTACACTAACGTAAAGGGACTCAACTACAATACTCATTTGGAAAGTAAGTTTTATTTGAGACTATTCACAGCAGTGAATTGGCCGAAATAAGTTAGCCCATGTCAAGAACTGCAACTTTAGCCATACAATTTTTCCACCAGCGTGTGGTTGTGAGTGGAAAAATCAACAACCACAAGCTGGTGGAAAAACTGCGCGGCTAAAGTTGCAGTTCTTGACGTGGGCAAACTTACTTCGCCCAATTCACTGCTGTGAATGTCACAAAAATTCCTACCTTTTAATTAGGTTATAGGCTACCTGAAGTCTTTCCCTGGGCTCATGTTGTTCCCAGGAGAGGTCAACAAGGGGCAATGCTAACAAAAATTGTTTTTTTCGGAAAAATTGTGGCGATTCATTTAGCTTACGACTTTGAAGGCAAACGCCGAGGGTGGAACAACTTTTTCTAGAGGTAGCTCTTTTAAAGACCTCTTTTTATAAGGCGGCTTGAAATAGGCCTACCCTTTTCGGAGGATACCTTACACCCCAAACTAAACTCTCTGGGTGCAGGTCTGTTTGTGCTGTGCTAGTCCACGAACAGCATAATGTGTAAGTTATACGCTATTTCTCGCATTAATTGCAAATGAAGCAAAACTGAGTCTGTCCATCAGATGCAATTGTCTGCCGACTTTAGAGCTTAATCAACAACAGGCTAAATAAAGACATCAACATCATCGATATGCAACATCTACCGCAAAAGCATAACTATATCTTGTTTGTTTTTATAGGTAGAGCTGCCAATGCTTTCTTTCAAATAACAGCAGTAATGCTGATAGCCTGCGTGATTTTATTTGCTGTGGCCGTTCTTTTTCTGTCGCTCAATTGGTGCATAAATGAGTCTCTAATTCAGCTAAATAGCCGTGCCACTTATTATGCAAATTTGGGAGTAGGTATTCTGGCTGTTGCAAGTGAGTCATTAATAAAAATCTCAAATTAGACATATAGCCATGAAATTAATAAATCATTCTTCATTGTTCTTGTGGTTGAACGCGAAAGCGTGTAGCTAGTGGCTGGGCCCATCTCCGCAGTGCATGGCCAGGGCAGCATAGCTACGAAGAAACATCGCAACGGTGTCGAGCCGTTGGCGACACTATGTCCAATTTGGCATCGCAGAGAATCGAGCCACGGACCTTCCGCGACGATAGCGGTGTCTTTAACCACTACACAATTAAACTGGTTGATCCCCGAAATTATAGACTTAAAAACATAGCTGGTTGAGCATAACTTATTGTGTTATGGCAACGTATCCAAGCGTTTGTGTTCGCCAGTCCGAAAATAACTCTCGCGTTTCTCTTGAGAGTCGAAAGAACTAGCAGCGTAAAATCAAACTTTGTTTATACTCGCGGTATTACGCCGAAGCGTGTAACAATTGGCGGGGCATATCTACGCGGCTTAGCGTCTAAGCAATTAACTCAGTTATGAAGATATGTTGCAGCGGTGGCGAGCCATTGGCAACACTGTGTCCGATCTGACCGGCCATGGAATCGAACCCCAGACCTACCGCACCGACACCATTGTCTTAACAACTAAGCTAATGGCCGGTATAATTCAAAAATTTAAATTTTATAACACGGGAAATTGAAGAGGTATGAAAATATTTTTCAACTTTTTGTACCTTTGTCAGTGACATGACCTAACGATATTGTGCGCAGGTGACAGATCCTCCATAACGGGTTCGATTTGCGGCTGGAGCCAATCTCATTTGACATATTTGCCGGGTGGCGGCGGACTCGAAGAGCGCTAGCTGGCTTTGCAGTCTCTCTCAATTATTGTTGAATTTTGATTTAAATATAAATTTCAATAATAATTTTAATTATTTATTCAGGCCTACTTAGTTATTTTAGAGTTAGAACAAAGTGTTGTATCTTTGTTTGTATATGTTGTTGAGAATTTATCCTCCTATCACGCAAAAGCTATCAAAACGCTGTAAGGATCTCGCTCAGGAGTTTCCAGTCATCTGCCTACCACGCCAAGATGGGGGAATCTCGTTAAGTGCCTTTTCCAACAGCACAAGTAAACTTGCCGGCTTGTCCATTTAATCTTAAAAATTTTTGTTTCAGCCATTATGTATGGATCTGGCATGGTGTATTATTCGGTTCTGCAATCAAAAGTTGTGGATGATCCGAGATTATTCTTTGGCGAAATTGGCTCAACAATCCAGAAAGGCTTAAAGGAAATGTATCAAGGACTAGATGGGAATTATAACCCTCTGGATAAATCATTTCACCCCGACGTGTGGCAACCTTACAGGGGTCGGCGACGCAGACAAGTAGAAGGCTCGTATTACCGTAGATACCCATATAATGGTCTCCCGAAGCCTCACCACACAAAACTTTCCAAAGAAGTGTCAGAAATGTTGAAAAAAGTGCATGTTACTTTTGAGTATTCTTTTTTCGTTGGTTGGATTGGTTTCATTTTTGCTGTGTTTGCCACAATCCTAGGCTTATGTAGGAATTATCGTACGCCCGACCAAAATGCTGATGCCGTGTTGCTAGAACCTGTCTATGAAAAGTGATACAGAAATAAAAGCAATGTTTAAATTGTTTATGTCTGTAAATATAAATTCAACACAGCAAATCACCACGTAAAAATATATTTAAAATCTATTTGAAATTAATAACCCCCAACTAGCAGTTTCACCGTGAGGCTCTTCAGAGGGGACGTTAACAACTATGAAATGATAAAATCTAAAACAATAAAACACCAAAAATTAAAACGACAAAATGATAAAACAGGTTGACTTTGCTTGATCTGCGCGATAGCGCATTATGCTACCGCGCATGACCAAGCAATACGCAACCACGCAAATCAAGCAAAATCAACCTTGAGATTCGTCCCGAAAGTCTCCATTGTTTTATCATTTTGTCGTTTTAATCTTTGGTGTTTTATTGTTTTAGATTTTATCATTTTATGGTTTTTAACGTCCCCCCTGAAGAGCCTCTCGGCGAAACAGCTTGTTGGGAGTTATTAATTTCATTTGGTGATCGATTTTCTGTGTTTATGCTCTGGCGAGTACCATTGAGCTCTCCGTTTGGAGTAACGATCAAACCACGTTTAAAATCTATTTGAATAATATTTTGTTTCTGTGGTTTTAGCACCCCACTGAAAAGCATCACGACGATTCAGTCTGTTGGGGGCCTTCAAATATACTTTTATCTAGTAATTTACTGTATTGAATTTATGCTCTGGCGCGTACCATTGAGCTCTCTGTTTGGCACAACGGCGAAATCTCATCACATCGTGTAAATACAGTATAAAGATATTTCATGGCCTTCACTTGTAAATATATCTATTATCTACGCTTCAAAGACTTATTGCGGTGTTGTTTTCCTTCAAACTGTGGAAAAGCCTGAATTAAATGATAGTGCTGCTAAGGCCATGCTACATTTCTTGTGTTTTACCATTTACCGTAGCCTACTTGAAAGATAAGTGGGCGTGTTTATTGCATGATTAGCCTACTGTTGGTCTGCTGGCTCATTTATGTTTACTCCCTTAGTATTTTTCTTGTGCATCTCTGCTTTGGCTGCTTCCTAGTAATAAATCTACCGGTCAATAGAAAATGACGTATGATGTAACATTAGGTCTATACCAGTGTGTGGCGAAAAATCAAATAGGTTTATATTACCGGTAGGGACATTTGTCAAACGATTTCGTTTGGAAAATTGCAGCGTGCAACGTGTATAGCTTATTGGGACAGATTCCACATAAGTTGTAATGTATAACTTTGCGGTTAAGCTTATTATAATTTTTGGCACTTTCCGTTGGTGATAAATTCATAATACTGTAAATTAAAAAATAGTGTATGGTTAAACGTATTATTTATCTTAATGAAGAATTATGTACTTTGTATGTTGCTGTGACAATGAATTTCAACTATTTGAGTAAAATATGTTTTAATTCGACCGCCTTACAATCTTGAAAGTCAATCGACGCCGTGATGAAGAGGCGTCTGAAAGATACATGCCAAAGAAATGTCTTAAGACACCCTTAAAGACTTCTTATGTAGAAGTTTAGGTGACTATGTTGAAAACGAAGACTACAGAGACCTTGGCGGAAAAAAGAAACAGTGTGGAACACAAACTTGAAAAGTTGTGGTTTTTAGCCTTGTTTTGACCGCCAGAGGGCAGCCAAGGGAACAGGTTTAGATTGTCATTTCAATATTGAATAACCCAACGACAATAGCCAGTGAACCGAAGCTCAGAAACCAATATAATTCAGCACTTTTGCCTCCAGGAGATAAGCAGCTTTAAATTGAAGAGATATATGCGGATATACTTCTTAAAATTACGTTTTTGGTCTTAAAAGCTTTCTGTGATAGTAAAAACTAGCAATAAAGATCAATTCTTTATTGCCCGTTTTTACTACTTGCTACTTTATTGCCTTTTTGCTTGCCAGTTTATTGCCAAATCATTGCGAAACACAAAAAATCTTGGTTTCTCTTAAGTTGTCCAGGTATTCAACTACGCATGTAGCATTGTAGAAAGTAGAAGGTGCATTAAATCTTTTTGCCCAAGATCGACCTAGCTAAAAACAAACAGCAGCGTAGCGAGAAATTTTAAAAGTGGGGAGTAAGAGGAGGTATATTTAATTTTTTTAACCAAAATGCAAAGTCAAAAAGAGGGGCCATGAAACAATGCCCCACCGCTAAATACGCCCCTGGAAACACAATGACTTAACTCAAGCATCTTAGTTCATCAACAAGATTGGTTGAAGGGATACATAACGAAGTCAAAAGTTTTATATTCTAAGAATCTAAACCATCTCGAAAAAGTGTTTCAACCCACATGCGTATGGTAGATATCAGTAGCGTATGCAGGGGGGAGGGCTCCTATGCGTGCGTCCCCCCTCCTCAGGCCTTCTTCGATATATGGTAAAAGCCTATGTCGCTCAGATACAGCTAGAAAAATCGTACCTTAATGTGGAAAAATTGCTTCGCGTTTTAGGCTTTGGCCCAGTAATAAGGTGCTAGAACCTAACTTTCAGTCTATAATTTCACAAACTAGTAATGATGGCAGCCTCGTTTTACTTATTTTAGCCAAGCTTCTACATTTAGACATATGCTGCGAAAATATTTTTGCATTGTCTATATATAGCAGAGGTGGGGAACCGGCAAAGCAGAACGGGCCACATCGGTTGCATGATGTTTTCAGCGGGTCGCATTAACTTTTGATTTTTAAATTTCGCTTCAATAATACAGAATTTTGCGTCGCAAATTTACTAACCATTGATTGGTGAGTAATTTTTTACCATAAAATCAAAGGCTTTTGCGCGGTTTTTATGTCACAAATGCAGCATGTTGCAGTGGCTTAGCGAGGGTATCCTCCGCCCCGCGGCAAACAAAAATTTTGCGCCCCCTGTGTTTTACAATTCTCTGATTATCTGTACCAGCAGATTCGTCTTGTCTTCGTATATCGGCTGATCGTCTTTTTGCGTAGCCACTACTTTTAAAACATTTTTTCATAAATTTTCTAGATTCATTCAAAAACGCTTCAAATTGGGCTCGCCGATTTCGACCCTGAGCTCCACTCTCTTTTTTTGGCATAATCTTCCTACCAGTTAAATCGCTAACAATGAGAACTCTAAAAACGCTAATCTGTTTTTAGAAATTAGAGATATTTTATGTAACGATGCGGCAATTTTCCTGAGCCAGAGGCGGGCCTGTGAAAACTTATCACATGCAATCCCTTGAGTACAATCAGAAGACATTGTGGAGCGAGATGCAGAACGAAATTGGCAGCTTTTTGCCAAAATTACATTTTTTGCTCTAATACTGTAGAATAGATCGTTCCAACTGAATGTCAAGGATACAAAAGACACACTACCCAGAACCCCCCCCCCATCCAGGGCTTATAAGAGTGGGGCTGGGGATTACAGGGGGCAATCTGCCTCGGGCCCATGGGTGTGTAGGAGTCCATGAAAGAGCATTTTAGGGGCCCATCATAGAGGTCCCAAAGTGGTGTGGTGAGAGATCCCCTTAGCTGTCGAAGAACCCCGGATTCCATTTGGAAGCCCCGAATTACGGTTGAAGACCTTTTTGTATTTTTGGAGAGGCCACATAGCGGTCAAGGGTCCCCGGTTTCCATTTGAGATCACCGAATTTCGGGTGAAGACCATTTTTTTTCGGAGACCACATAGCTGTCAAGGGGACCAAGATTCCATTTAAGGGCCGAAAATTGTGGGTGAAGACCTTTCTTTTCTTTTTTGGAGACGACAACATCCCAACGGTCGGCTAGGGGCCCACACTGGGGAAAGCTGCCCACATCAAACTGCAAAGCTTTTTCGCTCAAAATTTCAACAAAAAGTTTGACCGTCGATCTGAAAAAAGGCTATCCAGAAAACGGAATTGCATTTCATATAGGGCAATCAAGCGCTTAGCTACAATTTTATCCTACGATACTGCAATTCTTTCACATTTTTAACTAAATTATCTCAGCAGCAGCAACGGGGCTGCGCTTCGCAACCCCTAACTTGCCAGATTTTTCCCTATTTCTCATTTTGTGATTGCTGTCAAATATTCAAAATATCCGCATTGGAAATCACAGTCTACACACCAATCACGGTAGCAAAACAATACAAACTACAAAAGAAAACACCCAGAAAAGACCATTGAGGCCAAGGTTCAATTTAGTTAATGCTTCGATCGGCACTCGTCCGCTGTATTATCAGAAACGGCCCTTTGGTTAAAAAAGTTAAGGATCATTGTGGTGTAGGTTTAGCACAGTATTACAGCGAGCGACTATACGCGTATCTATCGACTTACCAACAATCTTTAGCATCCATCTAACGCTAAAATGATGAATATCTAATACTGTAGATACCTATCTCTTCTTTACTTTTCTTCTATTGGAGTTTTATTTTCTTCTGTTTAGTCGCTGCAAAGTCGAATAACTATGTACGCGCAGTTTCAAACCTCTTTGTGATGTCATAATAGAGTAAACGAGCGATTCCTGATCGGGTGTAAAGAGTGATTTCACTCCTCTACCAAAAGCATATACAGGTGTCAGATGCATTGCAATAAACTGATTGTTTTATAGTTTAAAAGATTACGTCGAAACTGAAGTGTATAAAATCACTGTTTTGTGCGTTCCTTTGGTGCGTGATTTGTGGTCGGAAGTAAGGCGTGATTTGAATCCTTTGCGAACAGCATACATTACAATACAGTAATCCACGAAGTAGTTTTTAAAATCTGTGTGAATACGTCGAAAAAAGAGTATAAAAAGGACTTCTTGGTACGCTCCTAGGTGGTGCGCCCCCGGGCGCGTACCCCCGCTTGCCCCCTCGCTGCGCCACTGTCGTTTTGCCGCGTGTCCCGTTTTGTCCCACCTTCCCCTACGGTGCGTACCAGTCTACTACTATGAGACGATGTCTGCCGCCGGTGCAATCTTGCTTGTGACCGGCTTTTTACCCTTGTTGTGAAATTTTTGCACGCCCCATTTTGGCGCCCCGGTACCTTGGCGCCCGGGGGCATATGTACCCCACTGCCCCCCCTACGCTACGCCTCTGGCATGTTGTTGAAATGCGAAGCAGTTTTTAAGAAAGATTAACGTTTTCTAACATGCCGGTGTGTTGTACACTTAACAAAGTTGTGACGCGGGCCACGTTCAAAATCTATGCGGGCCGCAGGTTCCCCACCTCTGGTCTATAGTGACTGCACTCACTGCATATTATTTTTCAATAAAAAAGTGAGCTAAAATGAGTGTTTTTTTATGTGAAAACCACAAAAATTTGTTGGCGGCTGGGGGCTTCGCCCCCAGACACCCGGTCGTTCCTCCCTTTTACCAAATCCTGGGTGCACCACTGCTCCACGCACTCCCCCCTCAGAAAATTTTTGCGTACGCCACTGGTAGATATACCATTTTTTAAGTATGTTGTGACGTCAATAGCGTCAATTGGGAATACGTCACGCAAAGCTAGTGATCATAAAGCTTCAATTTTTTGGACAACTTTCAAAAGCGAAGACCATTAATTTGCAACATTTTTCAAGTTTCATGACGTCATAGTTTATAACCTACCGAAGGGTACGAGATTGAATTTACTAGTCCGGGAATTTTCGAATTTCAGCCATCAAATAACCTCAGACTTAAGCTACTTACAGGTAAAAAACAGGTTCAGTGATACCTTTAAATTTGTGAACTCAAATGTCTTTTCTCTATTCTGAAAACTTTTTTTATCGCCAAATACAGCGAAACAAATGGCCAGCTATCATTTAAGGAAGCATACTGTTTTTTTTTTGGGAGGTTAGAGTAAAAAACAAAGCAGTCTTTCAGTTCTTTGTAGTTTGTACTTACTGTAACACTAAAAGTGTCGAAGTACTAGTGTATTACCATTTACCATCCGTAACTAAAAACTTTGGGAGGAAGGCTTGAAGCTCTTTAAATCCCCGCGACTCACCAATGCCCGCCCTTCCTCCTCTAAAGACTAACCAGTAGCCAGCCCTCCTATCAGTTTGGCATTTTTTTTTTCTGCAAACATCATTCGAATGTATGACGTGAATCTTTACCAGCGGAATAATCGTAGCGGTAACGCAGTGGTGTAACCAGGGGAAAGCATGGAAATGGAAAAAAATATTTTAGGGGGACGAGAAATTAAACAGTAACATAATACAGTGTATAACTTTCTTAGCTAAGACCAAAAATTAAACAGCTGGGTGCCTCAAGTTTTACGACCCCTGCGGTGAGGCAAAGTAACTTAAATTTAACGAATAGCGAACTATGAATGACGTCATGATGTTTATGACGCGGCGCACTTTTAAGGGCTAAGGAGAATAAATTTCCAGTGGGAGGTCAAGGCCTAGGAGGTTTAAGGAGTAAGAATTAAATTTTTTCATGCTGTAACTTGCTATGAATTTTAACAATAGTCCAAATTAATATTTTGATGGGGAAGGGTTCAAGCCCACACTTGCTTTCACTGAAATGGATTTGCCTATGTCCAGACTGTGGTATCGGTTTGCACAACAACATCGATAAGTTTGCAAAACCTTTCAAAAAAACAAAACGCTGCAAAAAGATTCTGCTGCGTAAAAATCGGGACCCCTAAGAAAAAAGTAGAAGGGGGGGAGGAGCCACCAAGGGTGTAGGCAGAAAATTTTCTGGGGGGGGGGCTATCAAGAAAAATTGTCCAATTTGCATACAACATCAATTTGCTCTACTCTGCCTCAAACCTTTCTTTCGACAGAGCAACTGCTCGGGTGGGATGTAATGTTAACAAAGACGCAGGCATAAAATGTGTGTCATTAAATCAAAAATATCAAATTTTCATTACGCTCGCGGCATTACGCCGAAGCGTGTGTTTAAGTGACGGGCCCCATTTCCGCGTCTGAGCGCTTGTGCAACACAGCTTCGAACTACGAAGAACCGTTGCAACGGTGGCGAACCGTTGGCGACGCTGTGTCCCATTTGCCCAGCCTGAACACTTTGAACCCTAGATTGCCGCACCAGCATTGATGTTTCTTACCGGTAGGCCAAGTCGCCTACCGTCCTGTCTTCACACTAATTTATATCCAACAAGATGCGCTAAATCTTTGAGTTTCAACGGAAACCCCTTTAAGTTGACCAACTGTATCATTATTATCAATGGTATGGTGTTACGTTACTGATGAACATGATGAAGTGCTCTCTGTTACTGTTAATACTGCTATACTTGCAGTTTCTTCTGGTTAGTGGTTCTAACCCAAATACCCAAATCTAAAAAGGCCCTTATTTAAATTAGGAATTAAAAGTATGATAGAGGCTACCTAGCTGGCTGAACTTCATGAACTTCCTTTAAAAAAACATTTTCTTTAAAAATTTCTTTCAGCTAATTAAATGTAGCTAAATTTCCTTAAACTAAGCTGATTTTCTAAAATGTGAGAGCCCTGTCTGCTTAGTAGTACGGGCTTAGCCTGTCGTAAAATTTTACTAATAAATGCACGCAGCAAAAAGCAGAAATTGTGATGCTGCAATTTTTAATATTATGAACTGAAAATTGGATTAAAATCCCGGTAAAGGTAAAAAATTATTGAAATCTGGAACGGAAAAGTACTTAAGCTTGCCAAAATCTTTCAGATTAAAGAAACTGTGGGTAGGCCTATGTGGCGACACCAGAAAAGATTCAGGAGACCTGGGGACGCGATCAACACTTTAGAGAACATTGGTAGACCTACATCAGGCATTAAAAGATTAACGATTGCATAAAAAGAAAATGGCTTCACAATCATCGATCCTATCTAATTTAGTGCATGCTTGTAACATAACGACCCCAAAGAACTCGCTCATCAGTCGTCAATAAACCTGTTTCCATGTCCACTCAAAACGTGGGATTTCTAAACGTGGGCCTAGTTTAAAGTGAGCTTTTTCAGCCCACTTTTTTCAAAAGCCGTTGCTCATTAACACCAGCTCTTTACTTGCGTCCAAGAAAACCCACAATTTTGCTGAAATTAGCCCCTATAAAGCTTCAATCCACCTGACTAGAATAAAGCCCGCGGGCCAAAAACCCACGATTTTTGGACACAGAAACAGGCTAAATGATCAGTGGGACCAGGGTGTCCGCAATTCTGCATTTCGTCTCAAGTTATGTAGCGGTAAAAGTAACACCATTATTGTAGACTATGCAAGCAAGTCAGTGGTAACTAGTATTTTTTTTATTAAGGCTTTATAATGAAGCTCATACTCAAAATTTAGGAGAATGTTCTCTAACAGGATTGACCGCTGGACCTGGCCTTTGCTGACAACCAATCGACTATGCCTTCATTTGCCTAATGACAAGCCTAATACTGAAGACGAAAAGCGCAAAACAAGTCGTGCCAAGGTTTCCCTTGCCCCCCCTGCTCACGCCCATGGATGCCACTCTTGGATTAGGTATGATTTGCTTCGCGATTTTTGTTTCAAACTTTGGGGCTGGTGATAATTGATATATTTTGTAAAAATCTCACTTTATATAAAACTCATGCAAATAGTTGTATTGAGACTTCTAAACTGCCTCTGTGTTTATTTTAATAACAATAACAGTAATAAACAATAACACGTTAACGACGTCGTAAAAATCTAATGGTATAATTTCTCACAAAATTTTTATTTTAGCTTACCCTAAAAGTAGAGCATTAAATTTCTACGCAAAATCAAAACTTGTCAATCGCAAATGCTTTAGGTTGAGTTGTTAAAAGGATCCCCTCGTCCTCCAAAAACCGTTTGGTTCACGCCCTTGATAATATTGAGCTTAGCGTCAACTGCGCAGCGCTTTGCGCAGTTTGTCGTTTCGAACCACGTGACTGGTTTGGTATGTTTTATCAATTCAAAGCTGTGACGAATTTCGTCCAAGGTTGTAGGTGGCTGAGACTGGAAAGCGCAGATAAGTACAATACGCTTTTGTGAGAATTTGAGACCAACCTTTGGCGTACAGTGAGAAATAGCATCGGTAACCTGTCGTATTATGCAAGGTAGTTAGTGGAACCGGATCTCGGAGAAATCTTTTTAGTTTCATTAAGAATGTGTCTATTTTACCGTTAACAGCAAAATACTGATTCAAAGCGAATTTTCTCAAAACCGTAAAGCCTATCAACAGTAATGCATATAGCCTACACGCCTATATTTTTTAACCAATCGTTACCAGCATTTTGCCGAAAGGCAAACTAGACACTACTTTTCATAAATAGTCACTGTTTCGAGCTTAATTGGCCTCGTCAGAAATAATCTAAGCAGGAAAAGTTGCTAAGAATTGCTTTCGCAATTCAGCCGGAAAACTGCGACGTTTGATAATTTTTTACTGCAGAACTACACAGCTGGCCTTGAATAAATATTGATGACCATTGACAGGAAGTTGTGAAGGCAGTGGCGTTGGAAGTACTTTCACGTAGGGGGGGCTGAAATCCGTGTAGCAATACCAACGTCTGGGGGGTTTCACCCCTCGAACCTTCCTGCTTGTTATCGCAACATGCATCATGCGTGTCACGCACTTTACTTCAGTAAAAAGTCACTTAGAGACTGCTTAATGAACTCAAGCTTTCCTCTACCATAACACACGGTAGACTAGTCAGATCGACGTTTCTCAACGTGTTATCAGATGGACTAGTCAGATAGACTAGTCAGATGGACCAAAATACTGGACAAGTGTCCCAAGTAATCTGAAAAATTACTCCTTACGAACATTTGCAAAACTGTACAAAGAACACATAATCACGCAGTACTAAATTCAAATTCCTGTTCTGCGAAAGGCAAAAAATTTTAAATTTCCAATTTGTTGCAGCTTCCTCAACAGGTGATTCCCATATATACTGAGTATGTGTGTTATTTATTTATTTATTTTAGTTTTTTTTTTTAGTTTCTTTTGTGTGTATCTAGTCAAACAATTTGTTTTGAGTTAAACCAAATTTCAAAGATGTTGCGAAGGTGGTGGTTGACTTAGATGACCTTATGGTCTTTTCACTAACACCTTGTCAAGTCAATGACTTCATTAATTTGTTTATGCATAAAATGTGATGGTGCTTGACAAATAAACTTATTGTTGTTATCCTTCTTTAAATGAACTTATTGTCCGTTCACAGGTCTATAAAGAGCACACGCCTTCTACAAATAATAAGTTTCAAAAAGTTTGCATCGCCGCGATACGTTCAGAGTGCGATAATTGCTAATTTTAGGTTGGAAACGTAGAGGTATAAATATTAAACAGGAATAGCTCCTGAAAAGTGAAAGCACTCTGAATATCGATTAAAATCATGTTTAGCCGACCAAGGCCGAGTAAAATTTTACCACGGTTTCTCAATGCTCGCGAATGATTGCCCTCAAAATTACTTCTACAAAAATGTATGCAAAAGACACATGACCTATAAACTTCTGTAATTGTCTACTTGTCTTATCCTCAGGCTCCTAGGATAATTTAAGTTTGCTAATTCTAATTTGATATAATTTGTAGTTTCGCTGTTCGTCTATTTGCCTAAAAGTTTTTTTTAATTGGAGAAAAATTAACTGTGACATCATAATAAAGCTCTAAGAGCTTTATACACGAAGTTACCAGAAAACCCAACAGTTTTTGCGATTTTTTTCACCTTCGTCACAAAGTTACAAAAGTTAGTTCGTTGGTTTGATGGTATCAATGAAGAAAAGAAACTGATAACAAGTGACGCCATAAGCCATCGTTGATGTGCAGTAGGGTGTACTGTAGTTGTAAATTTTTGAAAGGAGGGGGGCTGAAGGGGCTCAAAATATTTATGGGGGGCTGAAAAAATATAGGGGGGTGCTTTAGCCCTTACCTTCCAACGCCCTTGCGTGAAGGGGTTAACGGTTTTGCGGTCACGTAGCTACCGGTAGCTACCTATTTGAAAAATAAGGACCAATTTTAATCAAACATTCTTGATTTGAAACTCGGGATTTCGAAACGGTTATCTGGACTGTTTAGTTTGTTAGTAAACAATAATGCGTGATTTATTGTCTCTAAATTTGTTTCATACAATGCTGAGTTATTTAGTAGCGTATTTATCTTAGAAAGCGATGTAGGCGCTGTAACGAGCTCGCCTAGGAGTTGCCCTGCCTTTCCCAACGGCACAACAAGTAAACTAGTCGGCTTGTTCTCCTCACAGTCCCTTTAATGCTGTACGTGATACAGGGAAGTTGTGAATACCAATATTAAGGTCATTGGTTTGACCCGACTCAGAATCAAACCCAAGTCTACTACTCCAGAGGCGGACGCTCTTATCACCGGCCATCTGAGCTGAGTTGTTGAAAGCAAGATGTGCAGCGAAATTTGATTTAAAACATAAAATTTCAGGCGAAATGTTTAAGCGGTCTTGAAGTTATACGCTTCAGTAGCAACCAGTTTAGTTGTGGTAAATTTTGAAATTCCGAGTTAACTTTGAAAAATAGCCTGCAGACGTCATGCAACAAAGCCTTCGTGAAATACAGTAACTAACAGGTAAAAGTGTAATATAAGTCGACAGCGCTTTTCAACGCTTGGCTAAACACCGTTTGGAAACGTGTTTCAGTCTTGGTTGAATGTTAATTTTCTCCTAAACTAAAACATAAAGTTCCCCTTATGGATTATTTACAATGTAATCGCTTCAACAAGCAGTACAAGGACTGCAAAATCAGTTCCAAGAACGCTGCCAGATAAAATTCAGTTGATATGACGCTTTCTGCTTCTTGAAGACGAAAACAGTAGGCTTATCTTGTTTTTTTTTTTTTTTGTTCTAGTACCTATCGGTTAAGAATCAGCAGTTAATTTTTAACGTAGAAAATGCAACCTGCACGCCCGCATGGGTAATTCGAATTTAAGGCTTTCTTGGCATTACGCGATCAATTTTTTAAAATTTTTTGCAACAGTTTTGCTTGACAACGTAAATTTCTGAAGTAAAATAGTCTATTATAGTTTCGTTGCTTACGACTTGCTTTAGTACCTTGATGTAAGAGTTCAACGTTTTCATTAAAAACGCAGTAGACTATTTCTGACATGGCAATCTAGTAGCTCTTTCCAGCAGTGGATTGTCATCCAAAGTAGGCCTAATGGGCACAACATTGCGCAAGAGGATGCGAAACTTCATTGGTATTGTGGACGCAATTCTGTTTCTATTGTTTAACTTAAGTGTTGTTTCTTTTTTTAGCCACATTTCGGATTTTAAAAATCTTGTTCACTACAATTCAACCTAGTTTTCGTGCAAAGTGACGAACTGTTCTGTGTGAACGTGGCTGCACTCGAACAAGCATTTTGCATTGACACCGTAATTGGTAATCTTTTTGTATCACAGCTAGTCCAAACGTGATTCAGTATCGTGTGGCTGCTGGCTAGAACGCAGCCTTATCTGAATTTGGCTGTTATCAGCGTTAAAATGCGGATTGGCGAAGTACATTGAAGCGAATGGCCAGAGTGGCGATCTGCACTGCAGGGGAGCAGTCAAGGAAAAAGTTGAGGGCGGGCAAAATTGCAATTAGCTTAAGATTAAGATATTTTGCACCTGATGAGCGGTCAAACTACGAAACTAGTCGTAGAATTCGTTTTTACAGCGTTCCCTTAGTAAGTCTTTCAAAGCCTACCATGATATCTCTTTGTATTGTATTACATAAGAAAGTTGTAAGCTTGCTTCAGATGAGGTTTCCTCAGAAAGGGGGCGGAGGGTAGTGTACAGGTACCCCTAGCTGCTGCTGCTCAATGTGAAAAATTCTGTTCTAAAGGTGCATTCACCGATAAGCGACAGGCGACAAACGACATTTTTAGCGCCCCTTGTTTTTATTCTATTGTTTGACGATCACACAAAAACCTTCTGCAATTACTTTCATTGAAGTTTTTGTCGCATTATTGCTTGTCGATTGCCGCCTGTCTCTTGTTGCGTATCGGTAAATGCACCTTAAGGCTAGCTGAAAATTGCTACGCTTAAGGTGTGTTTAAAGATACGCGACAAGCGGCAATATGACCACCGTTGCAAACTACACTGGCCTGCGATTGCGGCGATATGAAATTTGCTAGCCTGCGTCCAGCAAGCTGATTGTTTGATGATGTCGTAACAATCCAACGTGTATTGTCTCACTCCTGTCGTCAAGGTCGTCTCAACATTTTTTTGATGCAGGGCAATAAAGCGATAAAACTTGTACCTCTACAATTCGTTGATATCTGGTGGTTTTTGTCGCGTTGCCGCCCCAAAATTCAACGTAAAACTGAAATAAACAAAAAATTAGGTAATCGCGTTGTCGCTTGTCGCGAATCGGTAAACACACCTTAAGTATTCGTGATTTCCAGTTGAATTTCGCCACGCGACCCCAGTTTTGCAAAAAATCGAAGTTAAATTCATCGATTGCAGTAGTGAAGTATTAGCAATGCAGTACAGCCTTTGAGGTTATTCATTGTACAACTTTTTGGCGAGGACAAAGGCATTGAATAATTACTGTAGCTTCCTAAAATGCAAGCTTGGCTGTTTACTTCGCACACTTAAATTTAAAAACAATGATGAGAGGACGTTAAGTCAGCTTTAAACGTCAAAAGTCATTGACTTTAAAGCAAGTCGCAAGCAAAGTTAGTCAATGCAAAGTTACTTATTGTTAGTTAATGGAAAAATAAATATCAATCAAAGATCTTGTTTTCGATATGCTGCTCGCTAAAAGGTTTATATTGATGTTTAAATGGATCTGTTTGTATTTTAATTTGGATCCGCCCAACTTTTTCAGGAAATGAAATATTAATGAAGAAGAAGCTTAAGATCTATAAGACGTTGAGAAATGGTGCGAAATTTGAGAAAAAAGAGAAACTTCGGGCAAAACTTTCCAGTTTCTCGTGTAAGCTTGCCGACTGGAATGTTGCTTTTTGGCGAAGTTTGAATAACATGCTCAAAATTTTGGTGCAAAACAAAAGTTTCTACTCTGGAAACTCAACTTTGAGGCAAAAATTGGATCAAACTTTCTTCAACCCCCCTAAATTTTGGAAAAAATTTGTTATTAAAATTTGTATTTGGACAAATTTGCACTTGCTAAAAACTTGGAGGGGAATACTGCAGAGGAGATGCAGACTCGACGACCTTTCAGCTGCTATAGCTGTCATGGTCTTTCGCATCTCCTCACGGGACTCTATTCTTTCTGTTTTATGAGGCATAATTTAATATGATGCTCTGTCCGAAAAACAAATATATGAATGAATATAATTTATATGAATGCTTACCAGGGCTGCGAACTCCTTCGATTTTTAATCGAGTTCGAGTTCAAGAGCTATTTGCAAGTTCGAGTTCTAAGAATTTTATTTTTTGAGTTCGCAGCCCTGGACTTTATAGGTCGCTATGGCATGAACAAATAAACGACATGCAGCTTTTCTTTTGGTAAAATCATAACTTCAATTTACACGGATTGTGACTACTTAAACAACAAACTATATTTCGTAATGATCTTTTATTTCTTTTCAACACTTTTAATATCTTTCTCAGGGAGTCGAACCGTTTAAAATATCGCTTCGGTTCCGGTTCAGGTTCAAGAAATTTTGTTTTTAACGGTTCAGTTCCGGTTCAGGTTCAAGACTTTTCAAAAATTTGGGTTCAGGTTCGGTTCGGGTTCAGTTGCATCAAAATTTGGAGGTTCGGGTTCGGTTCGGGTTCATCGAAACCAAATTTTTAAGCTTCAGGTTCGCTTCAGGTTCACCGAATCCAAATTTTAAAGGTTCAGGATCGGTTCGGGTTCACTGAAAAAAAAAACGGTTTTTACCGGTTCAGGTTAGGGTTCACTTCAAAATCTTTCATTTGGCCAAGAACTAAATCAGGGTTTTGTATCATTAAAATAACGAAATGTAAATTGCATGCCCGAATCAATTCAAGTTAAATAAAATTGTAAAAATTTATTAAATTTTGAAAAGCAGAGAAAATGTTGCAAAGGTTGGAATAGGTCAGTGCTTTATCGTTCTGATGATGTTGGTCGTCAGTACCAACGAAACGTCAACAAAGAAAAAACCTGACTAGATTTAGTTGAGGTTATCGCAAAGTTATCGGAAGAACGAGAAAAAACTCAAGTAAGCAGAAAGAATGTTACGCATCGCAGCACATGTCAAGAGATTTTTATTAGTATTTTTTAAGAATCAGCTCAGATTCAAACATTGTTACTTAACGATTTCTGTTCAGGTTTATGTCCACAAAATATTGTAGGTTCAGATTCGGTTTGGGTTCACTTGCATAAAATTTTAAAGGTTCGGATTTGGTTCAGGTTCACAGATTTGAAATATTAAAGATTCGGGTTCGGTTCAGGTTCACAGATTTGAAATATTAAAGGTTCGGGTTCGGTTCAGGTTCAATGATCTCAAATTTAAACGATTCAGGTTCGGTTCGGGTTCACTGAAAAAAGCGGTTTTTACCGGTTCGCGGTTCAGGTTCGGGTTCGATTCGACTCCCTGATCTTTCTAATGAACTCGAACAGTTTTATGCGAGTTCAAGTTCGAGTTTAAAAAAAATATTTTTTCGAGTTCGGCGAAAATGACCGAGTTCAGCGAGTTCGAAGCCCTGATGGTCACCAGATGTTTTTACAACCCGTTGCGCAATGTTTTTTCATGTGGCCTGCGGCACTCCTGGAGTTATGTTTCGATTGTTTGTAATACAAGTGAGTCAAAATGCCTAATTTAGTTGCTCTCCGAATAAAAAATATAGCCTGCAGTGATATTGCAATTAACTGACTTGCTGTACCTTGGATCCCTGCAGTGGCATGGCCGGGTTAGACAGTGAGAGGCCCCTTAATTATTCACCTTTAGTGATGGATCTCAAAAAAAAAAGGTTTCTTACTTCAAAGAAGCGTGAGCAGCACCCCTTCACCCCGTCCTGGCTAAGTCCTTGGTTTTATTGGAATGATTTTGGGGTTCGCTGCTTTCCTAGCCCAAGTTCTATTTGCGTTGCTTTACAAACGGAAAAATTTACTTTTAATACTGTTGCCTCACAACAGTGACGTAGCGAGAATTTAAAAGGGGGGGGGGGGCATGATTTCGTGAACTGCAAAAGTCATGCTCGTCAAAAGGGTAAGGTATATTTTAGTCACTTAACAACACTTGATCTTTTTTTACTAAAAGACAATGTCAAAAAGGTGCTGGATATGGCACATGGCCCTCCCTATATACACTTCTGCCTCTCAATTTGACAATGATGTTCCCGAATAATACAAACGATTGTTTTTATTGTAACATTAATTAACAATCGGCAATAACAAACTCGTCAATTGATAATTATAGCGTCACAATAACAATTCATGTAGGCGTAAATATGATCCAATCACTGTAATTGTAAAAATAGTTTAAGGCGAAAGACTATTAGCTATTACGTAGTGAGAGGGATCAATAAAAAATGAGTTGGTAAACAATGGGTTTATGTCATATCCTGTGCGTTTACATCGCCTTTAAGTTACGTTGACAGCCTGCCAGTTTCATTGTTACAATATTTGTGTAGGTTTTGGTGTGTAGGTCAGTTTGGCAACTGGCAAGCTGCCATAACTGTGGATATATATTTTTAATATAGTTTCGGAAGAGAGGTTGATTTTTTAGACCATAAAGCTGCAAGATACAGCAACCATACTACCGGTATCAGATGCATCTGATACCGGTAATATTCTTAATACTTTGTAGTTAAGTGGCCGATAAAATTATTGTAAAATGTGTGGGCCGAAACTAGATTGAAGAAAGCATGTAGTTTTCAATGATCGTAGGCTACTGGAAGATACCGTTACATGCTTGTACCTTTTGCATTTTGACAATGTTGCTTTAGGGCGTAATCAAGAAAATAGTGTGTGTACGTGCAGGAGAATGTGTTTTAGAAGCCATTACATCATTTCTTGCGGCTGATTTTTGCGGTCAGTTTTTAAGGCAGCAACCTTTTACGCTGTTGTATTGAACAAGTACGTGAAAATTTTGAGATGCAAGAGACAGAGCCATAAAATCAAAAGAGAGGCTTTTGGGTTCAATTATTCAAAAATATTTCACGTTGATTCGTGATTTAGCCTAAGATCACACTTACCACGACTTTATTCGGTGTATGTAAACTGTATTTGCCGTGATAATACTTTAACTATCTGTCAGGGATATTTCAAAAGCAGGTATAATAACGTGGAAGGTTGTGATCATTATTTTGGCATGAAAATGAAGTGAAGCGATTTCATCCGACAGTTGCATTACAACCGTTTATGCCTGAGGCGCAGGCAGCAGAAAATGTAGGGTGAGGGAAAGACATACTTCAAATCAGGGTTTGTCAAATAAAGAGGAGAGTGGCCCCATGCTTCCCCCCGGCTGCGTCACTAAATTAGGCCTACGTTGTGGGTTACGCTGTTAGTGAAACAAATTTTTGAAAAATTAAGCCGCTCGTGATCGTTCTCTTCATTTTGGGAAATTTTACCGGAAATAATAGCCTCTTGAGGACATTAAAGTCTTGATTAATTTCGGTTGAAAGCCGGTTTTTTAATATGCTAATCATTAATGTGCTTATTTATATCATATACCATGAATATTCCGAGGAAATGGCGACTGCTTTGATAAATTGAGAACAAAATTCTGGAATTACCAACGTAATTCTGCTTTTTTGGCATGAACTGAACGTTGCCATTTTTTGCTTTGTCAACAAAAAATATAAGTGTGATTTCAAGTTGGTAGCTTCAGTTAAGGAGAAACGGAAGGTCTGGAATCATCGCCAAAAATTAAAAAATGCAGATTTTTTTTTATTCGTCGCAAGTTTACAACGATGGTAGTATTTTATAGAGCAGAATGTTTATTATGTCACAAGGCAGTTAACTCGCTATTGTTGCGTTAAAAATACCCGTCTAGAAAGAATTTTTTTTTTTGAACGAAATTATTCTTTTATCAACAAGATATAGAAAAACAGTACAGAGTAGAGTACACCAAAGGCAATGTCGTGATTACCGAACGTTCGCTGCGCGTGGACACCAGGCCAAAATAGCCCAAATTGCTATCATTTTATAATAAAAAGGCACTCGGCCAGAGCGACAAGCTGTAGGGGATGGCAGATGGGGGTGAAGGACTTCTTATATTTCTGGAGGACGTCTTTTACGACCTTTTTGAAATCGGCTTGGATCATCATGGATCAAGCCCCTGCCTGTTACACAAAGACGTAAAGGTAGCCCCCTACTTCTTGCTTGCATCCGGGACCATTAGACAAAATTTCGTCTTTTGCTAAAATCGTTATCAGGTTAGCATTATTTCTGCACTGACGTATGCTCATCGTTTAGTCACTTAATCCAGAGGTGATATTAGTAGAACCAGTACCTACTAGGATGACGTTGTTGTCCCTTCATGTCCAGCGAGCTGCTTTTGCTCTTTAGAAAGCTGCTGCATCAAACTTCGATTTCAAACCAATGATAAGTGGCGTTGCATCAGTATTTGATCTTCTTCCATTACAGATTAATCAACTTTAAACTTTACAGATCTAAATAACAGTTTAATTGTAATAATTTGATTTGGTTTTTCTGCAAACGAACTTATCATTATGGCAAGAGCCCTACTGATTGGAGGAGTTGTCGTAGCTAGTCTCGCCCTTCTGTCGCAACTAGTTGCCCTCGGCTCAACCCATTGGATGACGGTAAGCTGGCCCTAAAAATACATTTGTGACAAAATTTTGGTTTTGAATTGGGCTATAGCCAATTTTTTCACTTTGTGGTGGAACTTGCGAACGTAGAACATGTTGAACGGAAAAGTTACGACATCTTTAACTTCAAAAATAATTCTTGCAAGATTTTAGTTGCTTGTGTGGGAAGCATGTGCAGCTACGATGAAAGCTTTTCAGAATATGTCTCAATTTATGACTTCGACCAATTAATCCAATTCAATCCGTGTATTTCCCAATGACTTTTTGCTGTGTGCTAGTGTGACCTCGTGGTATAATGAGCTTACTGAAGCATTTAAGCCAGGGGTGTCCAACTCAAACTCGCTGACGTGCCAATTTTTGTTTTATAATTTCCTCGCGTGCTAACGCTTGGTAAATTATCATTAGGCCTAATTGAATAATTTTTTCTATTTCTAAAACTATATTGCTTACAAAGAGCTAAACATTCACAAAAATGCGAAAAAACAGTTACAGTATAGTTTGAATTTTATCAACAACACGATTAACGAAAGCCCTTTTTTGCAAGCATTTGTTCTGAGCCAACTAGCAAAATTGAGCTTCAAAGGCGCAATGGCAATACGCATTATTGCATCTGTAAGTGTCAGTCTGTTAGCTTAATTTCTCAATTTAGATTTATTAAGTTTCATGACAAAAAATCCCTGTTCACACAGGTTTGTGCTTCCAAAATAAGCTAACCAGATACGAGCGTTTTACAGAAGAACTGGATATGTTTCTTCCTAGGGCCTCGGAGAAATGAACTGAAAATAAAACTAAAAATGGCGCAGAATCAACGTAGAAAGTGCGTGGAAGCTTTCGAGCCGGTTAACCTTTATAATGCATTTTAAGCTTTCGCAATTCAAATTTTTTCGCACGAAAATATTTTATTTATGACAGAATATTCGCGGCCCATAGAAGGGCTGTTTTACAGTAGATCAGTGTTTTTTTAAGGTTTGGCTTGAGGAATCATTAAGCAATTTTGTAAGACCGCTAATCGAATTTATAACGTAAAACACGGCTTTCTACAGTCCACGCCTTTTCAGAAGCAGGTTTAAAGAGACCGCTGGACAATTTTGAAGGACCATTTCGGTTCCTCAAAACTAGAGCTCGACCGATATATCGGTCAGCCGATATTTATCGGCCGATAACGAGGTTGGCCGATATATCGTATCGGCCGTTTCTACCGATAAAGTATCGGCAATCAACAAAAACGTCTTATTTATGATTTTGCTAATAAATGCAAGGTTTTTCGGCGCTGTTGCGTGCGCAGTTGGGCACACATTCAAGCACGAAAACGACGCTTTAGAAAGAGCGTGGACGCACACTTAAATGACAACTACAGTAGTAGGACCTTCAAGAGGATATGTATATCAATGTGTGGAACAAAAATACGCCCAATAATTGTCTTCGACCATTGACCTGGGGCAATGCTTTTGACCTTTGTGATACTACCGTTACCTTTGACTTGGCATAATTGTCTTCGACCTTTGACCTCAGGTCAAAGGTCGAATAAACAAATTCAACAGTTTTTGTGCAGCCTAAGGCTTTTGAACCGCTGATGCTAGAGACTTCAAATTTTCAGGGATGATAGACCCTTAATGTGAACTTGTGTCTAACAAGTTTGGGGGGTGGCGGTCAAGAGGTTAAAGGTCAAACGTAAATTAAAAAATTTGAAAAGAAATCTTTCCAATCGCCAATAACTTGTGAATGGAAACAGGTGGGACCTTCTAAATTATCAAGTATATGCATCTCGATAAGGGTAAAAAATATTCACAGTGAATATCTATACGAGATGATGTCACTTGCAGTCAAAGATCAAATAAAGCAAATATGTTGTTTGAGTTATAACTATTGATGAAAAACAGATAGGAACTTAAAATTTAAAGGGTTGGTGTATCTTACCAGGTTCTTGCATTGTACCTACTATAAACGCTCTATGTCACGTGACTCGGGGTCAAAGGTCAAAAAATTGATAAAATTTGCCAACATTGTGCAGTTTAAGGCTTTTGAACCGCTGATACTAGAGATTTCAAATTTTCAGGAATGGTAGATCTTAATGTAAACTTGTGTCTAACAACTTTTTGGGGGTGGCGGTCAACAGGTTAAAGGTCAAAGATCAAAAAACAAATTTTATCAAAACAGAAGCGAAGTCTTCAGATGTCAGTTATCGATATCGGCCTTTAAATATATTGGTATCGGCTAAAAAAATTCATATCGGTCGAGCTCTACTCAAAACGCCTTAAAAAAACACTACAATAGATCATATTTCGTAGCTGACGCATAACCAGTCTGTGATGTAGCAGATATCTCAGTTTCACACCTCATACGTCTTGAATCAGGATAGATGGGCAAAAACTGTGAAAATTAGAGACTAATTTTATTAGTACGATTTTGCAGCAATAAACTCTATAGCGATACTTGAAATTGCATTGTAGAATGTTTATGAAATATGGCAAGAGTTCGCGTGCCACTTTCAACGTTGTCGCGTGCCACATTTGGCACGCGTGCCACGTGTTGGACACCCCTGATTTAAGCCAATGGAAGACATTATTTTTCCTTCAAGAGGTTGTAATTCCAAAGCTCCTGCCTGTCGACCTTGCGATTTGGTAATGGAGCAATCGATCGAACGCTTGAATTTTCGTTGAAAATCAAGGGCGTAGCCCAAAAAAGAACGGGGAAGGGCCAAAAATTGTTTACTGTGTTAGATTGTTCACTAATTGTTAAACTTTGAATGAAAGCTTAAAGCGTTATCTTACCTCTTCAATGTTTCGTCAAGTATTTGGTATGAATTGTGCGCACATGTAGCTTACTATATTAATTTATGATGCAGGCATGCTCACCTATCGGCAGTATATTGAAAGCTGTTGATCCAAGCGGCAGTTCGAGTGCATCTTTATCTCAGTCTGGAGTGCCTCCTGGTTTGGATTCGGCCGATTTGTGTATCAACATGGGATTATTTCAACTCTCTTTTGGCGTTGACAAACTGGGAATTAGCTATAACATTGGCCTATCTTGTGAGTTTTATTTGTTTATCTGTTTGACTGAATATTGCTGCGATACGTGAAAGCGCTTTAATGTGCTTTGGCTACGTCTTGTGATATATTTCTTACTGTTACTGATTTCTGCTTCTTACGAGCTTTATGCAAATTGATAAATCTCTATTGTCGGGTGCTGCAACCATGCTTCTCATGTTACTTTTCTTGATCTTCCATTCTCCCCTTGCATGTTACAACGTTCATCGTTTTGTTGCTTCTTCCCTTTTCTCGTGCTGTCCAATTATACTGTATGTTATTTATGCATGTTATTCTTGTGTTGACGGTACGGAAATAAAAGACACCAACTAACTAACTAACTATTTCAAAATTCTTTTCGTTTTTTTGACTTTCATGGATAGTTACGTCCATACTCTTTCCTCACGCTTTGGAAGAGATAGAATCCTGACATCGAGAAGCTATGTAAGCTATTTAGGCGGTTTATTGGTGCTGTGGCAGCAGAATAGCATTTTTAAACTTAATATAAGAGATCATTCTTTGGCTGCAGCAGAGTAGCGTTAACGTTACAGCCTACAGGTGCCTTTGTAAATGAGTGGCAGTGGCACTAGCACAGTTCTTGCTTTAAATTACTGTCAATGTTTTTATACAGTGAATTCCTTGGATAGATTCATTGAAGCAACTGCTGGCTTGTTGGTGTCTGGTGTGATTTTGTTGATTATTTCTATTGTTTTGCTTTTGATTGGTCTCTGCTCTCGAAGCATGAACCCTCAAAGAAAAGTGTCTGCCAGAGCTTACACCCGCATTGGAGCTGTTGTTATGATTGTGGCAAGTAAGTCGCCTATTTTTAGTCGAAAAGGCTTTTAAACATCAAGGTTCTTTAAAGCGCAAGCCCGAGTGCCTACACTAGCGGTTTTCAATCGGGACTGCCAGTTATAGTCCAGGGGCTCCGCAAGTTTGCAATTTAGAAGTGGGTTCAAGTATAATATGAGAATTAAATTAATTCACAGGAGTTCCTCTAGTCTCTGAAATGTTTCATAGGGTTCCGCTCCAATAAGAAGGTTGAAAACCCTTGACCTACCGTAGTATACGAGATGATACTCGTATTTAGATGCTGTGTGATCATTTATGATCTACCGATGCGATCAGTGGCGTTGGAAGTACTTTTCAGTAGGGAGGGCTAAAATTTGTGTTACCACTGCCGGAAATTGCCGCTAGAATAAATCGATCAAAACCATGATCTCGCATATTTCTGGGTGGCTGTATTTAGCCTTTAATGTATAGTAGCCAGAGGCTGCTTAATTGTTAAGTTATCTGTAGTTTGCCATAATAGTTGAAGTAGTTTAATGGTTTTCCACAATAAGTTTTCCGCACTAGTTGATGTAGTTTTTCACACTCAAGTATCATTTTTTCTGGTAGAATCTAAGCGATGAAAACTTTTTAAGGTGCTTCGTGGGAGTGTGCATATGAGCTCTACCGCGTAGCCTACTGCCTACTTAATGGACAATGTTGCGTCAGCTCAACTATTTTACCCTCTTTACCCCCTCACCCTGGCCACACCCACCACCCCTGACCCAGCAGAAATCTGATTTCGTGCATGGTTTGAAGTAGGCTACTTTAAACGATAATAGGGATAAACATTGATAAGCTTCCAGCTAGGTTCAGACCTCTGGGCTGCGGGACTAATGACTGAAGCATGCTGAGAGCGTTGAAATGTTCAACAGCTCTTTTCTGCTCTGAACAGCATAATTAGGAGCACAAAGCAGAGAAATTGTGTTAGTTCGTCCGAAATCACTTTTAGCATACCGCTTGTTGAAACAAATGCAGTGAGTTTTGCAAAAAGCTCGAAATGATCTACGTTTAGTGTTTATTCCCCTTCTGTGATTGGAGCCTTTTCTTTCAGCGAAGTGTTCTCCCGTCGCTCAGCTTCCCCAAAAATATGCTTGAGCCAACATGTAATTTTGTTTTCATGCCACTCAAGACGTGGACTTTCTAAACGTAAGCGGACTTCAAAGTGAGCTTTTTCAGCCTACTTTTTTCAAAATCCCTTGCTTATTAAAACCAGCTCTTTACTTTCGTCCAAGAAAGCCCACGATTTTGCTGAGATAAGCCCCTATAAAGCTTCAATCCACCTGACTAGAACAATGCCCGCGGCCCAAAAGCCCACGATTTTTGGACATGGAAACAGGCCAAGTCATTCGCATAAAATCCCATACTTGTAAGCTCTTGCAAAATTTTGTGCTTAGCTTAAACAGTGTGAGGAGAACGAAATTTTTTTTTAAATTTACTATCACTAGTTGTAAGAAAATGGCTGTAAGTTAATCTACACAGTATACTGATTACTAATGCGTATTACTAGTATGGAGAAAAAAGGATCCTATTTTTCGCAATCCATCACAATTAACTGCTGCCTCTAACGTAAAAAATGTTTTGTAGTTGCATCAGTAATTTTCACTGAACTTGATTAAACCCGTCATAAATCTGTCTTGATTTCCATTTCCGGATAACAAATATGGTTCCAACCTATTTCATCGATTAAGAATTTACTTAACTGAATTCAAACCTGTCTCTGTTTATTCATGAATCGGACTGTTTCATGCCTACAAGCATTCATCAAGATCATGATCTTATTTAAATAGTATCTGCTTGTTTAGGCGTAAGGTTATCATATATTTTTTGTTTTTTACAGCTCTGTTGTTTGGAATAGGAGCTACAGTGTACACGGCGGAACAGTCGAAAGCCGTGCATCACTCCAATGTGTATCTTAAACAACTTGGTTCAGGTTTGCAAAGTAGCTCTTTCGGCAGTATGTTTGGCAAGTTTGGTGCTGGAGATCAATCTATTCCAGACTTCCCTCAATCACCTCATGATTTAGGACGCAAACGAAGACAAAGTTATAACCCATTTGAAAATGCCCAAGTCCCTCCACTTTCCAATGGAAACGGATTGCCCACCCTTCCTTCTTTTGGCCCTTACCCAAATCTTGATAGTGAAAATTTGTCGAATTATCCCGTTAAAGAAGAGTCCTTAGAATCCCATGCCAGCAGCTACGATAGCAGTAGTGTCGAAAAAATTGGGGAATCCTTTCTCAATCTTTTGGATCCAGTCTTTGGCTATTCATTCTATATGACCTGGGTCGCTTTTGTGTTGTCACTTTTTGCTTCCATCTTGTGTGCATTTGTTTTTCACACAAGTAGCGCGTTTGCTGATGACATGCATCCTGTGTTGTAAAAAAGAAGCATTTGAGCCACTGTATTATAGTCCTTCGATGTGGCGACATATTGACTTTGAAATGAAGCGATTATTCATTTGTGTTTGAAAGCCTATGAAACCAACTGAAGATAAATTTGTATTTGCGCGTAGCCTTTTTTTTTTTGTAAACGTTCCGCTTTGGCTTTTATTTTCACCTCGCAAATGTAAGAAATATAAGCTTATAATGCTTGCTAAGGTAAACCTTCTGTTTGCTAGGGTTACAGCGTTTTCGTTTTGCTAAGTTCAGTGATCTTTGGTATCAATTATTATTGTTCAATAAAGAAGTTCTCTTTTCTGACGTTATTCGCATTTTCAACAATAAAATATTCTAAAAATTATTTTGCGTGTAAAATTTTTGTTTACTAGTCAGGAGCCGTGGCGTAGCTGGGGGGGGGACCGGGGTGCTGGCCCCCACTTTTTGACGAAGCGATTGTTCTACTACACCCCAATTTTTGGTTTATTATAGATTGCTCCCCCCCTTTCTTGAATGTTTTGCTGACCACGCCCTTGGTCGGGAGTAGGGTTGGATCCATTCATTTCTTTTCTAATATTGAAATTCAAATCCATTGACTTTGAAAAAATGAAATTCAAATTTATTGTGATCTTTGGTATCAATTATTATTGTTCAATAAAGAAGTTCTCTTTTCTGACGTTATTCGCATTTTCAACAATAAAATATTCTAAAAATTATTTTGCGTATAAAAATTTTTGTTTACTAGTCAGGAGCCGTGGCGTAGCTGGGGGGGGACCGGGGTGCTGGCCCCCACTTTTTGACGAAGCGATTGTTCTACTACACCCCAATTTTTGGTTTATTATAGATTGCTCCCCCCCTTTCTTGAATGTTTTGCTGACCACGCCCTTGGTCGGGAGTAGGGTTGGATCCATTCATTTCTTTTCTAATATTGAAATTCAAATCCATTGACTGAAAAAATGAAATTCAAATTTATTGACTTTAAAAAAACGAAATTCAAATTCAATGACTTTAAAAAAACGAAATTCAAATTCATGAAGAATTTGTGAGCGGATTCAAATTCAATCCAACTTACCAGTCAGAGAGAGAGAGTGAATTTATTTTTGTTTGGAAAGACGCAACCAAAAAAATAAACAATGCAATTTTCGAACGAAAAAAAAAAAACAGTGTCGTCAATCCTGTGAGAGGCTGCGAAATGACCATAGTCTAAATCCAAGGGAAATTGGCACGGTCGTCGAGTCTGCCGCCTCTCACAGTTTTCTTAATGTGTAAGAAAACTAACGGTCACATAAACAATAATCACAAGCATAGATATGAATAATATCGGCAATATCACAGTGAAATGGTTATTGAGTCGTAGCTACTCTAAGTAATTGCGAGCAACATGGACTTAGTAGGCTATTATTGGTTTACACGAAGATATTCCTTCACACGTTTTATGAAGTTGTTCTTATTTTTACGCGCAGAATTTTTTATTTCAGTTGGTAGCTCATTCCAAATTACTGGTCCTTGATAGCGGATCGAGCGTTGCGATTTTGATTTATTAAATCGTGCCATAGAGTAATTGTCACTTGTAGCAAATCTCGTTGGATAGGAGTGCATTTTGGAAGGCAATGCATAAAAATCATTAAAACAATTTGGTAGAGAGTACTGATTCTACTGATTCCATACCTCTACTGATTCTATACAGCCACCTCTACTGATTCCATTCTTGGTCAACCAGATTATAATTATGCGTTTGAAACAAGAAGTATTTTTAAGTACTGTGGGTTTAGCGAGTAGCAACTTGTTCAAAATATTTTCACTCAAGAATTGCGTAAAATAAAGTAAAAGTGTAGCTAACTTCAAAAATGACAGTACAAGATGCAAAAAAACATAACTTTTATCAGAAAACACGAAGAACAATTAACGAAATCGAAGAGAAAAAGCAAGCACACGAACAAATTTTTAACGGCTACAAAACATTTTTATTGCATTTTATAAGCAGCAGCCTCTGAAACGTCTCCGCGCCTAGTGTAACCATAGACCGCGCCTAGTGAAACCACTACTATTGAAACCATAGATCAAACGCAGCTATTTCACATTCAAGATCGCTGCGCATAAATGTGCATTCTACTCTATATGAGAGGAGAAAGCGTTGTCCGGCCATCCGTCCTTTATATTAATAACAAGCTGCTGTAAATCGTGCTTATCTTGCACTTATAATTAATTTTATAAAAACAGTTTGAAGTTGAAACTTCGTATCTTTTTTTTCGCTCGCCTGTTGGTGAAATAAATAAGCTTTACTGATCTCATATGGAAAAGTGCTGATGTAAAGACGAATTTCATTCTCGGCAGCTTCACTTCAAGTTAAAATGCCATAAAAAACTCAAAAGATAAATCCGAGCGATTGAGTGTAAAGTCTATTCTCCAGAAGGTGCACTCGGGAGGTTATACTGTGGCCCAAAAACAACTTCAAAGCGCCTTGCAGCGTCATATTTGCCATCATAAACTTTCTGTTGGCTTGATAAAATTTTATGGAACCTTTGAAACATTAACTGATATAAACCTGTTACAAATTGCTACATTTGCTTTGTAAGGTTTAAATCGAAAACCTCAAAGTTCGTCATTTGTGTAATCAAAATATTCAAATTCATTGACGTTGAAAAAACGAAATTCAAATTCATTGACTTTAAAAAAATGAAACTCAAATTCATTGACTTTGAAAAAACAAAATTCAAATTCATCAAGAACTCGTCAGCGGATTTAAATTCAAAATTCAAATTCAATCCAACCCTAGTCTGGAGTAACTCGTAGAGAGATGGGATGAGAATGATAATTAAGGGAAAGCGGGGTGCTGGCCACTACTTTTTGACGAAGTGATTGTTATACAACCCCCCAATCTTTGGTTTATTATAGGTTGCTCCCCCCCTTTCTTGAATGTTTTGCTGACCACGCTCTTGGTCGGGAGTAACTTGTAAAGAGATGGGATGAGAATGATAGTGAGGATTTAAGTTACTGGTGGTTTAAATATCTTGAAAACGTACCGATAGGTAGTTCAGTAACTACAGGTAGTTAAGTAACTACAGGGTGTTTCAAAAAATTTGACACCGTTTTGCACCCATTTCACTTTGCTAATTTTTGTTTAAACAATATCAAATTTTAACCGGATGTCCAGAAATAATATGAATTTTTACGTTTCAATTTTCAGGTGTTTAGGATTTTGTGTAATGAAATGCCATTCATTTGCGTAGAAAAGGCGTTTTTTGTACTGGAGTATGCTAGAACTCAGTGAATTAAAGCAGCGAGGCGTACTTTTGCTCAACGAGTTGAAAAAAGTGCATTTGAAAAAGTGTCCGACCAAAAGCAAATTTGGAGATGGCGTAAAAAGTTTAAGGAAAAAGGTTGCTTGTACAGAGTAAAAGGGTCTGGCCGAAAGTCAATGTCAGAAGAAACGGCAGATAAAATTCGCCAAAAAATTGTGAACAGTCTAAAAAAGTCCACACGAGTTGCAGTTTGTAGGGTCTCATTTGTAATCATTTCCATATAACACAGCCAAACTGTAGTTGCTGGAATTAGGGTTTGTACTTTTTATGGACTTTTTTGGACTGTTCACAATTTTTTTGGCAAGTTTTATCTTCCATTTCTTCTGACATTGGATGACATTGACTGTGTTCTAGCATACTCCAGCACGAAAATGCTTTTTCTACGCTAATGAATGGCATTTCATTGCATAAATTCCTAAACACCTAAAAATTGAAAGGTAAAAATTTATTATATTTCTGGACATCCTGCTAAAATTTGATACTGTTCAAACAAAAATTAGCAAAGTTATTTGGGTGCAAAATGGTGTCAAATTTTTTGAAACACCCTGTATATCGCAGCCAGTGGCGTAGCAGGGGGGGGCGGCATTTTGGATAAGCTTTATGTAATTATTTTTCTTAATTATTTTAAACAACTATTACTTGGCTATACCGTTTATTTGCTAGTCGTAAATCATCTTACTGCGTTGCCCAGTGCCCAGGCGCAAAGTTGCGGAAATGGGCCCCGCCATCTCGCTTACACTTTAATTGATGTATTTCTTCTTCGTATTTGCGTTATTTGAATCGCTCACACTCAGCGTGCGAATGCAGTAGGCCCATAGGCATTACTATGCGAGTAACATGGGCGCACGCAGGGGGGGCACGGTGTCATGGCCCACCCCATTGGCTCCGTAATAAGGTGTTAAAACCTAACTTTCAGTCTATAATTTCTCAAACGAATAACGGTTGCAGCCTTCTTTCACTTATTTTAGCCAAGCTTTTGCTTTCAGACATTCAAATAAAGTGACATTCTATAGTGACATTCTATAGTGACTGCCAATGGCGTAGCCACCTGGGGAGGGTTTGGAGGTTACAACCCCCTCCTCATTGAGCCTCAAATGACGTCATACATAATCGAAATTGTGCGCACAAAATGCATCATTGGTGAAGCACTCAAAGATAGGGGCCAAAAATATGACAAACTTCCCTTAAAAGTTATTCAAAACGCACTAAAATGGTCATTGCACTATGCAAATTTTCAAAAATTTTCCGGGGTAGCATGCCCCCGGACCCCCTAGAGTAGTTTTTGGCACTTAAATTGCTTAAAAATAACTCTGCCGGAAAATATTCTCTTGAAAAATGTGACGAAAATTGAAGCCCCCTCCTTCCTTCAAAAAATTTTTGAATACGCCCCGACACCATTTTCAAAAGGCTTATTTACGCTTGTTTCCGAGTTTAAACGTCTTTGCATTTAGTTAACATTCAACCTAATTCAAAATTACATGTACCCCACCAAAACTTTCTGGATCCGCTCCTGTATACAACGTATAATCAAATGTGAAGTCATTCTCAACCTCCCCCCCCCCCCATTGCAAAATCCTGGCTACGCTAAGGGTGACTGCACTCACTGCATGGCCCTTTTTCGATGTAAAAGTGTGTTCAAAAGAGTGTTTTCTTATGTGAAAACCGGAAAAATTCGTTGTTCCCTCCCTCTTTGGCCAAATCCTGGGTACATGTTCCCTCCCTCTTTGGCCAAATCCTGGGTACATCACTGCATTTGGGGGCGGCAATTTTTTGAACCGCCCCAAGGCGGCAGAATTTTTAGCTACGCCACTGATCGCAGCTGAACGTTAACGAAGATAAGAGCGCTTCGGTTTTCCACAAAGTAGGAGTTTATTTGCTTTCTTAATACGACATTTGTTTGAATTGCGTTTGTTCAGTAAACAACTTCATCGTAGTCAAGTCAAAGCCGTAATTTCAAAAAGACCTGTAATATCGCAAAGCACATTTGCTTTCAACTTAAAGGTTCTCCACAGAACAAAAGGTTTTTCGAACGAACTATGCAAATTCTACATACAAAATTCCACGTACAGTACTTCTTCGATTATCCGCACCTCGTTTATCCGGTATTCGATTATTTGTCCATTGGGTCAGATAATACTTGATAATGTAATAATGAAGTGTTGTTTTCATAATATTTTACTCAAGCCTTGTCAATTGCCATTGTAACCTAGCAGAGTTCCTTCGTCCGGCATACGGAACCATTGGAATGAGACAGCTGGAATGACAAGTTATTACCAGTACTCGAGTTGAGGGGAAATGCGATATCCCCTCATAAAATATTTTAGCATAAACTATTCCCTTATAAGAATCATGACCATCCTTTCTTACGTCTGCGTGACAAGTTGCACCATCCCCCATAAGTGTTTTTACAACTCGAGCACTGGTTATTACTGTAGTCGATAGTGTCGGTTGTCAAAAAAACCTTAATCCTAGATTTTGAGATGGCTAAACGCAAAAGAGTTGTTTCGTCGATTGAAGGAAAACTGAAAGTGTGTGAGATGTTTTGAAACAAAATTTCTAAAACTGACATCATGTTATAGTAGGCCAACACTCCAACGTTGGTACGACCTAGCGAGATAAATGTCGAAAAACGTGAATTTTCGCGAAGACAACCCAAAGTTGATTCATTTTTTAGGCCTGTTGTTGCAAGTGATACTATTGATGATATTCTGGAGTTAAATTAATGCACCAACTTAGCAATTTCCAGTTATTGTGAGGGTAATAGATAAGTCTACTGTAATATTAACTGTCACGGATACTTACATTGTTTTCAACTGCAACCCTCCAATGCTGAACAGTAATTGATGTTGACCCTTACGTGAAGTTTTGATGCATTACAATCTGTTTCTCGCTGCGTTGTTTTGGATTAAATAAAGGAATTCAATTATTCGTTCTTTTCGCTAATCTGTTCAGGTTTGTAAAAAATGCTGTCCCAACTAGCCCGGATAATCGAAGAAGTATTGTATTCAAAGCGGAAAGTCACGTGTTGGCCCAATGTGAAACTTGACACGATCATACTTCAAATATTTTCCGCATTATGCATTCTTGTGGTTACTCAAAACGGCTTAATATGTGCCTTTTTTTTCCCTGTTTTTTCGCTATCAATTTCATTCAGAAAATGCACTTATCGTTTTCTTGCAACGTACTCTCCTTTTAATCTAAGAAAATACTCAATAATTCATTGCATTGACTGATCCATGGAAAGTTAAGGGGATCCGGCTCACCCTCCTAAATTTTTAGTGGCACATATTACGCATTGGCGCTTCGATATCCTCAGGCCAGTGGTATTCAACCTTTACGGTGGAGCCAGCGCCGAATTTACGTATAGGCTAAGCAGGCTGAAGCCTAGGGCCTCGTAGAAAATGAGGGGCCTCATCCAGAACAACGAAACGTTCGGAGTCCGGAGACCTCTCCGCATTTAAACTAAATTTACTTGAACCTCGCTCTAAATTGTAACCTTGCGTAACCCTGTTTGATAACCATGGCACCAGTAAACGGTAGAAGGCGCACGAAACTGCTAGAGATGCATTTTCTTGAACCGCAGCTTACCCAGCGATGACGGAAGCATTTCTAAAGTGGGGGGGGGCCAAAACCAATAACCAGATTTTCATCACTACAACCAGGGCGGGCAGTGGCCAGGGTTGGGAATCGATACTCGAAAAAGTAAAGAAATAATCGATTTCGATGGTAGTTTAAAAGAATAGTAGTAGTAGCGTCTTTTATTTCTGCACCGTCAAAATAAATAAAACACAGCAACATATGATTTCAAATACAAACGGAAGCAGAAAAGGGAAGAAGCGACAAAACTATCAACGTTGTGACATGCTAGCGAGAGTGAAACTTGAAGATGAGGGCATTAGTAGGCATGGTCGCAACACCCGATTAAACTGAAATAAGGCAAAAAAGAACAAAAGCAGACAAATGACGGCGAGATATAAAATAACACTGGAAAGACCACAGCTCCAACACCGTTATGACATAGTGCAATGGTAGGAACCGTAACAGTGTACGGCATTTCAAGGTTACTCAATGTCTTCACAGTGCAACTAGAAAGAACAGAGAGACCCAATCTAACCCCATACCAAGCGCCGTTGAGACCATAGAGTAACCACAAAAGGCCTGACAGGCAAAGAAACTACCAAAAGAAATCCTGTCCAGCATGACCGCAGATTTACGACAACTATCACAAATGAGAAAAAGATTTTTTTCTCGTAATGAAATAGTTTTTGTTAAGATTTTAACAATGCACTATGACTATGCATCCCATGCAAGAGTATATACAGAGATTGTGTAATAAAAATTGACAAGATCAAGTTGTTGGCGAATCTGGGGGCAAAACTGTTTCAGGAAACTGGTGGTCTCTCAAGATGGCAAGAGCTAATAAACAACGAAAAAAAAAAAAAAGACCAGTATCCTGTTTGTGAGGGAGCCGAAGGCATGGCAAGAAGAACCGAGTACAATTTGGTATGCAATAGATCCTGCCATTTCACCAAATCTAGGCCTAATAGCTAAATACAATATTGTAATCGATATTCGATATTATACTGAGTGATTTTAGCTTTTTCGAAATACTGCAAACCTAGTGCTAACACCAAATGCATTTTTGCAAGCAAAGTTACTGGTACTCGCCAGAATCACAAATTTTGTCACATGCTAGTTTCTCAACCTGTCAACTCTCTGGCAACACTTCTATTTTGGCTTTGCAATTTGCTTTGGTCCATAGTTAAGATTAAAAGAGAAATATAATAGTTTTGCTGGTACAGGTTTACGGAATGAATATATCATTGCGAACATTAGCGCCAAATAATTGAAATGACAAAAGCAATGATGATGACAAAACATTTTAAGCCAACGAATGGTTTAACATTTAAACTACAGCAGTGACATTTTGGCCTTTGATCAGAATCGAACATGATGGACCCGGATGGTGTTTTCTTTTAATTAAAATGCAATTTGGTACGCTAAGTGATAAAATTTTTTGGGTCTTCGCCCCATGCCTTATGAGTGCACTGCTCTTCTGGGCCATGTTCTTTTTAATCATTGCTTATGGTCCCAGTAGTTTACTGGGCTTGCAAGCCTTGCATGCTGTGTAAAACATGTTTCTACTATACGAGTAACTTTTTTTTTTTAATTTCCAAGACCACAAAAACACACAACAACAACACGTAATAACAGCAACGGTCAAGAAATAGGCAGAAGCAGCAAAACGATATACGTTATAACATGCACTGCAATATGATCATGGAGCCAAAGATAAAAAGAATTTGCATGGCTGCTACACCTGAATAAAGAATAAAAGTAAAAAAATAATCAAAATAAAATCATTGCACACTGGTAGCAAATGAGAAGGAGCGCCATACAACAACAATACAAGCTTGATGATTTGTCATGTTATCAACTCCTTACAATTTGTAAATTTCGCATTAAGTGTTGCACTAGTTTGGAACTAGGTTAGCGCTTTGCGCGCAGTCTTGATTGTCTTCAACATTTATCAATATCAACAACTGTATGTTTGGGTGTCTATCTGCTGATTGATGTGCTTGTGAAAATTGCCTAGGGAGTTCTAAGGCTATGTGGAGATCGTTGAACTTTTTAGAAGGGTAAATAAGCTTGTGTTTACACAAGCAGAAACCAGGCGAGAAAAAACATTTATTCAAACGAGGAAAGTGCACAGAATATAACGTTATATGCTTTTTTGCATTTTCATGCTGCTTTATTATTTTTGACACCAATTTTTGGACTTTGCTGCAAATGAAAAAGTCATGAGCCCTACAGGCTGGCTCAAAGCTCGTAGTGATACCATCACCCTTGCACACCGCATACCTGTCCCCAAGGGCTACAAGCCCCAAAAATATTTTGCTCCCCAAAATTGTTAGACTAACTTGATACTCTGAGCACTTGACTGTAGGTGTCTATTATTAACAGTACACGCCGAGTGTGTGTGACTTTATTTTAGATGATGTCTTTTAACAACGTTTTTGGAGGACTCCCCTTAACAACTTTTTGTAGCCCCCCTCCCACACTCCGTACGTGCCTGCAAGACCAGCTTCGGCTATTACTTTTTGCTCAACTTCAAGTACTGAGTATTTATAGAGCGCAGTCCTCCCAATACAATTACAGATTGAACAAAAACTGGAGTTTGTTAAGCAATTTTGTTAAACAAAATATTAGAGAAAATAGTACATAAGCGCATCTGTCTTTTCTTAACCAAAACAACATCCTATCCAAGCTGCAATTTGGCTTTAAACCTACCTTTTCAACCCATTTAGCTTGTTTCTACTTGTCTTCCAAAATCTCTAATCTTTTCAATGACAATAATTTAGTTTTGGCCATCTTTTTAGACTTAACAAAAGCATTTGATACTCTGGATCATGATATAATGCTTACTAAGTTTAGAAACTCAGGTTTTCGCGGTGTCGTTAATGACTGGTTTCGTAATTATCTCAACAATCGCCAGCAAAAAGTTCGTATTAATGACAAATACTCACATATTAAGCCTATCTCATTTGGAGTGCAGCAGGGTTCTACTCTCGACCCTCTTTTGTTTTTAATCTATTTAAATGATGTATTTCAAGACATTGATTATGAAACTATTTTGTATGCTGATGATGCAACGGTTGTCATACATGCTAAGTCTCTACCTGATTTGTTCCGTGCTGCTAATGAATCCCATAATATAATTCATAATAATCTTCTTGTCAACAAATTAACCTTAAACATTTCCAAAACAAAATTTATGATATTGACTCCAAGACCTCATCGCTTGGCCCAAAACCGTGATCATGTAATCTCCGCTAATAGTATTCCGATTTCTGAGGTACACAACTTTCGTTTCCTCGTCGTCACCCTTTCTAACAACCTCACTTGGAAATCCCACACCGAATCCATCCGCTGCAAACTTCGTTTATGCTTGGGAATAAATTATAAAGCACGTGATTGTCTAAATACAAGTTGTCTATTATCTATATTCCATTCGCTTGCATTAACACACCTTAATTACTGTATCCCTACGTGTGGTGTACTACTAATTTTTCAAAAATAACTGAAATTCAGAGCTTGTGCAACAGAATCCTTCGGCTAATTTTCCAGCGCAATCCTCGTGACAATATCGACGACATTTACAAAAAATTTGCCATCTCCAAAGTTAGAGATAAGTTTAAATTCGAAATTTGCTGCTTTGTTTACAAATTTCTTCACCGCATGTTACCTGATTGCTTTAACAACTTTTTTCAGCTTAACTCGGAAATTCATTCCCGTCAAACAAGACAAACAACCTGCACCTTCCTCTGTTTAAAAAAAGCACTTCCAAGCAGTCAATTAAGTTGGTTGGCGTTAAATTATGGAACAAAATACGTAATGAAATTCAACAACCAAAAAACCTAGCTCAGTTTAAAAAACGATTAAAACAACTGCTTTTAAGCAGTTATTAATTTAACACTTTTGAATTTGACATCACTTTTGCTCCTCAAGCACTCTCGGCATCCTCGTATTTATTTCCTTCCTAGTTGGTTTATTTATATGTTTTCTTTTATTTTTTGTTTTTTCTCCTTTTTTGATTGCAGAGTCTATGAATCGATAGTTCCGTGAACAATCGATTAAAAGCCATTTTCTGGGCTTCTCATAGACTTTGCGGCGCAGTGGCGTGCGCAAGATTTTTCAAATTGGGGGGTTTCAGTAGCGTCACATCGTGATGACGTAAGTTTCAGTGACGTCACAGCTATTATAATGCCATAACGAAGAAAACAATCCAGCTATTTCATTCACACTTTTGCTTGTTTCTTTGCGCTTCATTTAGGAGCGAAAAGGTTTCACAAAAACTCAAGCTGTCAATTCGTGGTTAAAAATTCACCAAAAAATTGAAGTCGATTTCATTTTTTGGCCATAAGAAGGTTAACTGACTAAAGTAAGCTAGCTTTCGCAACGTCACAAACAGGGTGTAGCCAGGGGGGTAAAACAGGTAATTGCTTCCCTCCAAAAAAATCTTTTCAAGAACCAACCTTGATATAAACAACACGCATAAACCTTGATAAAAACATTTAATATGCTCTCATTATAAAAAGGGCAGTTTTCCCTGTCTTGAAAACTGAAGATAGTGAAGCATGAGCAAAAACTGCCCTCCCTACCGAAACATTTTTAAATTACAATAGATTACGCGCAAGAGGAATCTCTAATCATGTGATTAAGGTCAAAAACAGCGTCGATTATATCTAAGTATTTTTCACCCAAATCACAGCGTCGATATCATGTGATACTCTCAAGCACATAATTGGGGTGTCTGGTAAACAAAGCTCTCCAGCTCCTGAGACAGTTACGGTGCGTAAAAACGATTTTGCCTTAAAAACAAGAAAGGTTTCACTTTTTCTGCAATCGTCAACGTCAAGCGCAGCGCACAAGCAAAGTTAGACTTATAGTAGTCCTATTATTCCATCACAATGAAAGCTTTTCAAGATATCATAACGTCACGTCAGTGCAAAAACTGCGTAAGTCATTTTTTTGTGTTTTGAGAAAAACGCAAAAAACATGTGATTGAATGTACAGTATCTACTCTTGCGTCACAAGCAAAAAAACAATAGAAGAAAGAATAAATGGTTTCATGGTATACTATGAGATATTATGATTTAATAATTGTGCTGACTTACGTAATTTAGAAACTGGAGCATAAATCGCGAACGCGTCGACGTATTTTTCCAAAAAGTGTGTCAAGCGTTAGCGCTGACCCTGAGGAACAAGTTGGTGCTAAAAACTCAATTTCGCCAAAAAATGACTTACGCAGTTTTTGCACCAACGTGACGATAAGCAAGTTGGATAGCACAGAAAAACATGAGAGCAATTTCAGCAATCTCCGTGTGAAAAAAGGCTGTTCGTTCCAAAAAGAGAGGTTTTCATTTTTTTTTAAATCTTCAATAGGGGAGGGAGTTGAATCCCGAAACCCCCTCTCCCGTGCGTACGCCACTGCTGTGGCGTCACTTTATATTTTATATCATTTCTTCGTGATTAGTTTTGTACTTTTAGCTGTCGCCGAAATAATACACAAACAATAAATATTTTATTGATAAATTCCATAGTCAAGCGGTCTTACTGCTGAGCTTTATGCACTAGTACAGTGGTTCTCAAGCAGTGAGCCATGGAAACATTTTTGAGGTGGGCCACAGAACTTTTTAAAAAATTGCTAGATTTATTGAAAAATTCTGTTTCATTTGTGTCATTATGGCTAAGTTTACACTTTTGTGTTTGTTTAGTACAGGGGTGGCCAACCTGCCTTCCATTGGGATCACCTCAAAAATTTATTAAAAACTCGCGATCGACCTGCCAGCAAGCAAATTACAAGTTATTTTTTGCCAGTAATTTTTACTCTGTAATGGACTTCTATATTTACCATTATCGACATCGTAAGCAGTGTTTTCAGGTTCGAATTACCTCAAAAACCCAATGAAGAAGGTAAAAACAAAGCAAATAAGTGAAGCATTGCAAATAAGACAGGTGCATGTACCGTTTACCATTGCATAGAAATGGGTAAGCTCCCATTATTCATCAAAATACTATCTTTTCCTCTTTAGAGAGCTCATATTGTAATTAATTTTGGCTAGAGTTAGGCAGAAATAAATGCTCGAAACTAGGGCTAGCGCTAGGCTGAAATAAATGCACGAAACTAATGTTCTTTTACTGTCCAACCAAGAACAACTAACTTATACCTTACTAACACAAAAACAACTACTAATTTATAGGCATTTTTTAACAGAAGCAGCTATCAAAGTAAAACTGTGCTTTTTATAGTGGCTAGTCAATGTGCCTGCTTTCGACCTCAATTCATTTCTCAGCAAGTGACTAAACTCATAATTGTCGCGAAATGACGTGCATTGTTGTGTGTTAGTTCACATAGCAATGCTCTGGTTGAAATTATCATTTCAAAAACACTGTGTAAAGGTGTATTTGAGGAATCTTATCAGTCCTCACAAAATCCTGCGCGATCGACCGACTGAGCCTAGGCGATCGACCAGTCGATTGCGATCGACTTATTAGCCACCCCTGGTTTAGCAGTTTTGACGGTAGTAACAATGAATGACGCTGCTGTTTTTTTGCTACAGAGAGATAGTTTTCATTCCAATTATTCAATTAATAGTGTGTAGTTTCGTGGAAAGACAATGAAACTAATCTAGGCGATTGTCGTAATAGAACTTACTTCTAGTTGCGTTGGTGGCGTGATGCAATCAATGCCTTTTATCGCGTCATGTGTGGACTTACAGATTTTTAGCGGCTACAACTACAATGTGGTTCTCAAAGCAAGCCACTTGGCTTCCCAAGGTGGAATTTGCAAGTTGAAGGGATAAACAGGGGCGGTACCAGAGGGATGTGGGGGATGCATCCCCTACCACCAGCCATTTTCCTCAATGCTTTGGATGAATAAAAAATTGCCTTGATTTTGAACCTTTTCGTAAAAATATGTCTGAGTCAACTTAAGCAAGCATAATCGAAACTGGGCGAAAATGCATCATATTCGGTAAAGCACTCAAAATCAGGGGCCAAAACTATAAACAAAATTTGCCTGAAAATTGCTCAAGAAGCACTAAAATGGCCATTACAGTATGCAAATTTTCAAAAATTCTCAGGAGAGCATGCCCCCGGACCCCCCCATAAGAGTCGTTTTGGCTACTTAAATTGCTTGAACTCAACTCTGCTGGAAAAAAAACTATGCTTGAAAAAGTGACGAAATTTGATACCCCTCTTTAAAAAATTTTCTGAATACGCCCCTGATATGAAACATTTTAAATAGGCTTATTTACGCCCGTTTCCGGGACTAAACGTCTGAACGTCTTTGTATTTAGCTAACATTCAACATAATTCAAAATTACACCCCCCCCCCACCAATACTTTCTGGATCCGTTCCTGGGGATGAATACTCGTTTAGGAAGGATAAAAAGTTAATGGGCCACAGAACTTGTGTGCAACAAAAAATGGGACATGAAAGAAAAAAGGTTGAGAACCACTGCTCTAGGAGGTCCGGGGGCATGCTCCCCCGGAAAATTTTTGAAAATTTACTCGCCGTAATGGCGATTTTAGTGCTTTTTGAATAAAATTCAGACTAACTTAGTTTACATTTTTTTCACTTTAATTTTGAGTGCTTCGCCAAATATGATGCATTTTGTGAGCACATTTTCGATAATGCGTGCTTATGGCGTAAGACTTATATTGCAATCGAAGAGGTTCGAAATTGTGGAAAAAATGTGCGCATCAACAACATTTTTGAAAATGGCTAGTGAGAGGATGCATAAGCTACCCCTTATCCTATCCCCTGGATCCACCCCTGGCCATAAGCTTCAAAAACCACCAAAAAAGTCTGGCATATTTTAGTCACTTGTCCCCATCAATTTTGTTTTTTTACTAAAAGGCAAAGTCAAAAAAAGAGGCCGTGGTACAATCATCCCCCCTAAATACGCTCCTGTAAACCGATTAAGATGTGCATTGTCTCGTGCCTTTTTTTGACGAACTACTACTATTAACGGACGAATTATATCAGACGAGAATGTGGTTTCTTTGATTTCGCTGTTCTTTAACACCATGGTAACACTAACACCTTCACAGCAGCTGCTGCTCGCCTGCTGGAAACAGCGGGTAGGAAGCGATGAAAATGACGCAATGAAAACTTACTATTGTTAAAAGCACAAAAAGTTACGTTTTTATGCTACTACCTACTTATACTGAATCTATCATACCGGTACATCGAAAAACTAACATCCTCACAATCACGTCTACTTGTATTAATTTTTTTTTTTCACAACTTAAAGTCCAAGTCAGTAAAAAAATGACGTCAGATTAAGTCCTACGTAAAAATTACGAGTTCTCAAAAACTGAAATCGAGTCCTATTAAAACTGGATTAACTGCAGAAAATGGAAACGACACTGAAATCACCGATACCTTCGCTATGCTACAGAGCAGACGTTTTACTTCGTTACCATCCTAATGGAATTCTAAGGGCAGAACTGCCCAGCCCTTCCCCCCAAGTCAAAAGGGCTGGGGGGGCAGCTGATCCCCCTGCTCCCTCCGTTCCGGCACCCCTGGAGGTGTTTGCAGGAGCTTTTCCGATCAAAGAATGATTCTTTTGCCGAACATGAACGGTAACGGTTTTTAGTGTGATTTGGAGAAGAACAGAGAGAGGTCTATCAACGAATCTCCCTGCGTATGCCAGGAAATGCAAGCAATTAGCTTCAAACACTCAAACCAACATACACACATTGCGATTTAGATAGTCGATGTTTCTATAGCTGCGCTCAATGAGTTTGCCAACATCTGTAGCTTAGCATCCAGACAGACCGGCTACGAAAAAAGAAAAGAAGCAACATCGTCAATTCAAAGTACCGGTATCAGCTAACCTGCTTGACATTCAGCGAAAAAAAAAAATGTTAGGCCTTTTGACGATGATTTTAACTGCATTACTACAATTTACATAAGCCAGGACTAACTTGTTTTGGATTTCACTTGTCGTGTATAAAAGTGTTTTTTTAACCTGTTAAGGGCTGTCAACCCCAAAACAAAACTTATGGGGTTCTTTCTGATTGGAAGGTTTTGGTGATTATTACCGTGGACCCTTCTTTTAAACGCTGCATTTTTCCTGGTTATCTAACACGTCAAAAGTTAAAACTTAAAGCAGACATGTTTTTTCCCTTTGTCGCAAGTACAAGGGCTCATCCTGATTTGTTTTACAGGACTTACAGTAGAGTAAAAAATTAGAATTGGAGAAAAAGGTAAACAAAACGTCTGTGCAGGGACGCACCCAGGATTTTGCATGGGGAGGCACTATTGAGGGCCTGGGAGTAAACCCCCCAGTTTCCGGAGGCTATAGGGGTTTATGGGCGTAGGCCCCAGCCGCTAACGGTTTTTACGGTTTTCACATAAAAAAAAACTCATTTCAGCACACTTTTTTATCGAAAAAGGGCATCCAGTGAATGCAGTCATTACGAACAATGCAAAAATATTTTCGCAACTTATGTCTAATAGTAGAAGCTTGGCTAAAATACGTGAAAGGAGGCTGCAACCAGTGGCGTTGGAAGTATTTTTTAAGTAGGGGGTGGGGGGAGGGCTTCACCCCCCAGACTCCCCTCTTTGTTATTGCGACATACGTTATGCGTACCATCAGTGGAGTAGCGAGAAGTTTTAAAAACAGTTGGTTGGTGGTACAGAACTTGAAGATAGCCAGAAGCAGAGGTTTCATATTTCCCGAAGCTTTTCGTCTGACACTTGTCAAGGGAATCGTCAGAATAAAGAATGTAGAGCTGAGACCGCTTATAAAAGCGAGAGAGAGAAAAAGAGAAGTCGTTTCTGATTGGACGAAAAGTGTCGACCAATCAAAAACAGAAGCGCTAGTGAGAGATTTTCAGCGTGTAGACAAACTCCTTTTGCCGGCACAGGATTGGTCGAGAAACTTTGATGTAAGTGGCTTCTAAGGCAGATAGATGGAAAGCCGAGCGACCTTTTGAAAGGATCGAGGATCTGTCATCGCTGTAGTGTAAGGCACAAGATTGATTGGTCAGCAGATGTTGTCCAATTGCCGAGTCGCAAATAGGTTCGCGATTGGTCAATTTGCACGAGCGATTGAAGGCCTTGCGATCTTGAGAAACTTGACCAGTTCTCACAGATTTGGGAACGTGTTGCTTAATTCTGTCCTGCAGCCGTTGAGATGTGCGACCCACGTACCGACTGTCGCAGTGGCACGAAAATTCATAAACGATATTGCTCTGTTGAGAAGCAGGAAGCACATCTTTTTTGTTTGTGGGCAGAAGTTTTCTAGTCGTAAAAACAACGCGAGGCTCCACCGAGAAGTAACAGCGTTGAACTGCTGAAGCGACTTGCTTTTCGAACCTCGTCGAAATAGCACCCAACCATGGAAGATGTAGATAAACAGGACATTTCTTCGGTCCGTATGACGGTGGTCTGTGGAAGTTTCGTATCTTCTTGGTAATGGAAGAGTTGACCACGTGGTCGGGATAGCCATTTTCAGCCATGATGGAACGGATGTTGTCTAATTCGCTCGAGAGTTTACCTTTGGAGCAGATCATCAGAGCACGATGGACTAGAGTGTTAATGAGGCTGATTTTCTGCTTCCTCGGGTTAAAAGAATTCCAACGTAGGCATTGTCCTGTAAATGTAGGCTTTCTGTAGACGGAAGTGATGAATTCAGTATCATGTTTCTCAACGAGAACATCAAGAAACGGAAGACAATTGTCACACTCTTTTTCAAACGTGAAGCGTAGAGAAGGATGAAGAGAGTTAAGGTGACAGAAAAACTCTTCACAAACCGCTTCATTGTTAAACGCTACAAAGGCATCATCAACGTAGCGATGGTAAAGAAGAGGTTTCTTCACGTTTTTAAACAGCTTAGATTCACAAAAACCTACAAAGATGTTGGCAAGAGCTGGTCCCAAAGGCGATCCCATAGCTTTTCGAACCTCGACGAAATGTCCTGTTTATCTACATCTTCCATGGTTGGGTGCTAT
>OZ023240.1:22831055-22997333 GCA_964006365.1 Trididemnum miniatum
GTTAATAACTTTCTCATAAAAAGAGCTAGCTCAAATCTGGAAGGACTTCCCATGTCGGTAACCAAATTTCCCGCAACTGTAATCCCTGCACTTTTTTCGATTTGAAGCCTTTTTTGGGCCTGGACTACTTTGAATAATCTTTTGATAGCTGTTGTAAACGAGACGAGAATAGCATCTTTCATAGGGAACAAATTTGTAGAAATCTTAATTTTATGACATATGACACGTTACTCTCTTGAAAATGTTTTGATTTGACACACCGTTTGTCCATAAAAAATACATTAATTTTTTAGACGTGGCCAGCGGTCGTTATGTCTTTGAGTGAAGGCCATATTGTTAAACGTTAAAACTAAATCAACATTATTGGATTACTTATTACATTAATAAATTACATTAATGGATTTTTAAATTTTTTTTGTTGTTAAAAAAGATGCATTTTCAGCAAAATGCGGCTCAGCACAAGGCCTACCTATCAATGGTTAATTTTTTTTTTCTTAGAACTATAATATGAAATATTGAAATTCTGGTCGCTTTGCGGCCCAGTTAAATATTTAATTTTGCAATAGGTCCCTAATAAATTAAAAGGTTAGACATCCCTGGTCTAGAGTAGATTACCATCGAATGCATGTGCTTAGTGGTTGAAATAGACCAGTTTTCATATATGCTGCTCACAAAAAGAAAGCAAAAGCCTGCAATTCTGCAGGCCTGAACAACAAAGAAAAGTGGTCTAAACAAAATGTGGCCAAATGTTTTTACATAGTGCGAAATCACGCACAATGTTTTACTTTAAATACATCGGTAAGTACCATTGTTGCTTCCGTATCAAAGACCTGAATGCTGTTTCACATCCAAAATTTTTGCATGTCTCGATCGAGACATGGCCATTTTCCGAGACTTTCAAGGTCCAAGACCGAGACGAGACATTGGCATAGCGAGACCGAGACACTCAAAAACGTGTCTCGATACCGAGACACGTCTCGAGACATTCAGCTCTGGTACTGATAAGCCGTTTGTTCCTGATGTTTGTTAATGGTACCAATAAAGCATTCTGTGCCTGATGATTGAGTGTATACATTGTATGGTATGTTTGAGTAAGCTATGTATAAAAAACATGTTGGGTTGTTCTTTTCTTTGAGTTACTTTGTTTATTTTTTTATGCTTAATGAGATAAATTGACTGTGATGTTTGAAACAAGGTTCAGTGACCATGCCAAGTTTTCTTGCAGTGATAACTAAATTGTACTGGCTTATGGCATGTTTTAAGTAATACGTTTTTGTCACTGTTTTTCCTGTTACTTGACTGATACTGCTCGTGTATTGCTGTTGCTATGCGCTTTGATCTTAGTCTTGTAATAAAAAAACAATACTATGCAATATACAATATATCTTCCTTTAAATGAACTTATTATCCGTTCACAAGCTCCTAGGCAGGAAGGAATTTAGGGAGGGGACGTTGTGCCATGGCTTCCCCCTTTTGACTCTGCTTTTCAGTAAAAAAGAACAAAACTCATGGTGCCAAGTGACTGAAATATGCCAGACTCTTTTGATAGTTTCTGTAACTTATGGCCAGGGGCTGATCCAGGGGGAAGAATGAGGGGTATGCATCCTTCCACCAGTCATTTTCAAAAATTTTCAACTTTCATTTCCATTTTCAAAAATGATTTTGATGTATACAATTTGTCTGCAGTTCCGAGCTTCTTCGATAGCGATAAGCCTTAAGTAGGTATGATCGAAAATGTGCGAGCAAAATGCATCGTATTTTTTTGTATTTAGTTGCATATTTATTCTCCTATCACGAGAAAGTGACTAATGCGCTCCACGAACTCGCTTAGGAAAGTGCGAGCTTGCCTAGGATAATAATTTTGCAAAGCACTCAGAATTAGGGTCAAAAATTTAAACAAAGTTTGTCTGAAAATTATTCGAAAAGCACTAAAACAGCTATTCGGAGCATGTAAATTTTCAATTTTTTTTTTCGGAGGAGCATGCTCCCGAACCCCTCCAGAGCTTTTCTGTTTCTCAATCAGCTTCAAATTTGTTGTGCCGAAAAAATACGCTTGAAATAAATGTAAATATTATGCCCCCTTTTAAAAATATTTGCTACACCACTGATCCTAGGATAAGCTAGCTACAGTAATTCTAATTTGATATTTTGTTGTTTCACTATTATTTGCCCTGAAGTTTCTATTAAAATTGGAGAAAAGTTACGGTAACATCATAATAAAGCTCTAAAAGCTTGTTCACGAAGGTACCAGAAAATCTAGCAGCTTTAGCGATTTTGTTCACTTTTGTCACAAAGTTGCAAAAGTTAGTACGTTGGTTTGATGGTAACCATGAAGAAAAGAAACGAAGAACAGGCTACGCCATAAGCCATCGTAGAAGTGCATTAAAGTGTAGCCTACTGTAGTTATAAATTTTTGAAAGGGGGGCTGAAAAAAATTTAGGGAGGGCTTCAGCCCCCACCTTCCTACACCCTTGGCGTGTTTGGACATCAATTTCCGAAATTCACTTTCGGCAGCAGAAAAATTTGACACGCCCCTTAATTTAACATATAAGATACACAAGGAGGCTGCATGCTAACTCGTAGAACGCAAGCTTACTTCATAGTCTCTGTCAAATACTTAAACGTAGGCCTATATCGTTTTGTCGCTGTAACCCGTTTTTCGGCCGTTGTTTTTGTTCCTTGTTTTTGTTTGGTGTTTTTCTGGTCGTTAAATAAAATAAACTACTACTGCTACTGATGAATTTGGAGTACAGAAATTTCAAAACGACCTTAGTTACTTACAGGTGTATATTGTTTTCTTTAGATGCCCAATCTGTCGCAAACCAGTTTTTTTGGGAAAAAATGGCGTCGCCGATCTGACTCGGAATCGAGCTCTTGAAGAAGTGATTGAACACATGAAGCACGCCGTAAGTTCATCGTCGAGGCAATTTACTTGCAACCTTAGCAGATTGATCGATTTCTTCGTTGTTACCTAGTGCTGGGTTTAAATAGCCTAAACTTTAGAAAATTTTAAGCAACAACTAAGCTTAATTTTCTAAATATTACTTAAGTAATTCAAGCAATTAAAAAAGTAGGCTATTTAGCAGGGGCGTAGCAAGCGGATTTTAGGGGGGGGCCAAATTACAATAGGTCAAGAACTTCAAAAAAATGATCTGTTCAGGCCAAGGCGTTAGGCTTACGCTGTCTTCCCGTATTTCGATTTTTGCCTCAAGTTCTTGGTATTCATTTTTTTGCGGATGAATATGGAGTTCATTATTTATTGTAAACCTGGCAGGCCATCCCTAAGTTCGCTAATCGCTACCCTAATACTAATCAAACTGCCTTCTGCTCGGCATTTCGTAATTAAGAAAATCCAGCGATTTTGTCGCCGTATGGTATGCCACTCGCACATTATTCTGGGAGGATCGGTAAGAGCGTCCACTTGGTAGCTGGGAGACTGGGGTTTTGTTCCCAGTCGGCTCATACTAAAGACTTTAAAAGTAGTATTCGCAGCTTCCCGCCAGGCGCTTGGCACAACCGGATGTGCAAAGGGTTAAGTATATGTAAGTTGTTCGTCTTGTTTTTCCTCTTCACAGCGTTCAATAATTCATGATTAATATTTGTAATGAGCCGCCAATTGAGAATGGCCTACCCAATGTGTGCTTAGCACCCGCTGTCCCGTACCTTTACTGCTACAACACTTTCCTGCACTTGCTGCTTTATCTTCTTCTCAAAATAATTTTCAATAGCACATTCTTTCCTTTTGCTCGCCATATTCGATTGCCTTTTTGCGATACGATCTTGCTTTTTCTCTGTACTTCACTAAATATTTGATACCATTGCGCTGTTATGATGCAATAATACTTAGGCGCTTTTTTGTGGAGAAGTTATGTCGAAATTCAAATCGCGCAAAAATTAGTCGTAAATGAAAAAGTGGTAAAGATGAGGGAGCATTTGAAACAAAAAAATCAAATCTTCATTATACTCGCGGTATTACACAGACGCGTGTAACGAGAGGCGGGGCCCACCTCGGCGGCTTACCGCCTGGGCTACACAGGTCCGAAGAAATGTCGCAGCGGTGGCGAGCCGATGGTGACACTGTGCCGATTTGACCGACACCGGATTTGAACTTTAGACCTCCCGCCCCGATAGCGTATGCGTTAAGCAACTAAGATCACGGCCGATTATGCTTTTGAAACAAAATTTACCGTATTTTATAAGAATGTTTTGATTACACTTCAGATTAGACGTCGTGAAAAAGGGGGGGCAGTGCCCCGGAGCTCCCCCCCCTGGCTACGCCACTGCTATTTAGAGACAATAAATCGCTTTATTAGCAGTATTACACATTCTCATCCACACAGACTATTACTGTATTTGTTTGCGCGCAAAGTATCTGCGCGCAACAATCAAACAATCAATTTTTTGTTGCTTATTCTTGAAGCCAAGTTTTGTTTCAAATTTGCTTTGATTTTGTTTGTGAACGAAAGAAACATTTTTTTCATTGCTTTTTTTCTTGTTGGAATCTTTTAATCCTTGAAACTCAACCATTTTGACTCTCCTTGCTTTTCTCAATTTTGCACATTGGCGATGAATCTACAGCAAGGGCGTTGGAAAGTGGATGTTGAAACCTCCCTATATTTTTTCAGCCCTCCAAATAGAAACTTTAAACCCCCCTTCAGCCCCCCTTTCAGAAATTTCCAACTACAGTACACCCTATTGCACTTCAAGGATGGCTTATGGCGTACGGTGAGCATTTTTTGAAGGTGTACTCCTCATCAATATTTGCTGCCGCATGCAAGCATTTATTAAACAAATGTGTGGAAATGCTCGAAAGTTTAATGCGATTACGCGAACCAACATCAAGCGCCTTTTCAAGCAGCTTAATTTGCTACTTGATGTAGCCTATCTAATTTTGGTATTGGATTTTTATAGCTTTTGCTACTTCCATTTCTTCGTCGCAATTTCTGCTACAAAACCGCTTTTTAATTATACTGTCAACACTTATATATACTTACGTTCCACTAATTTGACCTAAAACTTCATTTTGACCTACAACTTTAAAATGTATATATTGACCGCCACGCTTTCGAAAATCACAAGCAATTACTCACAAACGCATGCTAATACGATATAGAATACAATCTGCTTCCACAAAAAGGCTGGAATAGTATTAGAAATATATACCAAACCGTTTTCCAAATGTGCTTGAAGTACAGATATGTGCCGAAAGTATGGAAGGAAGGGACTGGTATCTTCATCCCTAAACCCGGTAAAGAAAACTACTGTATCATGAAGTTAAGTCTTTCCAGATGATCACTTTAACTTTCTTTCAACTTAAATGGTTGGAGAGATTATTACTGTATCATTTTAATGATGATTCTTATTTGCAAGCAAAGTTTTCTGCGTTTCAGTATGGGTTCAGAGCAGGAGTTTCAACCGAAACTGCACTGCACGAATTTGTACGACGCATAGAACTAAGCTTGGCAAAGAAAAGAGCAGCACCAGGAATATTTCTGGATATTGTTGGTGCTTTTGATAATATCACACATAGTGGCATTGCCGATGCTCTGCGAGAATTAAAGGAGTCGCCTTTTCTCGTCCATTGGATTGAGAATTTACTGAGACACCGCACAGTTCAAGTAGAGCTAAAAGGTGAGAAGATTAAAAGAGAAGTAGTAAAAGGGAATCCCCAAGATGGCATTTTGTCCCCTTTTCTATGGAACTGTGTATTAAACTCCTTGTTGGTAGACCTACGCGACAGGGGTTTTCATGTACAAGCCTATGCCGATGATGTAGCAATTTTGGTCTCTGGCACCAACATGCTGTAGATCAAAGGTAGGGCTCAAAGAGCGCTAAATATTGCAAGTAATTGAGCTCCTAACCAAGAGCTTTAATTCAGCAGTAAGAAGACTGAAGTAGTTATGTTTACTAACAAAAGGAAGCCGGATTTTGGAATCTTGCGTTTAAGTGGACGTCAGCTAGAAATTTCTAAAGAAGCAACACTACTTGGTGTAACCCTTGATAGTAAGCTTACTTGGAAACCTCACATAACACGAATTGCTAGCAAGGCGCTGCTGCGTTATTACAACGCAGACATATAGTGGGCAGAGCGTGGGGTTAAATCCAACTAGCATGCGATGGATATACACTGCAATGGTACGACCTGTCATCACATACGTGTGTACATCCTGAGTTGGTGGAGTAAATAAAAAATATCTAGAGAAAATCTTTCAAGAGTACAAAGACTAGCGTGTCTTCTGATTTCTTCAGCATTTCGCAGCACCCCCGCAGGAGCTTTAGAGATGCTGCTGAGTATCATGCCAATTAATGAATTTATACTGTCAGAGGTAGTAAAAGGATCATATCGGTTATCCCGTGTGAGCTTTTGGCCTGCCAAGACAATTGGTTCAACAAGAAAAACCAAAAGTCATGTAGACATATGCAATGAAGCAAAGGAAAACTTGCCTTTGCTGAGTATACCAGCAAACCTCGTAACTAAAACAAAGGTATTTGGAAAACAGTACAAATGTTTCGTTATAGAACGCAAGGACGCGGTGCAGCATGAGAATGCTTTAGAACCAAGCATAATCAGATGCTACACTGACGGATACAAGTTAAATGAAATAGCTAGCCGGTGTGAGTTTTTACATAGAATACCCATCAGGCTCTGAAACAGATCAAAAATTTTTCCATCTGGGAAGATGTTGTACTGTCTTCCAGGCAGAAGTCTTGGCTATAGCTGAAGTAGCAAAGAAACTGATTAAGGATAAAATTGTAAATGAAAGAATTATAATTTTAGTGGATAGCCGAGCAGCAATTCTGGCAAATTTAAAATAATATTGTGAAATCTAACACAGTATTAACGTGCATCAACAACCGGAATATATTGGGTAAAGACAATGACGTCACTATTGCCTGGACGCCGGGCCACACCGGCACCCAAGGAAATGAGAAGGCGAATATCTTGGCTATATCAGGATCAGCATTAAACTGCTTGGGGCCTGAACCTTTCATTTTAATCCCATATGGTAGTTGTCGCGCTGCAATAAAGGATTGGAGTGTCAAAAGATGGAAAACATGTTGGATAGAACGAAAGGACTGCTTGAGAACAAAAGAAAATGTAGGATGAGCTTCGCCCCAGTTAACTCAACGACTTTTGAGGCTTAAAAGACCTAGAATAAATGAAGTGTTGCAAGTCCTTACAGGTCACTGCAACTTACAGAAACACGGGTGCACCATGGGGCATGACGTATCGTCGACATGTCCAAAATGTAACCTGGAAGAAGAAACTCCAAATCATCATGTTGGAGAATGCACTTACTGCCAAGCCCTACGAAAGAAGGTTTTTGGTAAAGAAACAAACACAATTAAGTCGGCGGTCGAAAAACTAAATATAAACCTTCTGGCAAAGTATTTACAGCAGGCCGGAAGACTTGCTGAATACGGCCAGTAGTAATTGAAGTATTGATTCACGAGATAGCGGTGAAAGTTGTAATGGGCCTAAATAATGGCCTACACAATGTGCCAATGAGGATTGAACCTGGTCAGTCTTCTTCGGCACCACCGCCCTTTAATAATAATAGTGACTGCATCACTGCATGCCCTTTTCCGATAAAAAAGTGTGCTAAAATGAGTGTTTTTTTTTTTGAAAACTAAAAATTTGTTGGCGGCGGGAGCTACGCCCCCACATTCCCTTGGCCTCCGGCGTCTGGCGTCTGGGGGTCTCACCCCCAGACCCCCGGTTATGGACCCGCTTTGCCAAATCTTGAATGCGCCACTGATACTGCATATTATTTTGGCGTATTTTTCTTGTGTTGACGGTACGGAAATGAAACATACTAACTTACTAAGCCGGTTTATATACTCTAGTATCCAAATCATTGCTGTCGTTTGCAAGTCAGCGCCCTTTTCATTGACGCATATTTTGTCATGGAGAATAGTTGACCGCATTTGAAGCTGATAAATCCTCAAAAAATTATTGCTCATTTGGCGGCGGCAATTTCTTGAACCAACCCGGCGGCAGAACCTGTAGCTACGCCACTGAGCCGCATGCAGACAATGAGAGGCCGAAGGCTGTTTGATCAATGAGGCCCTAGCGATCAATGATAAGACTCATCTATACGTATATATGTACAGGTTTTGATGGTCGATTTGCAAAAAAAGAGAAGATCTTGGTTGTCGATCTCCAAATAATAAAAGAGAAAAAGATCTTTGTTGTTCTTGACGAGGCCCCTTATTTCTCCGAGGCCCTAGGCTTCGCGTTATATGTCTCAGAGATGGAACCGGTCAGGATTTTCTTGACCCGACCGGTAAAATTCAAATCTACGTCGGTTGACCGGCCGGTCGACTGTTTTTTTTACTGAAGGTTTACGTTCAGTGTTCAATAAGCCTGTAATGACAAACTGTAGTTTACACTAACTTTGTCACAAGATGTATTGAACAAGGAAAATTTCATCTGATAAAAAGAGTATATGAATAAAAGTGAACAGAAAACAAACTTTCGTTTGCAAAACGTGTGAAAGTAAACAGAAAACAAACTTTTGTTTTCAGAAGGTGTGATTTGTTACTGCCGTTTTTCATAAACTATTTAAAAAAACACATATCAGTATGTATATTCCGGTTGGTGTCAGGTGTATTTGAGTTGCAAGAAAGGAGAATTAGACCGGTTTTTGACCGGCCGGTCGAGGAATCTCGACCCGACCAGTTTCCATCTCTGATACGTCTAAGGACGAATCCAGACCCGCTAAGGACACGCCTTTGTTTCCTAGTTTTCCGTTTGAGTTTTGCTTCCGCCTTCTTTAATTTGCTGCTTGTCAGATTCCATCAGGCATGGATGATTATCATGAAGCTTCTTATATAAAGACGCAATCGTGAGACCTTGATGAGATTTAAACGATCAACCTTGCGGTCATGGCCGTCGTAAAAACGACGCTCCGAACCATTACGCCACATGGGGTGCAACAATGTTGTTTTAACGACGTACTGTTCCTTTGCAGCTTTATATTAATGAGGTAAACGCAACAGAGAAGAAGACCTATTTGAGCATCGAACTAGCGAAGAGAGCTTTGAAGAAATATTCATTTTTCCAAACACATTGACATTGCCCAAATCTCCAGTCTACGCAGGCCGAAAGCCTTCGTGCCAGAGCCGGCGGCAGAGCAGTCGACTTAGGGGGGCCAAACGTTTATTAGGGAGGGGGGGCAAAGTTTGAAATTTAAGCACAAAAGTTGTTGTCTTCAAAAGAGTAAGCTTGTTGATTGGGGGGCCAAGCATGTTGATTGGGTGGGCCAGGCCCCCCTTGGCGCCGGCCCTGCTTCGTGCTTTCTGCATCTTAATTAAATTCAATTGTGACGTTTAAAAATTGATTATGAGTCCGGTTGGTGTCGAGGTTGAGGACATCGCTATCGACTTAGGTTCGATTTTCCGGCCAGTCAAATCGGACACAGTGACGCTAGGACTCATCACCGCTAAGACATTTCTTCGGAGCTGTGTTGTCCAGGTGCAAAGCATCAGAGATGGGTCTCGCCACTCGTGACACGCTTCGGCGTATCACCGCGAGTGTAATGAAGATTTGATTTTTGATCGACGTAATAATTGTTTACAGAAAGATGCTCCTAGTAGAGTGGATGTAAAGCCTCCCACCTACGATATTTCTGCAGAGGAATTAAAACAACATCAAGGTACGACGATGTTGCATTCACTCTATCCACATGTCCAATGTTTGTGAAATTTAGGAACATGATTCTTGGTTCTAGTTTCTGCATCGTCATCAATTTTTTGATGTCATGATTAAAAACGTAATTATGACATCAAAAAATTGATGATGATGCAGAAACTAGAAAGAAGGACTGCGGCCCAATAGCCCCTTAAATTTGGACATGTGGATAGGGTGATTGTTGTGCTATTACTATACAATGGTTAGAATTACAACGAAACGTCGCAGTAGAAGTTATCTTTGCCTCTGCAAAAAACATCATTTGATTAATAAAATTAGAATACTCATGTTCAGGTGTATTTACAATAAAAATAGGTAGCTCACTTAGATTACACGTAGTGGTACACCACTTCGCATTTTATAAACAATGAAGCAGAGTGTGCAAGTAATAATACAGATTCTCGATTTAAATGTAAACTTGCGTAACGCGTAAAGGGCCTAGCCCTAGACTGTGCTGGTGAAACTCTGCTGGTTGAATATCACCGAGCTGTAACAACTATAAAGGCTTCGCTGAAGGGATGAAAACTGTTCTTTGATTTTTACTTTTGACTCAATAACGCTGCTCCTTTTGGTGAAGACAGAGCCCTCCCCCTTTTAAACAAAATCTAGTTTGAAATAAGCATGCTTCCAAAAATTGTAGAAAATACCGTCGTATTTGTCATCGTCGACCTGTGGCAATTTGCCTCCATCTTTTCCGCTCTCGTCGCCCCTGCCTTACATTCCTCTCTCAAGGTATGAAGATTAACTACTCCGTAATTGAAGAATACTAACAGCTCAGGTGGCCGAGTGGTAAGAGCGTCCGTCTCTAGAGCTGTAGACTCGGGTTTGATTCCAAGTCGGGTCAAAGCAATGAGTTTAAAATTGGTATTCACAGCTTCCCTGCTTGACGCTCAGCATTAAAGGGACAGTGTGGAGAACAAGCCGGCAAGTTTAATAACTTGTTGTGCCGTTGCGAAAGGCACTTAGCGGGCATCCCGCATCTTGATGTGGTAGACAGATGGCTGGCAACTCCTAAGCGAACTCGTATAGGGCCTTGATCGCTTTCTCGTGACAGGAGGATTAAGGATAAATATGCAGCAAAAAAATACTCTCACGCATCACCAGCGTATATCCCTTCCGATTCCACGACGCCTGTATAGTTGTTACAGCTCAGTGATTTTCTTCTAGGGTTTCCCCTGCATTCAAAGAGGGCAAGCTCACTTTGCGTTTTTACTAAATACTGTTGAATTTTCTGTGAAAAATAATTTGAAAATATTCACAGTTACACGTACCCAGCGTTGACCACTTTTAATGTTTTTAGACAGAGTTTATTCTTTAATGTTTAGACAGAGTTGACTCTTTGATGAAAGCAAACAATTACATGGAAGCACTGGAAGTTCTTCAAAGAGTTACCGAGTATTTGGGGCTTGGAGATCGAGTTCTGTTCTTAGCCAGACAAATTCAATGCCAACTGGAAACGAAGAAAACTGGGGATATTACATTCACTGCATCTCAACTTTCTTCAATCGTCGAAGCGGAAAAATACGGCCAACAACCACTGTCAGTCATTAAGCAATGGAATCATGAGATGAAGGTGCTAGTGGATAGACTGAGCGATAAATCTACGAATTCAGCAATGTCTTTGAACAAAAGTAGATTTGCGCTGATCAACAGGTTTTACAAAAAAGAAGAAAAATTGGAAAGCCTTGAAGAGCTTGGAATTCCTATGAAGAAGCTGGCCAGCGAACTTGCAAAACAAGACTTTCGCAGCAGGTTTAGAAAGCAGTATCCTTTCATGGAGCAGATTGTAGATGAAATGCAATCCACGTTGGGTGTGGAACCTTCCATCAAGTGCAAACACATCGGCACTTTCCTAATCTATTATGGTTACTGCTGCTCGAAGCTTGAAGATCGAAAAGAAGAGATTGAGCTCTACAACAAAGGAATCTTCATGTTTCAGTTTGTGTTTGGGTGTACCAATGCCAACCAATTTAAAACATTTGGTCACATGTACAACAATCTTGGTGTCGCTCTTATGCATTCAAAGATGAAAAAAAAAGCTAAAACGTGCTTCGAAAAAGCTGCCTTCGTTTACAACAAAGCAGCAGATTTCAACGAAGTAAAAGAGAAGGACATGCATTGCAAAATGGTTGAGAAAAACCTGAAATGGATCGAGAAATTGATAAAAACTAATGCCTGACAACAGTATTGCTTTCATTGCAGTGGCGTAGTCGGGGGACACCGGAGCACTGTACCCTGACAAACCCTAATCTAAAGTGTGCTGAAAGCATTCTTGTACAACACCGTATTTGTCTCAATCTTTGGCCATTTGTAATTTGCTGCCAATCTAATTTTTCGTCTGACTCAGCCCCTGTTTCATGGAGTACTTTGAAAATGTATTCAATATTTTTGTTTGTATTCGGTAATCAAAATTATGCTAATATTTAAAAATAGCTGAAAAATATTTTTTTATAGCTCTCGAAGCTTTAGTCTGACTAGTTCTGTTGAAGAACGCAATATGAACCAAGGAGAATTTACTTCCTAAGAAATCTTTGCTTAAAACTTGCCCTCACTTCTTCAAACCAACCTTTTGGAAAAAATTGTATTAAAATAACATAACTCATAAACGCAGAACGGGAGCAATTGACTAAACGTTCTCCCGGCTAAGACTTGAATGTAGTAGTAGTAGTAGTAGTAGTAGTTGTTTTTTATTTTGCGACTAAGGAATAACAACAAATGAAAAATTGATGCTAATGTTAACAATAGCCGAAAAAATGGAGTAGCAACAAAACGTAGAACGTTGTAACACGTGACAATTTCGAACCAAAACTTCACACGGTCTAAATATTAGTTAGCACATGGTTGCTACACCTGCAAGAAGGAAAACAAGACACCCTCAGGAAAAAAGCTGAAATTTGAAAAAGCAATTAACACTTTTTTTACAGAAAAAGAACGTATATATACACACACACATACACAAAAAAAAGCAGCACGGGTAGGAGAAGTGTGGAACCTATGAGCCGGATTTTTTTAAAGAGCTGCCAGACACGAAGTCGTTTAGTCAGCTCCCTAAAAATTAACCATTCAGTACCTTTTGGCCAGCATTATCCTTACGCCAAGTTTGAGTGCATACATAAAAACAAAATGAAAGATAATGCTTTTTTTAAGGACGTGGGTCAAAGGTTACCAACAATTTTTGGTGGGGACCTATGAACCATAGGCATAGGACCCATGAACCAGGGTAAATTTGTCTGCTTATTCAGTTATTGCCATGCTAATCTGCATTATACGGGTAACTTTAAGAAGGATTTCTTACACTTACATAAAAAAGTCAAAATTGCGCTGCCTTTTAGGCCTATTGCATCTGTCGTCGGTTGCATAGGGGACCTATGAGCCATGGGTCATTGGTGTTCAATGCAACTGGCTCAAAGGTCCCCTCATGAGCAAAATTGCTATAATTTAAAAAAATTTTTCACATACTGTTTATAACCTTTCAAGTGCGACACCATCTTCTTTACCACCTAAGGCGGTATTAAGAAAAAATGTCTCAACCTCGTACTCTAAAAAACTACTGCTTAAAATCAAAAGTTCTGCATGCTTAAAACATGTGACCCACCATCTAAAAACCCTTATTTTACAACCATTTCTACAGCTTTGTTCCAGCTAACCTATAAATACGTCATTAAGTACATAACATCTGGGCGATCATTTATTTCGGTTCAGTAACTTCCTCGAAGCCACGAGAGCGTGGTAAATGAAGTGGTTCATTGGTCCCCGTGGCTCATAGGTCCCACATTTCTCCTTCTATGCACAAAAAGCCTATTTACAAACTTCTATACAAACTACTTCGCACAGAGTATGATTTTTTGCTTTAGAATTGGATCAAGAGTAGCACAAATCGTTAATACTGTGAGGATCGTTTAAATATACATCTCGAAATTGTTGGATTGAAAGTGAAAGCAGCAACAGTGCGATGCAACGTAGGAAATATGTTTTTCGAAATTAAATTATGACAACGATGAAAAACACCAACAATATGTGAATGATAATAAGGGTTTAATAAATAGGACTGATGATGATGTAGAACAATTGAAAAAGTTGTTGGTTTATGCTTAGGCTATGCCAATGTTTCTCTTATGATGGTGAAGCATTGATGGGAGCATTTAAAACATGAGCTCGTAACTTTGAGAGAAAAGATTTACTTAAGAGTTTACTATGTTTTAGATGGTTAGGAACTTGGGCCCAAGCCCCTTGTACTGCATTGATTGTTTTGTTATACATATTCGGCAAAATTTGGTAAGAAAGTCAGAATTTGTTCTTGTTGTAATCGAGCCATATGAGTGATTGATGTTTCTAGCTTGAAATATATTATCAAAGGCTTGCGGTAGCAGCTTCATTTTGTATTTATACGTAAACAAAGCTGTTTCAATGTAACACAGTTGGTCGACAGATAATAAGTTATAACGTGTGCTAATAGTCTTTACACTATCGTTTTTTTAGTCCAAATATTATTCTTACGAATTGGTTTGCTTGCCTTTGTATCTTATTTACCATTGTTTTATTTCCATAGCACCAGGCTGAAATACAGTAACTAATGTGGCTCATGACAAGAGTGTGGTACAGTAATAATAATTAATAACGTATTAATGTCGAGGTAGTTTTTCACTCTGCAAACAACTCCAGTACTAGCTCTAACTTTTTGAATTATAGATTCCATATTATGCTCTTTCCAAAACAAATGTTCTTGAATAACTATTCCCAGGAATTTTACTGATGTGGATTTAGTTATTGCTTTAATTCTTATACGTAAAGAAGCATCAGATGGTGGTTCACGACTATGTGGGAATAGTGGTCCCAAGAAATAAAAACCAATAAAAAATAACTGCAGTTACCTTCACGAATTCTTTTTTCAGAGTCACTGCAAAGTTTAGAAGGTAAAATCCACGTAGACAAATCGCTTACGTCATAAAAACAAGAAACTAAACGGAGAAGTGCAAAGTGAGCGCGCTGCAGTTGGCAACACGTTTGCAGTTACAATCCTACAGCGTGAAAAACAAGACTATGCTAATGAGAATTGTGATATAAATAAGATTAATCTAGAGACGCGAGTTCGAAGCTGAAACAAGTTCATCATAACATCCTACGAACAACTTCTGTGTAACATCTCTCTTTTCAGCTATCTTCATGTTCTGTTCCACCAACAGCTGTTTATAGCCTACGCTCATGGCAAATGTTCTTTTAAAAAGAAACTGCAGTGTAGAACTATTTTTTTACTAAAGATGTCAAACAATACGCCGAATTCAAAACTGACTGTAATGTTTTTTAGATAGGTATATTAAGTTATATAAAAATCGGCATTGAAAGCTCAAGGTGATGACGTACTAAGGTTTCATCACACATTAAGGCGTGCAAGAGCTGCAGCTGCAATGCTCATCTGCCCACTGGCTTTGACTTGTCAAAAGCCAAACGCCTTTCTTCGTAGTGACAATGCAGTAAAGGTCAAGAAAAGGCGTTTGACTTTTGACCAGTCAAGGCGAATATGGTTGTTTAATCTTAAACTTTTCTCTGAAGGATGCTGAAAACATTCTCATAAAATATCGCAATACATGTCGGCAGCGTGACTGAATGGTTCGGAGCGTCGTTTTTACAACGGCCATAATCGCTCGCAGGGTTGATGATTCAACTCCCAGCCAAGCCTCGTTGTTGCGTCCTTGGATAAGATGCTTCACGACAATTATCTCTGCTTGGTGGAATGTAACAAGCAGCAAATTGAAGAAGTCAGAAGCAAATTCAAACGGAAAACTCGGAAACAAGGGCAACTCCTAATCAAGTCTGGATTCGTCCTATGCATAGCGCCTCCTTCGCTTTCTCGTGACAGGAGGATAAAAATGAAGAAATCAAATCTAGTCGTAATTTATGGGTTATTGTAAGTGGTCTCCTCCTAAATTTCCGCCTTCTAACTTCTTGCTTGACGTCACGGTTGTGGTAAAAATTACATCGCTTTAATCCAGTGTGCAAAGGAGTCTGACTTTCAATCGTTACTCAAGATGTTGTCCTGCGTTCAAAAATTTTGACTTTGTCGTAATAGAACCACAAGAGCTGGCCAACTTCTGTCTTATGCGGTGTTGATTGTGTATGTGATGTTTGTGAATATAGTTGGAAAATAGGGATATGCTTTGACCCGACCGAGTAATGTCGTGAATACTCGTTACTCGTCGAGTCCGATTAATTTTCCTTGAGGCACATCCCTAATATAAATGTATCAAGAAAACATCATAGACTGCCATTAAAATAATCAGCTTGTTTTAAAATATTTCAGAAATTACAGATGATAGAAAAAGTAGTAAAAATTTATCTTATTGAACATTTGGCAATATTCCAGCCAGTCAGCTCAGTTGCTAAGCGTACGCTATCGGAGCGAGTGGTCTGAAATTCGATTCCCGGGCCCGTCAAACCAGCACAGTGTCGCCAACGGCTCGGCAACGCTGCGACGTTTCTTCGGAGCTGCGTTGCCCTAGCGCTAAGCTAGGTAGATGGGCCCCGCCACTCGTTACACGCTTAGGCCGTCGGCGTATTACCGCGGGTATAATGAAGATTTGATTTTGATCTTAATTTTGGAGTAGTGGCAAACCAACTTTTTATTATTCTCGAGTTATTACACCGAAACATGTAACAAGTGACGAGGCTCATTTCCGCTCCCGGCATATCGCCTGAGCAACACAGCACCGAAGAATTGTCGCAGCGGTGGAGAGCCGTTGGCGACACTGCTGTGTTCGATTTGACCAAGCCGGGAATCGAACCCCAGACCTGCTCACCGGTAGCAACGTTTTGACGACTGGGCTAGCCGCATCAAAGGTAATAAAACAGCGGCGATAATTGCTTTCAAAAATGCTCAACAGCACTCCTGAACAAAAAGTCGTTATTGACCTATCAAATGGCCCTCCGGGATAGAGCGTCTGCTTCTGGATCGGCAGACTTTGGGTTCGATTCCGAGTCGGGTCAAACGAATGACTTTAAAATTGGTACTCACAGCTTCCATGCTTGTCGCTCAACATTAAAGGTCAGTGTGGAAAACAAGCCGGCAAGTTTACTTGTTGTACCGTAAGGAAAGGCACTTAGCGGGATTCTCCTATCTTAATGTGGTAGACAGATGGCCGGCAACTCCTGAGCGAGCTCGTACAGCGCCTTGATTGCTTTCTCGTGATAGGAGGATGAAATGCTAATAATATAGAAAATATTTGATTAGGCTAGTATTTTTGTCACCAGATGCTGCTAGTGAATTACGATAGTCGAAAGTGAGTTGCTATGTGTGAAACAGAACTTGCAACCTCCTGAACCAAGACCTATAACCACAATCGAGCGAATTTCTAACTGTTTTTAATACCTTTTTGCCTACTTTATTGTTACATCACACCTGCACAAAGTCATGCATGATGACGTAACAAGAAAACAAAAACAAAGAATTGTCGGCAGCGTGGCGTAGTTGTCGGCAGCGTGGCGTAGTAGTTCGGAGCGTCGTTTTTACGACGACCATGATCGCAAGGTTGATGGTTCACCTCCCAACCTAGTCTCGTTGTTGCGTCCTTGGATAAGATGCTTCACGATGATTATCTCTGCTTGGTGGAATCTGGCAAGCAGCAAATTAAAGAAGTCAGAAGAAAATTCAAGCGGAAAACTTGGAAACAAAGGCAACTCCTAAGCGAGTCTGGATTCGTCCTACGCATAGCGCCTCCGCCGCTTTCTCGTGATAGGAGGATAAAGATGAAGAAATCAAATCATCATCAAAATCAAAACAAACAAAAAACTCACTCATTCAGTGTAATTATACCTTTAGAGTTAGTCAATGGATCAACGTATTGTGATGGAACAAATAAACGTTGATTAACTGTTTTTTGGTAGGCCAAATAACTACAAGAACCGTACAGAGTATTATGACATCACTATCATCAAAGCATATCTTCTTTATGCTTTCGTTATGAAACCGAAGTCTTTAACGAGTAACGCAGCCCATCTACGCGGCTAGCGTCTGGGCAACGCAACTCCGAAAAAACAATGCAGCGATAGCGAACTGCTGGCGACACTGTATCCGATTTGGCCGGCCCAGAAATCGAACCCTTGACCAGACCAATTGTACCGATTAGGGCGATTTTTTATTGACCTAAAAATCTCAAAAAATTGACCTTATTTTTTCAAAAAATTAACTTTATTGACCTAACGAAACAATGAAAAGAAAGAACCAATATACCGATCCTACGACCGTGAAATTTTGTTTCCACATTGTTGGAGTTATTTTCTACATCCAAAAAAAATTGACTTTATTGACCGTGAATCGCCCTAGTGCCGACAGTCATATCTTTAACCTCAACGCCAACAGGCCGGCACTCATGGTCACACCACGTGGATTGCATCGCATTGTTACGCATGAATGCTCATGACGAGTCTGGACCTGTTTTCTAAACTTCAAAAATGAACGAAGTTAAGTCGATTAGAAGTTGACTGGTTACAAATGCTTTATGTTAAAATTTTCTAATATAAACAAAACCTGAAATCGATATGTAACAAAATCAACCATTTTGAGTATTGAACAAACTTTGTGAAATGCTCCGAATATTTTGATAAAACTAGCCACATCGTGTAATTTACTGATTTTTACTGAAATAACTGAGGTATTTTCAAATTATATGGAACTGATAAAATTCAATATAATTGAAGGAGACTGCGAAGTAAACTTGCGCTCTTCGAGTCATCAGCCATCTGGGAAACACGTCAAATGCGATCGGCTTCAGCCGCGAATCGAACCCGTCAGGTAGGATATGTCACCTGGACCTGGGTGAGGTAACAAATTCTAGCGCTGACTAGCCAATAGAAAGCTACAACGAGTAAAACACTAAAAACAAAACAATGTAGTATTTTTAGCTACGGCATCTGAACCACCACCAACTGCAGCCAAATGTACCTCAGGCAGCGTCCAATTCGATGCATTTCCGAATTGAACCGGCCACACATGTTGGGGTAGTATCAGAGATATCGCTATCGGCGCGGTAGGTCTGGGGTTCGATTCTCGGGCCGGTCAAATCGGACACAATGTCGTCAACGGCTCACCAGCACTGTGACATTTCTTCAGAGCTGTGTTGCCTTGGCGCTAAGCCGCGGAGATGCGCCCCACCACTTGTTGCATGCTTTGTTGTAATACCGTGAGCATAATGAGGATTTGATTTGATATGAAGGAATAGAACCTACGTCCTTCAAACAATACTTCCTGCGTCATTGATCGTCTATCACTGCTTTCATTGTTTCTGAGTTCAGAACACCGCGGTCATTAATTGAAGACATAAATAAACACACTAAATGACGTCGAAAATATGATGTCGAAGCGTTTGGTAAACCGGAAAGATTTAAAAATTAATTCAAACAAATGTTTTATTCATTTTCTAAATTCAACCACATGTTTAGCAAAAAGGAGACATTTGGAAAACTTTTGTAAATGCGATAAGTGTTAAACCCTCGATGACTTCTAAACATTTTCATGAATCAGTGCTTCTGTTTCAAGTTCCAAATTTGTCTTATCCTTTGTGCCAATCTTGTCAATTATGTAAAGCATTAAATTGTATTTAGTTGCATATTTATCCTCCTATCACGAGAACGCCATCAAAGCGCTGTAACAAGCTCGCTTAGGAGATGCCGGCCATCTGTCTACCATTGTAAGATTAGGGTACTGCGCGAAGTGCCTTTTCTAACGGCACAACAAGTAAACTTGCCGGCGGGTTCTCCATACTGCTCCTTTAATGCTGAGCGTCAAGCAGGAAGCTGTGAATAGGCCTACCAATTTTAAAGTCATTGGTTTGACTCGACTCGGAATCAAACCCAAGTCTACAGCTACCGAGGCGGCTGCTCTAACCACTCGACCATCTGAGCTGTTAAATGATCAATGCTTTTGCCACCTTATGCAAGCAAGTGGTCGTGAATAGAAAAAAATGTTTTTTCGACGGGTTGATTTCTGTGAAGTACGATATCAATGAAATGTCATCATCGACCAAAAATGCTATGAAATGTTTGTCCGCTAATATCGTCTTTGATGTGTGTTTACACTTTTATTTTAATGAAGAAAAACGTTTCTTCTGAAGCGGTTTGCAAATAATGAGATTTCTTTCGAATCTTTGTAATGTTTGATGCAAATTTTCTAGATAAATAAATTTATTTTCAATTCAAACTTTCGGTAAAATTTTTTGCCTAATCGCTTCACACTTATCAAATTTTTTACCCAAACAGTTTTCCAACTTTTATCAGCAGCACATGCAAAGCGACATGATGATGACAATCGCTGAATCTACGTTGTCGAAACGTTCGGTTAAACAAATTATTGTGACTTTCAAATTTCGTCCGGCAGGCTGGCGGTATCGGCGCGGGAGGTCATGGGCTCGATTCCTGAGCTCGTCAAATCTGACACGTTATCGCCAACGGCTCGCTATCACAGTGATGTTTCTTCGGACCTGTGCTGTCCAGGTGCTATACCGCGGAGATGGGACCCGCCACTCGTTACACGCTTCGGCGTAATGCTGCGAGTATTTATAATATAGCCTAGATTTGATTTGATGATTTTGATCTCATAAATTTTTTTATAAATTATGACACTGGCATTTGATCGATGCAAATATTATAGCTCAATAAATAGTTCATGATGGACAGGTGGACCGTGGACTAGACCAGTGTGTTCTAGCCAAGAATGTAATTAGATATATGCTGATTACAATTGGCTCTACCGAAACTCGAACCCAAATCTTGAAACAAATTTGTTCAACACAGGAGCGTAGCCAGCCAAAAATTTGGGGGGCAATTCACAATAAACAAGTAAATAAATGACTGAGTTCATTTTAAAATAATATATTTAATTGATAATTCAACAGCAACTGAGGGAGATTGCGAAGTGAACTTGCGCTCTTCAAATCAAATGCAATCGGCTCCAGCCGTGAATCGAACCCGTCCTGTAGGATCTGCATCCTGTGCGCCCTACCGCTATGCCATGTCGCTGTTACGATAATTTTAAGTCAATGTTTTTAGCGAACGCAATTTAGGATTAGTGAAAAAAGGAAGAGGAGCCATTACCGGTGCACCCCTTTCCCTGATACTACTGCTAGCACTTAGAAAGTTCTACGCTTAAACTTTGCTTTGATTCTGAGTCATCAGACCGAATTTTCGGAAACCAATGCAACATATCCGACCATATGAAACCATCTCGGAGTATTTTTGGTCACTAAAAAACACTTTTTAACAAATTGCAACGAATTCAATACTTCTTACGTTATTCTATTACATTAGTCATTTGTTTACAGTCTTTTTTTTTTTGTTTTATTTTATTTGACCTGCAGGTCAACAATCAGGCCATTAATGCGCCCATTACAAGCATATTCAGAGGTTATGAGAAGAATACCTAACTTTAAATTTGTAGTAGCAACATAATGAGCCATGGTGCCACTAACAAGCGACAGGTTTTTGATTGATTTGATATAAACTTCTTAAATTTTTGAAAGGTCAACAGCTAACAAAAAAAATTCTTGAATTTACACAATTTCCGAAAAAGTTTCATCAACACAAAATTTGCATCCTTTTAAATACAACAAAATTCGAAAAAATTTCGCAATAAAACTAAAAACTAAAACTAAAAACTTTGCAATACAATAAATATGGGACGACAACGTATAGATCCGGCTGTCATCATCAGCAATTTTGTACTGCCTTGCTTATACTGCAGATGATGACAGCTGAATCTATTTTGTTGAAACGTCCAGTTTTACGAATTACTTTGACTTTATTTTATCTTCCTTGCTCTAAATCAGTGGTTCCCAATCTCTTTAATGTAGCCTACCACATCTTCAAAATATTTTAAGATATTCTTGCACCCTTTGCAATACATGCAACAACACAGCGGTGAAACAATCGACAATAAATCAACTAAAAATGAAAGCACTTCATATACAAAGCAAAAAACTAAAAAGACCTTCGCACCTCCTGAAATGCAGCGTCACACCCCCAAAGAGTGCGGGAACCCCTAGGAAATCCTCAATTAAACAGTTTGAGCAGCCATGTGGCCTAGTGGTCTTATCAATGTCAACCACAACGGAATTTTCCAAGGTGAGGTTCCCACGAATTTTTTATGTTGACTCAAAATTTGGGCGTTAAATTTCAGACTAAAGAACAAAGTTTATAAAATTATTTTTCTTTAAAATTCTTTTGGTGACTTTGATTTAAAGAATTCAATACTCTATTGTGATTTGAGATTTAAAAAGGAGTCTCAATGAATGGCCAATATTACCAAACAAACACATAATTATGTCATCACAATTTCGAACGTACCTCCGTTACTTGCGTTGTTGCTCATCATAACAAAAAAAAAAAGGAATACATTAAACATGGGACGAAAATAGCTTAGCCTAAGGAGGAATAATAAAGCCAGCGTAATGCTTGAAACTGGAGGGTGGACAACATAGATTCTGCTGTCATCATAAGCAGAGATGTCATCATCAGCAAAGCTTACACTGCTGACAGCAATACAAAACTGAATTGTTCTTTACACTGCTGATGATGACAACCGAACCTATGTAGTCGAAACGTTTAGTTATAAGAATTACTGTGGCTTTATCTTTCCTCCTTAAACAACATAAAATAACTTTAATCTGAGTCTTATGATGGGCCAAGACGAAAATCAATGCCAACTGTACTACCAAAGCTGCCATTATTGTTTTTTATGAAAATAAAAACAAGCTGTTGCCCGAATTCGCCTGCGTATTAAGCAATAAACTAACTGAAGGAGCTAGCAGGTATGTGGAAAAAGAAGCGCGAAACTTCAACCACTTACACGTGGGTTATTTCCTTGGAAAAGCAACTTGGTGAAAAATCTTTGTTCATTTACCGACATGATCAGAACTCATTTTGCAGAAAAATGCTAACTGCAGAATTTGGACAAAACCTAAATAAAATGGGATAGTAATTTTGCGCAAAAAATGCGAAAAAGTACAACAAACATCACATTGATATGCACAGTGTCATGACATGGGGTAAGATTGGAAATGGAAGCAGAGCGTTGAAAAAAACACTTCTTTCATATCCCTGGTAGCAACGCAATTGATTTAAACACCAGAAACTTATTGTTGTGATATCTTTCATTGCCCCCTCTCAGGGCCGTATTAAGGGAGGTTATGGGGGTTACAGCCCTGTGGCCTCCTCCGCGAGGAGGAGCTTTCAGCTAAATTGTGTCCTCTAAAAATAACGACGTCTACACTAGGTATGGGACCCCCGAAAATTAAGCCCCAAGCCCCCCACACCCGAAAGTTTAATATAGCCTAGACCTCTTTGCTTTTTCGGTACCGAAGTACAGAATTTAATTTATCGGTTAAAAAGATTACGAAATCTGATTACCGTTTTGAAATTTGAGAAACTTTTTTCCACTTGACTACCTGCTCCAACGATAGACAAGGTGAGTTTATGGTTTCACCATTCGGAAACATTTACGGAATTTACCTTAAAATTTATTCACAAAAATTTCGCCGGGTATTACCCTACGGAAGAAAAGTCACGTAACATTGAACTTGCGTAGGTTAGTTGTAATCCATGGCGTCAAAATACCAATGCCACAACCAAAAACCACTGCCGTATTTCAAATTTTTGTTTGCAGTACTTCCTCAATTTTCTCACAAATTAACTGATTCGAGTGAAACTGTATTCGGCCAGTAGGCGTAGTGGTAAAGGAATCCGTGGGACCCTGACTTTTTATTACGCAACAGACCCCCCTGAATTTTCCGGCGACTACATCCCTAAATATGAGTGATATAAATTCAGGTCGCTCGCTATCAGTTATCAAAGTTAGTTTCTGCGAAATTGTGTTCAGAAATTGCGGAACTGCATATTTTTCATGCTTTTCCCACACGATTATAGGCGATTGTTTATTTTGTTTACTTTTACAAACTTTTAAAAGATTTGTTTATTTTCACATATTCTTTGCGAAGTTTAAGTGTCACCTGTTTATTGGTTCAGTCATTGTGACGTCATAAATCGGTTTATTTTGCGTTCGAATTTGCTTAAATTCGAAATCATCGGTTTCCAAATCCAACGTTTAAAATTTGCTGCAAGCAGTTAATGATTGTTTAGCAGCTAAACAGGTAAATTTGAGCTGATAAATCTATTTGCATCTTTACATTTCAAATTCATCAGCTTGGGCTGCTGGTTTGAATCAATTGCAGTGAAACTGAACATGCCGACAACGACTATGAAACGGTAACTTTTTACCCGAACGGTCATCTTTTTTAGCGCAGGAGGTCTGGGGTTCGTTTCCCGAGCTGATCAAATCAAAAACAGTGTCGCCACCGCTGCCACATTTGTTCGGAGCTCTGTTGCCCTGGCGTCAAGTCGCGAAGAAGGACCCCGCCACTCGTAACACGCTTCGGCGTAATACCGCGAGTATAATGAAGATTTCATTTTTGAGCTGTACTCAGTGCACTGCTTTTATTTTTTGCATCAAATGCAGAGAGGAAAAATGCCGTTAAACCATGCGTGGTTTCAAATCGTTATAAGAAATAAATATTGTAAAGACCTTGACAATGCGCAATCGTCAATCCCAACAAACAAGCAAAAACATCCTTATTTTTAGTTGTACCCCTATTACAGCAAATGCCATATTAGCGTCTATAGCAATTGGTCGCAGTTATTTGGCTTAAGCGTTTGAAAGCCAGCACCAATGTTGAAATAAGATATTATTTATCGCACATATATTTTAAATACAACTTATCTAATCTTGCCCTAAATGTATTTGGTTTTAAACAGCACTTAGGCCTGCCCACATTAGCCTAATTGCGACCACCGGCCTTGCTCAGATTGCACTTCGATAAGATTTTCATCACATGGCATTATGACCTCACAGTAGTCATTGTCAGCTGTTTATTCGGTGAATGTGTTCATTATGCGCAAGAAAAACAAGAAAAAGAACGCAAAATATACCCATAATGCGAAAGAGCATGAGAAAGAAAAATATTTTTCAAAAGATTTAATCGAATTCCAGAAATTCTTTGACGAGATAAGCCTCGCACTTAACATCGCCCTCAGTTAAAGTCTGCTCGCTCATGCGAGAAGCGGTTTTTTATAATTTTTTTAGATATTGTCGGCTGGCTGGCTAATCGGTCAGCAATAACAATCGCCAAGCACAATAGGCATTGTGACTGACAATGGTACTTGAATTTTAACAATGCTAGAGAGGAAATTAAAGGTTCTATTTCAACGATTTCGTTTGATTGTTCGTGAGAATTACATGGCTCCAAAGTAAATTAAAAATTACAAGTTTTTTTAAATGCTTCTACAACCAGACTTCAATAAGCTTTGGAATTTAATTCAAAACAAATTATTACTTTGGCACTGTAAGAACTGCTGGTGCAACTGAAAATTGAAGAGTCGGTTTCGGTTCCTGCATCAAGCTTGCTAATGTCGGCATACATCGCTAAGGATGCTCGTGTTCTTATAACCTGTAATGCTTGGTGCATTGAAACGCAAAGAATTGTTTGTAGTCACTAAATGCAAAGCTACCGGCCGTTAGCTCAGTCGTTAAGCGCACACGCTATCGGTGCGAGAGTCGTGGGTTCGATTCTTGGGCCGATCAAATCGGCACAGTGTCGCCAACGGCTTGCCACCGCTGCGACATTTCTTCGCAGTTTGGTTGCCCTGGTGCAAAGCTACGGAGATGGGCCCTGTCACTCTGTACTCAAGTTGAAGGGGGATGCCATCCCCCCAGAAAACAACACTATCCCCACAAAACATTTTAGCGTAAACCATTCCCTATAAATATTGACCATTTCCTTTTACGTGCTTTTACAAAGCTTGCACTATCCCCCGATAAGTGTTCTTACAACTCGAGCACTGCTGTTCTTACAACTCGTAATATTGCGAGTATAATGAAGATTTGATTTTTGATTTGAAATGCAATACTGCTTTTCCAATAGTTATTTACTGCAGATTTTCTTGTCTAGGCATTGCATGATCGCATCATCATTAAACCAACGAAATTAAACTTTATAACACCAGTGGTGGATCCAGGAGTGGGGGATGAGGGAGCTCGAGGCCTCCTCTTTCCTTCAGTTTTAGTTATGCAGCTTAATACATTGGTATTTTAAAAATGCGAGATTCCAAAAGTTCAAAATTCAAAATTCAAAATTCCAAAAGTTCAAAATTCAAAATAAAATAATTCTGAGCCTCCCCCTTACAAAAAATCTGTACTGGCCTTGAGTACTGGAGCAACCAATAGGACCGAAGCTATGCCAGACGATGCAGCTGCAAAGAGCCCGCGTTTCAGGTCCTCCCACAATTCTTTCAAAAAATAAAGCAATTCTATTTTTCATTAAACAACACGGTGTCCGGCTTTGTGGTTTCTTTTTTTTTCATAATAATTGATTGCAAGTTAGTCATAGTACAGTAGTTAACTCGAAATGCCATATGGAGCTTCCAAGTGGTTTGATTATAGAGAACAAGATTTTGTTGAAATAGTAGTGGGGGCTCACAAAATAAGTTAATGCTGTACCTTGCAAGTGTAGCTTTGATTGAATCTGTCCACTATAGCCTGCTTACCAAGTGCGCTACACCATCGCTGTTAACGGTGAGAGTAGTAGGCCCACGGGGAAGTCGCTCTAAGTTTTTACAAGAAGCACAACACATCGGAGAAAGGTAGGACAACAATTTCAAAATGGCAAAGTTTTCTGGCAGACCGCTCGCCGTCTGCGTAAAAAAAGATCTCAAGTCGCTTTCTTCATCCAAGATTCAAATGGCGTCACTCTGAAAGATAAAGATACTATTTTGAATTGGTGAAGAGAATACTTTAATGATCTTTTTAACCCATTTGATACTACACCAACACAATTCACCAGGAACAGGTTGGGGAAGATATTTATATAACCAAAGCAGATGTGAATGCAGTTATCAAATCATTGAAAACTCATAAAGTACCTGGTGAGGATGATATCAGACCTAAAATGTTGAAAGCAATAAACATGTATGGCGTACGTTGGTTGACTCGTGTTTGTCAGGAGGCATGTAGGACAGGGTAAGCACTAAAGCAATGGCAAACCAGCGTGGTTATACCGATCCACAAGAAAGGAGACGAGAGAAAGCGCTCCAATTATAGGGGCATATCTCTCATCAGTGTCTCGGGTAAGGTCTATGCCAAATGTCTTAGAAAGAAATGCTGTGAAATAGTCGAGCCCAAACTAACGGATGCTCAGTGTGGCTTTCGTCCTGGTCGAAGCACAATGAACCAGATTTTTGCCTTGCAGAAAATCCTTGAGAAGTCGTGGGAATATGCGAAAGAGGTGAGTGCGTGTTTTGTTGATTTTGAAAAAGCATATGATCGCATTCCTAGAGATAAACTTTGGGCGGTGCTGTTACAGTAAGGCATTGATGGTCAGTTACTAAATGCAATCAAGTCGCTGTACATGCATTCCGAGGTCTGTGTTCGCGTTAACAGCGCAACGACGAAACCTTTCAGAGTAAGTGTGGGACTACGGTAAGGCTGCTCTCTTTCGCCTGTTCTGTTCTTCATTTATATGGATAGAATAGTGAAGAAAAATGAGTCTTGAGGCGGAGTAAAGATCGGTGATTGCACTGTACATTGTCCGTTATTTGCAGATGATCTTGTGCAACTCGACTCTACCCAAAATGGTCTCCAGCAAGCTCTTGACAGGTTTTCGGATGTATGCTCTGTTGCCGGAATGAAAATCAGTATCACAAAAACAGAAACCATGTGCCTGTCCGGACAACCAAAGCAGGGCTTTCCCCGAATTGGTGAGTAGGCCTACCACTAAAGCAGTCAGAGAAATTCAAGTACCTCGGCGTCTCTTCACAAGTGCCGGCAGACAAAATAGCGAATTGGATATCCGCATTGGAAAAGCAAGTGCAGTAATGCGTCAGCTCCACCGATCTGTGGTACTGAAACGGGAGCTTTGCACCAGGGCAAAGGTACCTATTTTGAGGTCAATCTATGTTCCTATTCTGACTTATGATTACGAGAAAGTGAGATCCCGAGTTCAAGCAGCCAAAATGGGATTCTTGCGAAGAGTTAGCGGTTTGACCTTAGTTGTAGCACAAGGTTAAAAGTGCAAATATTGGTGAATCTGTGGTCCAAACGTCGAATCGCTGCTTTTCTTACTAGAAAGATCGCAACTGCGTTGGTATGGACACGTGACAGGAATGTCCCAGGAAAGAACAACAAAAAATTGCTCTGATCAGCACCGATTGGTCGAAGGCCTAGAAGCCGTCCCAGAACGCGATGACGAGATTACATTGAAGATCTTAGTTGGTCTCGCCTTGGCATTCCTTCAAAGCATCTATCCTTTGTTGCTGAGAAACGAGTTGCTTGGAGGTTCAAACTGGAGCAGTTGCCCCCGCGACCCCCCAAGGATAAGCGGGTGTAGAAAAGTAAGTAAGCACAACGCATCTTTAAGGGTAGCCAAGAAAGTTATCTCGTTCTAATGCAAACTTATGCGCGTTTCAAGTAATTCTGACGAAAAAAAAAATTGCGGGGTTAACCAGGAGTGTAGCTAGCTGAAAATTTAGGCGGGGGGATCAATTTCGATGGACCAAGGATTACAAATATTACAGTATCTTATGACAATGTTTTAGGCCCTCTTCAAATAATAGGAATAATTCGTCAAACAGGGGAAGGAAGGCAATGTCCCCCTGGCTGCGCTGCTCTACTTAGCGATTATAATCGCCTGCTGCGTGCTTGAGGCTCGGATATAATTGTGCAATTATAAGTTAGAACGAGTTTGTTAAAGTATTATGACGTAACAACACCGCGTGAGAAAACAGAAGCTCAGCTGAAACAGAGGTAACTTGAGTTGAAAAACTAATTGAATGAGTCAGTTTTGTACAGGGAGGTGGAAGCCATTAACGCTGGTACGTGATCCTAGAGCTTTTTCACTTTCTTTACAAAGTCTGTAACTTACCGGTGAAATTTACTCGGAATCAAAACCATCAAGAAGCAAACAATGAATAAAAAAGTAGCGACTTCATTGTTTAAATCGCTTTTAATCTTGTCCAGACTGTCCACGCTGTTTATCTAACTTGTTTACTTTCGACTCGGACAAAATCTCATTCACACAGTATCAAGTTTCCTTTTTGCTACAAGCTACTCGATTGACAAGACCGGCTCAGCTGGTTGCCACGGCTTATTTTGCAACTGCAACATCAGTCTGGCCAAGCGACATCGCTGCTCTGATGGTCGCGTGGTAAGAGCGTCTGTTTCTGGGGCTGTAGACTTCGGTTTGATTGCGAGTCGGGTCAAACCAATAACTTTAAAATTGCTTTTCACATCTACCCTGCTTGACGCTTAACATTACAGAGACAGTGTGGTGAATGTGAACAAGCCGGCAAGTTTACTTGTTGTGCTGTTGAGAAAGGCACTTAGCTGGATTCCCCCATCTTGGGGTGGTGGACAGATGGCTTGCAACTCCTAAGCGAGCTCGTAATAGCGTTTTTATTGCTTTCTCGTGATAGGAGGATAAATATACAACCAAACCAAACTTCTTGCTTCTAATTGGGACTGTGTAGTGTGCAACTGCACAATCTGGGGTAAAGCATAGACCTTCCGCCTCAAAGCTGGTTGAACTTGAGTAAGAGTGGATGCTCTGCGAAACATGGCAAACAAATTTTGGTTCCTAAGCGCAAGTTTAATCTTTGTGGGTCTTTGCAAGAGAGTTTTCTACATACCATTCCAACAAGACCACGCCCCATGGCCGTAGTGTGCTCGTCGCAATGTTTTTACGGTAGACCTTGGCTTTTCTTGAAAAATAATCGTAAACGTGAAATCTCCATAACATTTAATCACTTTCAAAGTGAAGTTATGTCAAATTAAAATCAAATTTTCATTACGCCAAGCGTGAAAAGAGTGGTCGTGCCCATCTGGAACACCGCTTCGAAAAAACGTCGCAGAGTGGCGAGCTATTGACAACACTGTGCCCGATTTGACCGACCCGAAAATCGAATCCCTAACCTCCCGCATCGATAGCGATGACTTTAACCACAAAATTAAAAAAAAAATTCAACTAGTAGTATTTTACACGGAAGCCTTCTTGAAAATATTCAATTTTTAATACGAAGGAAAAGTTTTTCGAAAGAACATTTACCAAAAAACGGCGATTTTTTTCACAGATCCAAATTTTAATACCAATATATCTTCTTAATGATGTCACCAAGTGATTTATTGTAGGTGTGTCGGACAGGCGGGGCGAAAATGCCACCGCATTTCACAATTTTAGAATCCCATCAATGCCAGAATCAAGCAGTTCAAAGCAAGAACGCAAGAATGAGAAATATGCGTTTAGTGCAGCGCACATTAGTGCTGTGTCTTTGCTATTGTTTCAATAACTGTAAACAATTTTTAATTTTCTATTCTTTGTCAGTCTACTCAGGTAGCATAAAAAAATAGGAAGCTAAATCAACAATTTTTGTGATTTTTGTTATAATTGCTTCATCAGCATTTCATCTAATGATTTTTATTATAATTGCACCAACAACATTTCATCTAGTGATGATAATGAAACGGGTTTCTGACTTACATCAGGGGCATATTCAGGGGGGGGGGGGGCGTGCCGTGTAAAGGTGATATACGTATAAAAGACAATCTAAGGGCGTGATAACCTTTTTTTTGCTCTTCACTTGACTTTGGGCGAAAAATTGGACATCTGCGGACGTGTTGACCTTTTTTTTTTGCTCTTCACTTGACTTGGGGCGGAAAACGGACGGCTTGAAATTGCGGCTTCCCTTTCAAATTCCTGGGCACGCCCCTGCACACCTTATTGTATTGAAATTTTTACAACGAACCACAAAAAGTATCTTGCATTTGCTCTAATAGTGTTTAACCGCCAATGCACCACAACAGAAGCAAAAACAAAGGAAATAATGAAAATAAACACGTAGCGGATTTAAAAAAATAATTGCCCACGATTCTGATGAAGAGTCACACGTCAAGCATTCTGCCTTTTATAAAATTTGTTTATTTCACTGAAACTTTGTGATTTGCCATTTAATAAGGGTTTGAAAAGAAAGAAGCATTGTTAAGCATTAAACATCAAAATATAGTATAGTAGTCAAATGCATATTAAACCAGCACAAAGCAAGGCCCTTTTTACATCGTTTTTGATTTCTAGCATCGTGACATTCCTGTACATTTTTTAGTCTGTTGGGAACTTCGTGTGCTTTCACAAGAGATTTAAAGTTTTTGTTAGGATTACGTCATCGCTATGAGACATTCCTTCGACAAACAACGTCAAATCGGAAGAAAAAAAAAGCAACGAGAACGTCGCGAAGCGCTTTCGTCAGCGAGAAGAATGCGAGAACTAGATGTGTGCTGCGAAGTGTGGCGATATGATGAAAGGCAAGCTGCTTATTTAACCAGTCAGTTCTTTGTCAAAAGGATATTTGTGTAGGAAATTGGCATACGAAAAGGTTATTTTATTCAAAGAAGATGAAGGTTAAGCTTCGGATTCTGAGAACAAAAAGAGTTACTGTAAGAGAAACGTTTTTACACACCAGCAAAAAAACGTTTCCGAGGGGTGTAGGCCTAGCGTTTAAAGTAGTCTAGTAAATTAGTCTACATCAAATTATGTAAGCGGACGATTAAAAGTTTTGTGCAAAGAAATATTTCAAGCAAAATAAGTGTAGGATAAGAGGTAGTCTAAACCGCAAAGTATTTAATGTCAATAATTGTTGATTGGCAAAGTTGAGAGATTGTATTTTAAATGACTTTGGTCTCGATTCATCAAATATCATGCGCGGTAAACTGGTAAACTTTCGCGAACATCTTTTGAATTTCAAAATTTCGTTTGATTTCTAGTATTTTTAGGCTTATTAAAACTGTAATGAAACAGATACGAAAGTTGGAAGGGTGAAAATATATTAGTCTAGTTTAATGATGTAGCTGTGTGAATATAAATTTCGTGAGCTGTAACTACAATTAATTTTTATCTATAGTTAATTTTTAAAATGACCCACTTAAAAGCTTTGTCCACTGTGATTGAAATTCCTTAATTTTTTATTGATTTAACATCAAAGTAAGCCTGTTACTGGCTCTTTCTCTACGAAAGGTCAGTAGCTAGCATAAATAAGAGTTTTATTGCCCTCTTGGCTATACTTGCTGTCACTTTTCCGTAAAATCTGATTTACATACATCACAAACAAAACAAGCTGATTCCAGAGCTTTGCGATTGCGATCAACATTTTCCGCTAATTTAACATTCCTTTGAAATTTTTGTAAAAATAAATTCATCAGAAAAAATGTTGATGCAGAAATTGATTTGCTATATCGAAATTTCCTCCGATAAACGAAGGTACATTTATCGAATAACAGCCTCATAAGTTACATAAACGAAAATCTATTCCAGCTCAATCAAGTCTAATCTAATTTCAGCAAATATCATTTGTTCGTATATTTGTAAGATGCGTTTGCGTTGATGTTTGTTGAATAAAACTGGACTGAGCTTTAAATATTGCTTAAAAAAGTCGGGCAGATGATCTTGAACCAAGCATTTTTACTTATTGACCAGGTTATTTATAATGATGTTGCTCCCCATGGAAAGCTAATGGTTTAATGACCACGACTAATGCCTCGTTGACTCTGCAGCGTTCGTTTAATTGCAGCTTCAACGCTTTGATTAAAGAACAGCTTGATAGTACAAGCAATTGAAGGGAAACAAGTTATTTAGCAACTACCAATTCTTCAAGGAAATTTACTTATCTAAGCCAGACATTAAACTTGTCCTCTCGTACCACCATAATTCATTATTTCGAATAATAATTACTCTGACCACACATCCAGTTTTACTGCACTTAAGGCCCATGGTTCTTGGTTGTAGTTTCTGCATCATAATCAACTTTTTGATTCCATAATTGCTTTTTTTACTATGACATCATAAATGTCTTGCATTTGGATTTAATAGTTTTTGATCCTATACAACCCCGCGACCCCCCAAGGATAAGCGGGTCCAGAAAATTGATTGATTGATTGATCCTATACAAGCCCGAGTATATCATGTAACATCATAAACTCTTTTGGTTGCAAATTCCTTACATTTTTATTAAGTTGCACCTTGCATAAAAGGTATGATAAATAATATAGCCTAAAGGATTTGTTGTAATCTGTGATATTCCTCGCCTTAGCTGTTGTGGAAATATTGCTGGAACGTAATAATTAAATCGTATTGACGGTTTTTAATAAAACTGACAAAGACATCACATTTCATTCAAACATTATGCATTGATATGCTTTATCAATCAGGAACTATAGTGGGGCAGTCAGAGGGAGGGCACCGGGGCACTAAACTCTTTCTTTAGACCAGGGCTGAGCAAACTGCGGCCCGTGAGACCATTTTATGCGGCCCTCGGGCACTAACAGATATATAAACTCCTGCCTTTTTTATCAGCTCCGCGCTGAATGATAGGACATCTGCGGACGTGTAGTCTGGTGGAGATCTTTTTTGCTCCTCACCGATTTTCAGTGGAAAAAATAGGACATCTGAGGACGTGTAGGCCCTTTTTTTGCTCTTTCAATCAGTGCGGCCCTTCGTTTGAAAAGTTTTGTCCACCCCTGCTTTAGACGAATCCTATTAATATATATTTGAAATCCTTTTCTGCTGTAATTTGTCCCTCTAATTTTTCACTAGCTGCGCCTTGTAAGCAGCGGCAAAGCGGTGACAAATTTGTAAAAGGTGGTTAACAAGCTTTGGGAGAGAGCCATTGTGTTAAGGCGTTTAGCTATCGAGGCTGTACATATTTCTCGTATGACTCACCGTGGCGTTAAAACAAATTCTATCCGCTTTGAAAGATAAAATCAACGGAAAGAATCTTGAGTCATAAATTTGACCTGAAAAAAATCGGATTTAAAACTTTCATTGCACAAAAAATATTTCGATTTAACATAATTCCGAAGATTTACAAATTTTATTTAATGTTGAAGAACGTAAAGCTTTGCACACTTTGAGCGATACTTTAAAACAAAACAATTACCAAAAATAGTGATACATCAGTGACACGCAGCATTTATGATGATCTGAAACATGCGGTAATATTTTTGTTTATGATTTTAAGTAAATAATATGTTTTAAAATTACTTGAAGAAGTTACATTTTTTACATAGAATGCGAGGGTTTTTATGTGACTTTTTTAAAAAATCATTAGCTTCGGTTTTAACGATGATTTTGATATGATTTTGTAGCTTGCATGTTTCGACTGAAGGTTTCGTTGAGTTCCACAGATCATTAAATTCGCGATCGAAAGCAACTGTTCTGCGGATGTTGCGCAACGTGGTAATAAGATTATCATTTAGCATTAGGAGTGTTTAGAAGTAGTTAATTTGATGGTATGCTAACAACGGATTCACGCTGTGTGCCGGTTGCATCAAAAGACTTCAAAATTTTACGTCACTTGATTTTTTGTTTTGAGCGAACAATGTTTCATTTTATACAAAACGTATTCGCTAATCATGCTTTTTGAAGATTTTGTCACAAAAAGGTGAATCTCAGAGTGATTTAGAAATTACATTTTAATGTGATCAGGTTTTTAATAGAAATGCAATAACATAAATGAACATGTCAACGACTTCACCGTTATTCACTTTTTCTCCTACATAACGTGCCTTGCCGGCTTTTTTGGTACGTAAATAAACATGTCGCTAGGCTATATAAAAAGTTACGAATGGTCAAAGGCTATAATTAAGTTTCGTTACCGTCGTGCTTTCGCCAACTTAAACAAAAGCCATTTCTAAAAACTGTTTTTCAGGTAGAAAATAGATTTGTAGCAATCAATGTTTTACCATGTGGTATTGACCAAAAGATCGGATAACTCAGCCTCATCAACACGCAGAGAAAATGCAGTTCAATTAAAAAATCTCTGAGTAAGATTTGACAGCGATAAATTGTTGATATGATGTATATTAATATTTAATCATTCATTTTGGTGCATATTAAGAAGTTTTTTAATGAATTCCCTGAAGGAGTTTGATTGAGTTTCCAAGGATGTTCCAGAGTTCAAGCGGAATTTCAACGTTTAGGTTATTGAAAATGGAAGGAAATTGCTTATTCCTGATAGCAAATAAATAGGACGCCTTGCGGCTAGGGTTGTAAATTTGGGACCAGTTTATACAATCCCGGGATCGGGATTTCCCGGTATTTTAGACTTATAATCCCGGGATTATTCGGGATTGAGCAAATAATTAAAAAAAGTAGTATGGAAAGAACAAAAATCTCTCTGGGCAGAAGCTGAGCTATCTGTTAGCTGCTATAAGTATTAGAGGCATTAGAGCACATCATACTGTTTCCATCAACAACTTTATCGAGTGTAGAAAATAGTAACTTTATTTAGTCTCTCTCTGACTCCACTCATGTAGAGCAGCATGCCAGGAAAAGGGTTTTGCGCCAAGAATATGACTGTAATAATTGCAATGTCGGATATCTTACAACTTCAAGATGGTCATCGTATCCAATTGTATAAATTCCGAAAATAAAGAATAGTGCAAATAACAGGTCGTAAATTTACGAAATACAAGTTTGGCGCACCTAGCTAACCCTTGCGGTGCACCATTTGAGAAACGCTGAGCTAGGGTACGTAAAACTTAATTCTGTACTTTAGAATTGTAACATTACATGATGCTCACTTCCGTAGGCTGACATAAAACGGTCAATCAGGGGTATAATAAATTTAATAAGTCCCGGGATTTCTAGACATATAATCCCGGGATTGGGATTGGAAAAAATACCCCAAATCCCGGGAATTCGGGATCGGGATTTCCCGGAATTACAACCCTACTTGCGGCATCAATTCGTGCAGGTTGACATTGCTATAACATTACCTTATGAGCTGACCGGCTTACAGCCACCAATGCGGCTATTTCATAGAATTTTGTAAGTTACCAGTTCCAACTATAGCTACAAATTTGATAACGCAAAATGAACAATAAAATACAGCTAAAGCATATTGCGTAGGCTAGAGTCTCTGGCCAGTTGGTTAATAATTAGTCAAGCGTAGTGGTTCTCACAGTCGCTATAAAATCGCTAATCTATTACAGAGGAACTGAGATAAAAGGTCGGAGAAAATGAAAACTAGATTTGATAAAAATAAAAAGCTCGTCAAAGATTAACGAAATCCGAAAAATAACCCCAGCAAATTCTATGAGGGACTTCCAGTCTTGAAAAAACTGGCCCAAGCTTCAAATCTTATAATATTCTGTGTTCCTTTGATCAATAATTTTGTTTTATTTTTGTGAATACTCGCTAATAGCGATACCACCAATCAGTTTTCCATAGGATTGAACAAGTTGAACACTTGTCCTTCTATAACGTCACAAAGAGGACTTCGATGTGGTTGTCTTACTTTCAGAAGTTTTGAAACAATTTTACCTAAAAATATTTATCTTTTATCTAAAATCTTCCCTTGGTGTATTTGTATGTAGAAGACATTGTTTTTATCTGTTGCGACATAATCAAGCATTATGACGCTTAACTAAGCGTGCGTTATTCAAGCAGCGAAGTAATAAACATCATGGCGCAATCATAATGCTGAGCTGGAATTGAAGAATCGAATGCCTCAGGCGATCATGACCTAACAAGAGATTGATATCTTTTTACATTCTGCAATAGCGTCTATTGTGGGAAAATGACGTGAGACTGCATATACGAAACGATGAAGATCGCTCGTCAGCATAGCGGCTAGGGACTTTTCATAGCTGAATCAAGCCTAAAACGGATTGTGACAGCATAAATATGTTTGTTTCAAACAAAAGATACTTGTGTCATCAATTAAAACCCAAGGTTGGTGTAGTCCCTAAAGACTTTGCTGTCGGCGCGGAAGGTCTCTAGTTTGATTCCAGGGCCGGTCAAAACGGACAGCGCGTGGTTAACGGTTCGTCACCGCTGTGATGTATTACTAGGCTGCGGAAATGGGCCCCGCCACTGGTTACACGCTTGGGCGTAATATCGCGGGTATGATGAAGATTTGATTTTCTGGTTTGAATAGGACTTATTTTGACATAATGCGCACGCACTTCAATCGAAGAGTCGTTCGTAACATAAGGTCATTTCAATCGTTTTTTTTGATAATGTTGCTACATATAAAAACCAATCAATGATGTTTGTGGGTAGAGATAAGGACCTTTTATTTGCCTAGCTGAGAGGTATATGAGGCTCACATAGGTTTTCATGTAATTAAGGTACTTCAAACAAGCTGTTTTCGTTGCTCTCTGATCGTTACTCGGCAGTTCAAGTGTCCAAGGGAATGCACGCTCGTTCATTCACATTCTTCTGTGACTAATTTGTCGTTTTCTGAGAGGTCCTTGAGTGGCTTTAGATCTTTTTCACATATTTTAGTAAATTAAACCGACTTTGTTGATCTGGACTGGTTCCTTTTTGTAGCGTACCTAGCAAAACTGTGGGGCAGGGCTGGATTTAGACAATGAGAATCCCCATTTTCATTCGCCTTTTGTGATCGATTTCTCAAAAACAAATTTTTTTATGCGTCAAAATGGGAGTTTGTCCCCCCTGGTGACGTCACTAACCACAACTTTTATTTAATTGCAACTGCTGCTGATTTTCACAAAATGTGGCAATACCTTTAAAAATGCGATTAAATGTTCCAGGAGGATCACACTTGGCTTATTACAGTAATTAAGAAAATATTTGAATGTATTATGCTACATACGCAGTTTACTACGTGTTGGTAATGAATTAGTTAGTTGAAGATTCTTGTAATCACATTTTAAAACGATATCAGTAAAATAATTGCTCTCAGATCATAATTATGGAAGTGTTTCCACGAATATACGACGACCTTGTCTTTTAATTGTACCCAGCACGCGCATGCTCTTGTTCAACATTTGAGTGGAATTCATTAAAAATCTGACCGACACGCTTTTTAAATACAACTACATATGTATTGCTGCCCTTCCCTTTAAAATAGAACTTCGTCGCTTCTTAAATGGCTTTACCGGTTACGGAAAAGCTAATTATCCGATCACGACATAGAAAAGCTATGGTTGAATGATAAGTGGATAGGTGGGCGGTCTTGACTTTTTACTTCGAATATGGAATGTCTTTGTTACGCAAAAATACCAATATTCATGTCACACATGAATACGATTGAACATTGTTACGTATGAATGAAGCTTAATAATAATTGGACGAAATGGACAGGAAGTTTGGAATAAATTTGATATTTTGTAACTTTAGTTGCTCAATAAGTCTCTATAGAATGCCAGCGACAACGACATGGCCTAGCGGCACCTTGCGCAGGTCACAGATCCTACGTGATGGGTTCAATTTGCGGCTGGAGCCGATCGCCCTTGACATAATAACGGGTGCCTGCTGACTCGAAGAGTGCAAGCTCACTTTGCAGTTTCCCTCAATTCCTGTTGATAGTTCAATATAATCAGAAAATAACCTCAATCAATCTAATATAACAGCAAAAAATACTTTTATGTGATGATTTACTGTGTTAACAACAAAAAACATATTTTCTTGTATAAAGAACACAAAACAACATGTAGTTTTTATTGGAACGGTTATACCTTTAAAAAAACAGTCAGCAGTATATTGAGGGATTTTTATATTGTTTTCCAGATGATTTAAAAGCACATTTCATCACAACTTTATAAGCAAAATGAGCACAATATACTTTTAGAGTATTGACAATTTTAAGAAAATATTTGACGAATTTACCCCAAGGATTTCTATCAAACTTTATTGGTGAATTGACATATGCTACGACAAAATAACGGGCAGTTCACAAAACTAGTTTGATTTGAGTAAATTTCTGCTTAATCTGTGATAACCAACGATTTACATGAAATAATACGCTTAGTTTTGTTGTTTACAGATATTAGTTTAGATTTATGCTATTATTCTTATGTTGTATTGCTCTGAAAATTATTGCTGTTCCTGAAGACGATTTTAATATCTTAGCAATAAAAGAAAATTTCAACATTTATGAGTAAGTCTATAAATAAGTCACCCAATGCAGTGTACTGTAGTGCTATTGTTATTTGTTGTATCACAAAATAATTGTACAGCTGTTTGCAAAAATTTGGGGAGGGTAATTATGAGGGCATGCCTCATAAGTCGTATTGTAATCACAAATAGCACACCCATAATTTTTTCCATGCAGAATGCAACCATTTTGTGCTCTTAATTTACTTAGGCAGCACAGTTACCGCATTAAAGCTCTTTACAACTGGAAACTTTGAGGGTATTCTATGTTTTAGATCTTGAAACTGTTATTTATTTTAGTGAACCGCAAACCAAAATTCGTTGAAATTCCAAGTGTTCCTTCCAAGATTGAACAAAGTAAGAATGCCAATTATACTAGTATAGTGAAACTAGCAGGCTTTACAATTACTTGTTTTAATTTTTTAACAGCCAATTCACATTTGACCAATTAATATTTCTGTTACAGCCTCAAGGCAAGGAGGTTGAAATGATGGATGGCAAATTATCGGCCATCATTCTTAATCTATGTGCTCTTAACACGTTAGGAAATATTTGAGTTATCGATCACAGCGGTTAAATGAGGGCAGGTTATGTCGTTTTTGCTTAGATTTAAAGGATTTGGAGATGAGTAGATTCGACACAAGCCGCAGTATCATCAAAGAATAAAGTTATCACTGGATAAACAAATGCAGGAGGCCAAAGCTTTCAAAAACTAACAAAAAACAAACGCTGATGGACGTTTTACGTAGCCAAGCGTAAACATGCCACCGTATAGCATATACTTTACAGCAGTCAGTCACGGCAGAAAAAATGTTACCACGTGGACAGAAAAGATTCACGTCGTTTTTTTGTCTTTTTTGTCGGAAGTAACGCTAAGTTATCTAAAGCCAGTAATTCGCTACGATTCTGCGATCAAGGGTGACTCATTTTTCACAATAAAGAAAACGCGTCAGTTCTTCTGCTTCAAACAACTATTACAGTAACTTTTACTGGCTATTGCGTAATTTAAAGAGCTTCTTATACCAGTTGATGAAGACGCCTTTTATTTTTACCTCTCTTGATCATAGTCAAAATACTCAACGTATTTTTTGTGTCCAGGTGAAACTATAAAGTTTAAACGGTCGCTATAAACTGTTTCGAACTCATTTAGTCTCCTCAGTACGGTTGAAACCATTAGTAAATTGAATGTATAAAAACATGGTCGTTAGAATCGTCGTAAAATCACTTTGAATTACATTAAAGGTTACGCTGTTGATCACGTGCAGTCTCTCTGAATTCAGATTTTCAGAATTAACCAAGAAAATTACAAACCGGTTTTGTCGGACGAATTACTATAAACGTTTATTGTAATTATCACTGTTAATAACATAGTGTAATATATAATCATAGGAAGGTTTCCTTTTCGCTTACCTAAGCGTAAATCTTAGTAAACAGGTTACACCCTTGATCAAATAGAGCGTTGATGAAAGTCCTACTCGCATGTAGCAAAAATCATATCTTCATTGTACTCGCGTCATTGCGCAGAAGCCTGCTACGAGGGTAAAACAGAAATCTGAGCTCGTATCCACGGCTCAGCACCTGGTAACACAGTTCCAAAGAAACGTCACAAAGGTGCTGAGCCGCTGGTGATAGGCCTACTGCGTCCAATCCAACCAGCCCGATAATTGAACCCCAGACCTTCCGCACCGTTGACGGTATAGCCTGTGTGCTGAAACACTACGAACAGAGTACTAACTTAGTAGTTAAAACCAACCTAGTGAACGTGCCTGCGCTAAAACAAACAAGGACGTGAATAAACGGTCTGTACATGCGTCAGACTGTAGTAAGCCATAAATTGCGCAAGAGTTTTTCAATATTATCGCAACGCTTCATCAAGCAATCACAAACTTTTACACCACGTGTAAAGTCATTTATATTCCGATAGTCTATGATTTCTCTAGAGTTTTTGGTTACGTTGAACCTTTTTAATGCGTAATCATTTTTCAACTAATGCATTTGGACGTGGTTTCGGAAAAAATCGATACTAAACCATATGTTGAGTCAGCCAAGCTAGCTCAGATACGCTTGCAATTCTTAGAGTCAACACGTTGAATATGACTAGAATTTGCAGGTAGCTTGAGGTTTGCCAAGCCCACGACCAATTTGAGGTATTGGATGATGATAATGGAACATTAGTATTTGCGCACACAAAATAGCCTGTTAAAATATAGATGGGTGAAAAGATGTCTTTTAAAAAGTTTATCAGAAAACTTCGAGTTAGATTACAAAAGATTAAGCTTATCAAATTGAAATATGAATATTCGCTGCCTACGCCAGCGAAGCAGCGCAGTTGTGGCACAGACGTGTCTTTGTATGGTTTTGTTTGTCAGTCGTGGTATGTCTGCTATTTTGTTTTAACAACATTAAACGTGAACTAGATATATTTAAACAACGGCGTAGGAACTTGTGTTTAAACGCACTTTGGCTAGCAACATCACTTTAGCTCAACCATGATATAAATAGCTTTTCATTATCTAATTTATTTACTCAATTAAGGGTTGAACACTCATAAATGTAATAAGGTCTGAACGACAGCGTTAACAGGGTAAAACAGAAATCTGAATAACAGCGTTAATAGGGTAAAACATTGGAAAAGAATTCCAGAAAAGGTCATTACTGGCAAGATTGGGCTGTGACTTGACTTCCTAAAAGAATTCTTTGTTTTTAATGGAACAGTATTTCGATAACTAGTCTTCAGAACGTACCAATTGCTGCTATACGTAATATTTGAAAGTGATATTTTTGTTAAAATTGTAGTTTATTTTAAATTTTTAATACTTTAGGTGCTGCTAATATTAATAAATTATCGATTTCTGACCACCATGGCAACCAAGCATCAGACGTAGATGACCCTGCGTTAATGGAAATGGAAAGATTAGGGATCTTCCTAAGAGGTCAAAGGTAAGATAAAATTATGATCTGGAAATTCCTCGTCGATAAAATATGTTGTTACAAAAATAAAAGGTTGTAATCCACTATCTTCGTATAGAAACAGTGGATTTTGTCTAAGGGAGCAGAAATTCTATGTAGGCCTACGCAATTATTATCAGTTGATGGAAAACAAGGTGCCGTGGGAGAACACGACAAATTTACTGCAGCGTGAATAACTTTTTGTTGTTTTCAGGTCAGTAAAGACTACTACACACGTCCATCCTATTCTTAATCAAAGCAATATTGCTGATCAACGAAACGATATTAAGAAAAAGTCTACGACCAGCCCTGCTTCTACTTTGTCAGATAAGGGAATAGGTAAGTTGAATATGACAAATCAATCTATATTTTTTTGATAATTGCATACATTAAATCATTAATAATCACAAGATTCAAGCATTTCGTTATACATTAGATTCAACTCGATGGTTTCAAAACTTGTTTTTTTTTTATTTAAAAATGATTGAAAATCGTAAGGCTGGCCGAATTTCAGCCAATTAGAACTCCCGTCTCAACCAATCAGAACCCTTTCCTTTTGCTCACAAACCGGTTCGCTTATTTTGTCGTTCTTTCTGATGATTTCCCATGAAGAGTGCTTGATGAAAAGTTTCGGGAAATGAACTCTCTACTCCAAGCAATTTTCAATTTCGGTGCCACCAAATGTCAGTTTTTTTGTTTTTTTGCAGGAAGCAGTGTCGGTTCTTTTGATTCGGAATTTCGTCACGATTATTCTATATATCCCTCAAAAATATCGTATGATCCAAGCAAGACTGGATCTCTTGATTCTCGTACTCAAGAAGTGAATGAAAAAACTATACCGGTGCATTCGCGAAGCTCCTCTGATATCATTTGTCAAACTGTTTCAAGGTACATTCTGTAGTCTGGAGCCTCTGTAGTTTTTCACTAATGAAGGTATAAAGTTTTACCGAAACGTTTGTAAATATGATTACAAATATACTGCCTATAACCTTTTTATTGAAGAAAATTTCCAAGGTTTTCTACATACCTTGAACTAGCCAAAACTTGCAGTAGCAGCTGTAGTACATTTTGGCATGAATTGGAATTTAATCAACATCATCTTTGCAGTGACACAGTGACTCAAGCTTCCCTTGCTGACCAGAGCAGTGTAACCTTGTGGAACCACGATCCCAGGAGGCTAAGCAGCAATATGAGCTCAGATGTTCCTTCCATAAGACCCCGAAAGTCATCTACCAGAAGGCAGAAAACTAGAAATGACTCATCAGCCGAACGTGGTTTGCACAGAATAATCTTAAATAAGGTTCATAGTCTTCATGATCTGAATGGTATCAATTTGCAGATGCTGAAGTGAAAAAACTTCCTCAGTTGTGCAGAGATTCTCCAGCGCATTCAACTGTATCTTGTACACCATCGTCAACATCTACAGTTTCGACGCTAGAACTTGGATCAACCAATGGTTTTCCTTCCGCTAATGTAAGATATTAAATCCATTATTATTTGTTTCGTCTTGTTCGCTTTTATAAGTTTGTATTATACGTTTTAGACTGGTTCCCGTGAAGCTTCCATAGCTTCAGCTTGCGAATCAGCAGACAGCGTTAGTTCTAAATCCATCCCCATGTCTAATCATCCTCCTTCCCCGTTATCAAATGACCATGCCCCACCACTTCCTCCAAAAGGTAGGAACGTTTAGATATTGGTTTTGCTGAATAGAACAGTACTAAACTTTTGTTTTTTTAGCTTCTCATTTGCGCAACCAACTAAAGTTACCACTTGCACCCCACCCGATGACAACTACCAGTTATACTGGTTCAGAACATCCGTCAATCCCTCGCCAACTTTCTTTTCATTCTCGACAAGGATCTACAGAGTCCTCTGAACCTAGACCTTCAACACCAGCTGGAAGGTCACGACTGCCTTTAGATGTTGCGCAAAAACCAGCTTCTAGTCCGTTCAAGCAACCCTCCATTCCAATGTGGTCTAACGATGCGCGCAGAGAAGCTCCTGTACCACTGAACCTCCGTCATCACAAACCATTAAGTTCTGGACTAAATTCTGGCATGGGCAAAGCGGATTCAGTGGGACGAATACTTCACGGAAATGAAAAACTTTCAGTTGCCAAGTTTCACGGAAGTACCAGCGCTTTACTTGACTTTGACCGACCTCACAACATTGTCCCTCATCCACACGAACACCCTGGCGCTCTGGGTGAGGATAAATTCAAACGTCATACTGTCACAAGGTCATCTGCCAGGTCTAGCCCTGGTGAGAGGAAAAGAGGATCCATTGACAGTCAAGGTAACTTTTGCTGCTTTTGTTTTATCCATTACGAGACCGTCCGGTTGGGGTACTGGTTAAAGACATTGCTATTGGTGCGGGAAGCTGGGATTCGATTTCCGGCCTGTTCAAATCGGGCTCAATATCATCAAGTGTTCGCCACCGCGTGACGTTTTTTCGGAGCTATGTAGGCGAGGCGCTAAATCGCGGAGATGGATCCAGTACCACTCTTAACACGCATCGGCGTTATCCTGCGAATATATAGAAGAAGATTTTAGATATTGTCAACTCAGAAATTTCTTTATTACAGCACGAACTCCGACGTTGAGACTTACAGATGCGACTTTGCAAGCTCTTCGATTTGATCTGCCACAAGCTATCACTAGCGAGTCAAAGTTTATTGGAAGAGATTGGTTATTCAATGACATTCTATCCATCTTTTCCTGTAAAGATCCTAAAATCAACAAAGCAGCTGTAAGTATCTTCATTATTTCTTGTCAAAATTAAACCGAGCTAACTCTTTTGCACCGATACTTGTCGTATAGTTGAGGTGCCTAATTGTACTGCCTTATGCTTATAGGCTACCGCAGAGACAAAACCAGCAAGCGTGCAGAGCTTAGCGTACTTCACCAATTCTTCAGGTTTGCTCAGTTTGGAATAGCTTGCTACCACTTCGCTAAATTCTTTAGCAAAACGTAAAAAATTGTGAAGTGAGCACTAAATTCTAATTCTACCACTTGTTCAGATCATCCTGGGTGACGTTGGGCGAGGGAAAACCTCCGTTATAGAACACATTGTTTCACTTAGCTATCAAGGTGGACGAAACACGAAACTCCAAGGACGACCTGAACATGGTAAGTTGATAGAACGTGAAGGCAGATGACACTGAAGTGTTTCATGTCACCATGTGATAGCTCTAAATCACGTTGATTCAAAAGCGCGTGGCTTAAATCAGAGGTGGGCAACTTCTTTGGTCGGCGGGCCATTAATGGGAAGTCGAAGTCCTTCCCGGGCCGTATTATTAGATGGATCGAGTTCAATATCTTCAACAACTACTATTGTCAGGGCCGCTCTGATTGGAAGAGCAAAAAAAGGTCTACACGTCCTCACATGTCCTGTTTTTCACCGAAAAAGAGCAAAAAAAGATCTACACGTCCTCAGATGTCCTGTTTTCCGCCGAAAATATCGGTGAAACAATGGCATAGTGAAAAATTTTAAAAGGGGGGTCATAATCTCCACATTTTTTAAATCTTTTTATTCGGCAGAACTGCTTTGAAGCTGATAGAAAAACAAGAAAGGCTTTAGGGGGTCCGGGGGCATGCTCCCCCGGAAAATTAAAAATAATTACATACTGTAATGGTTATTTTGGTGATTTTTGAATAATTTTTAGGCAAGTTTTGTTTAAATTTTTTGACCTTGGTTCTGAGTGCTTCGCCAAATATGATGCATTTTCTTCGCACACTTTCGATTTACGCGTGCTTAATGCATAAGGGTTATCGTTATCAAAGAGGTTCGAAATTATGGAAAAATTGTATACATCAAAAACGTTTTTGAAAACGGCTGGTGGGAGGATGCATACCCCTCATCCTACCCTCTGGATCCGCCCCTGGCCGTAAGTTATAGAAACCATGAAAACAATCTGATGTATTTCAGTCACTTGGCACCATTAGTTTTGTTCTTTTTTACAAAAAAAGCAGAGTCAAAAGGAGGGGGGCATGGAACCATGCCCCCCCCTAAATACGCTCCTGCGGTGAAGAGCAAAAAAGATCTACTCGTCCTCAGATGTTCTGTAAAAAATAAAAGATCCTCGGCTTGATTCGCGGAAGGAGTTTATATTTCTGCAAGTGCCGGCGAGCCGCATAAAATGATCTCGCGGGCCGGATCCGGCATTTTGTGTGTTTTGTTACTTTTGTGTGGAAGTTTTGTCGTTGTTGTTTTCATTTAATATCAAGATGTAACCATTCAGTTTCTAATCTTTAATCTTTTTTCTTTTTCAGAAGCCATTTCACGAGTGAACAGTTCGCTTTGTCGATCATCAAGTCCATTAAATCGCCAATTTCATCAAATGCCCCAGCAATATTCCGGAAACTCAAACCATTCCAGTAGAACCGTGAGTCCAGTACCATCGTTTGGAAGTGGTGCAAGCAATAAGGGGGGAAGCCAAATGTCCCTGAATGAAGAAATGTGTCGCAAAGTTGCTTCACAGGTCAGTTGAAACAGGCTATTTGAATTGTTAAAGAAAAAAATGTTTTTGAAAAATCTTTCTTAGTCGCAAAATGCGATTACCAGTGTCGGACAGTTTTCGGCATTTTTAAACGGTCTTCGTCCACGTAAAACTTCCTTTTTTTTTTTCAATGAAAAAAAAAAAAAAACAACAAAAAACAACAACAAATGTTTGCGATACTAATATGTGGGTCATATTTACCCTGTCAACATGATTGTCCATTTATGACATCAAAAAATTGATTATGATGCAGAAACTAGATCCAAGAACCACGGGCCTAAAGCCCACTAAAATTGGGCATCTGGACAGGATAAGAGTTACTAGGCTTAGTTATTTTTGAGCAGTTTAAATTAGGCATTTTTTTTATCATGGTATGTGTTTTTTCTTAGCTTTGTTATTGCGTTTGATTTTTATTTATATTGTTGCTTAGGTTGTAGCTTTTCACTTTTGTCAAGCTGATAGCAACACTACTTGCTTTGTTCCGGAATTCGTCCACAGCATCGGTGCTCAGTTGAGCCATGCTCCACAGCTAACTGCTTACCGAGAGATACTGAACGACCCAAACTTGCGAAATCTCCTGAGCATCAGAAACTGCATCTTGAATCCTTCACAAGCCTTCAAAAAATCCATTATAGAACCACTAGTGATGCTCAAAAAAGGTTAGACAGTAGTACTTACTTTTTGAAACAACAACAGATGCTTATAGATGGCCTAACAACTTTTACAGTGGGTAGCTTGTGTAGTCTTTGGTCGGGTTACCAAAACCACATAACGGTTTATCATGTTTCAGAGCAAAAAATTCCGAAGTCAAACCTCATCATATTGATTGATGCTATCAACGAATCTGAGCTTCATAGATCCGATTATGGTTACTCCATTCTCTCATTTCTGAAAGAACATCTTCCCACTTTTCCCGACTTCATTAAGATCGTGGTCACATGTCGAACTGGAGATAAAAATTTGGTGCAAGATTTTCCTGGCCAGTTTCTGTCTTTGGATTGTGACAACCCAAAAGTGGCACGGGATATGCAGCTATATATCGGTCACCGTATAACCAAGTCAAATGTTTTGTCTAATTTGACGTTGTCAGGTGAGATTATCAAAATGTTTGAGGTGCAGCAAACTACTGGCTTAATTGAATCGTTATGTGAATTGAGCTCATAGAAAAGAAGAAAAAACTTTGAATTTTGACATTAAAACTGATTCATTCTCTCAAGATAGGAGCTTAAATACCAACCAATCAAGTTCTTAAAAAACGTTGTCTTAATATATTTAACAAGATATAGTTTTATGAAAAAGTCTTGCTACTTAAATTTGATGCCGTTCAGTTCTGACGAACTCTACTGTAAATGGAGATACATTTTTTCAGGAAAATCCGATACCACTGTCGCCCAAAAACAGCTCACACAATATTTGTTAAAAGTTGCTGACGGAAATTTCTTATATCTTCGTATGACTTTGGACTTAATGGACCAAGAAGTTATAACGCCCAAGAGCGCTGGCTTTACTACAGTGCCGACAGATTTGTGCCAGGTTAGTTTGTACAGCAACAAAAAATGTTCATTTAGGAATATCTCGATTGCTTACCACGATATCTTTTGGCAGTTGTTTTTGCTCCAATGCAACTTACGATTCAGAAGCAATTCATCATTTGATGAATTTCGTGACGTCATTTCCGTTGCTCTCGCGTCACTCTACCCCTTGAAAGACGAGCAACTATACCAAGCAGTGTGCTCTGATTTACCCCACAATGCACTACCATGGCCTTACTTCAAACAGCAAATGGAAATATTGGATGAGTTGTTGGTACAAAACCCCAGCACCGGTGGAAGAGCATTTTTCCATCCTCTCTTTAGGGAATGGTTGATGGGATTGATTGTACCAAGTCAAGGAACAAGTAAATATTTTCATAACGTTAATTGTTTTAGTTTTCCTTTTCTTGTTTCTTTGTATCTTTACTGCATCTTATCATATTCTATGTCGTGTTGACAGTGGGAAATAAAAAACACTGCTACTTAATGTAGACTAGGTACAAACGGGTTTGGAAAGTTAAACTGGACACATTTGCTATGTTACTGAATTAACTTATAATTTCCTCTTTTTTTTTGTGCAGTGCAATCTTCAAATCGGTTTAAAGTGGAAACAAAACGAGGATACTTTTTACTCGCCAATGTTTTGTCGATGCAACCTCCTGAAAGGTTACACAAACATGCTACGCTTGAGTTAGCTCATCACGTGCTCAAAGCCGGCATGTTCAAAAGTCAGTCAAAGGAAACCGGTGAGTGTTTACTTATGATTTTTGTTTCCGACTTGTACTATTCACTTTTTACTTTAGGTAAAAGCGCAAGTGAGTACAACGCACAGTTCATGGCAGGATGCACCACTCATTCGACTGAAGCTCTTACATGTGAACGGAACTTGTTTTTCCCGAACGTGAAGGTAACATATATAATTGCTTGTATTTTATCAATTTCATCTGATTTATCAAAGACTCAAACCGATTCTTTTCCAGGTCAGCAAACTGCTGCTTCGAGCAGGGGCAAATCCGAATGTGCAAACTACTGTGTTTTGTAATGCACCACCTCTCGCAGTTGCTGCCCATAACGGTAAGTTTTGTTTTCACTTATCCTGTCTACATGACCAGTTTAAGTGGCTCTAAACGTCCACGAGCTTTCTGCATCTCAATCAAATTTTTGAAGTCATAATTAAAACAAGTGATTAGGACATCAAAAAATTGTTACGATGCAAAATGGACTTTGGAATTGCTTAAAACCGACATGTGGACTGGGTAATTGCTTCACTGAGCAAATTTTGAACAATTGCGTAGGTTATCTCAACTTTATTTTTGTGATTATAAACAATGATTCCTAAACGTGGTGTTCTTTAGGCTGGATTGGTTTTGCTGAACTTCTGTTGATGTTTGAAGCGGACGTTAATTTTTCTGCATCCAATGGAATGTCTGCTCTTACGTTTGCAGCTGCTGCTGGAAGATTGGATATGGTGAAGCTTCTCCTACAATATCGTCCAATGGTGAGAATCTCTCTAGTTTTTATGGCATTGCGATTATCAGTTGTAGTGTAGTGATTCTCAACAACTCAATTCTTTTGGAGCTTTAATAGTTCTACATTAACTTTATTCTTTTAAACCATGGCTTTGGCTGTAGCTTAGCATAGTCTTGTAGCATTGCCAGTGGCATTTGAAGTGAGCCGAAAACGTTCGCGCAAGTGTTTTTAGCTATTTCTTGGCTTTGGTATTTGTAATTAAATTCCTATGTAAGCCTGCTTTCGGTTTGCTGACAACCAGAGCCGGCGGCAGAGCAGTCGACTTAGGGGGGCCAAGCGTTTATCAAGGGAGGCCAAAGTTTGAAATTAAGCACAGAAGCCGCTGTCTTCAAAAGAGTAAGCTTGTTGATAGGTGGGCAAGCATGTCGATTGGGTAGCCCCCCTTGGCGCCGGCCCTGCTAACAACGTTTGTAAACTGAATAAGAATATCCAGAAATTTGGGAAGTGGCGCAATTATTGTTTACTTTTTTATTCCCCCTTTTTTTAATCTTTTTGACAAATATTTTCGTGTAATCCATAATAAAGAAAAAATGGTTTCTTTTTACGGTAAAAGCAGCAAACTGTTTCGAAATCCCAGCAAACTATGTCAAAATAATAGCAAACTATGCATACTTTTTGACAGAATGTTGTGCTCATCTTGGTCGAAAAAAAAACTTTCAGTATTTTTCCGCGTTACGACACTGTTGCAATGAATGTCCTAACTGCAATATTTGCGATGATGTAATTTATTTCGATTATTTTCAGCTTTCCCAAGTCGACCAGAACGGTCATACGCCTCTTCTTCATGCCATATCTCGAAAACACTCAAGCGTGGCAAAACTTCTGTTATCACCAGGTTTTTATCCCTCGCCTGATCACCACAAGATGGCAGCACAACAAGGTCTAGTAGCAGCAGCTACGACCGGTGATATTGAGGTTAGTTTAATTGACGAATTTATTATATGATACCTGAGGTTATTTTCAAATTATATTGAACAGAACAGTCGACAATAATTGAGGTAGACTGCGAAGTGAGCTTGCGCTCTTCGAGGCAGCAGCCACCCGGTATATATGTCAAATGCGATCGGCTCCAGCCGCGAATCGAACCCGTCATGCAGCATCTGCAGTCTATGCGCGATACCGCTTGGCCATGTGGCTGAAGAGTTGTATTTTATTTTTCAGTTTATGGAGTATTTGTTGGACAACCCAGAATTTCAATGTGATGTCAACGTTCTTGAACCTTTGCAAGGGGAATCCCCGTTAACGTCAGCTGCTACTCGCGGCAAAGCAAGCGTTTGCGAGTTTCTGATTGGCCAATTCCGTGCCAACCTCTATCTTCGCAATCATGCTGGTCTTACACCGCTTTTGTGCGCGGTAAAATCTGTAAGTTTATTTTGTAGCAATTAAAATTGAAAAACAAGCTTCAAAAACAACTTGTCTGCGGAACTGCAATGTCTACTAATATTTTATCTTTACTTATCAATTTCTCTCCGTTTAGCTGTTAAGAAAGATTTTATTCTTTCATTTCAGCTCAGATGGCCGAGTGGTAGGAGCGTCCGCCTCTGGAGCTGTAGACTCGGGTTTGATTCCGGGTCGGATCAAACCAATGACTTTAAAATTGGTGTTCACATCTTCCCTGCTTGACGCTCAGTGTGAAGAACAAGCCGTTGTGCCGTTGGGAAAGGTACTTAGCGGGATTCCCCCATCTTGGTGTGGTAGATAGATGGCTGGCAACTCCTAAGCGAGGTCGTTTTAGCGCTTTGATTGTTTCACGTGATAGGAGGATAAGTATGCGACTAATACTATACTACTAATTTAAGTCAAGTGAGTTATGTCAAGATATGCAAAGCATGCATGGCAGTCAAAAACTTGGACATTTTTACTGTAACAGAGTCACAAGACCATAATAATTCAAAAAAGTTGTGAAGAATCATACCTTTCACTTGAAGTATTTAGTGCCACTGGTCATCATTTTGAAGCAGATGTCGTTTTATGATGACTAGTTTTTTACCTTTTTACCCCAGGGTGAATGGGACACAGCGGATATGCTGCTAAATTGCGGCGCACCATTAGAAGCATGCGATCCATCAGGGAAAACCCCTCTTATTATGGCTGCTTATCAAGGTCATTTGGGTTTGCTGGAGCTGCTGATGTCAAGAGGTAAAAGGAGTTCACAATTTTGCGAATGTTGGTTAATACAGTTGCTTAAATTACAAGCAATTTTACTATTCCAGTGATGATTTTGCTTAAAATTTAAAGCATCCAAAAAGGAAAAATGAAGCCGCAGTAATTTTTCAAACTGGACGTTTTTTCGACAACATAGATTCAGCCTAGTTTTTTTTTTTTTTTTTTGGTCATTTGTCGGTCATTGACCGAAATTTTTTAGGCTTTTTTAGGCCCTTTCGGTCACAACGACCGAAAAAAACTTGAATTTTTGAAGAAATATTGCTGACGAAGGCTGCATAGTTGTCGTATGCAAGATCGAGATCTTTTTTTTTTATTTTTTTGAGATTACTACATGAGGCCTGGAAAGTTGACCGAAAAAAATTGGGCAAATTTAGCTGAAATCGGTCAAATGACCGAAACAAAATTAAAAAAAAAGTCAGGATTCAGCTGTCATCAATAGCAGTGTAAGCAAGGCAGTACAAAACTAAAAAAGATTTTTAGTTTTGTGTTGCCTTGCTTATACTGCTGCTGAACGTCCAGTTTTGAGAATTACTGTGGCTTAAAGCTATTTTCGTCCCATATTTATTGCATTTAAGTACATCCAGTTTGCCTGAAGTGTACTGCATTATTGTTTAGAATACTGCATGATAATTTTTTCCATCGCATCGCAAAATAGTTATTTCTTGTTTCAGGATCAGATGTACAAGCTTGTGATAAAGAGGGACTAACAGCTTTGGGATGGTCTGCCCTGAGAGGTAAGAACTTCCAACTGTTTTGCTTCGTTTTTATGTTAAAGAATATAAAGGGTGTTACAAACCGTGTCTACTCCTTTTTTTTTGAACTCATCTTCTCCTACGTGCATGTCATAACGTTTATGGTTTTGTTGCCTCTTTCCTTTTCTTGTACCGTTGGTATGTTTTCTTCATCTTATCGTGTTCTTAATTGGGTTAACGATGCGGAAATGAAAGACACTAGTAGTACACTACTACTGCTAAAGTAAATTATTTTTGATTGTTAGGTTAATGACTCTTTTTGGTTATTAAATCAGTTTAGAAAGACTTTTTGTTTACTATTTCACGACATGCCCTTCATTTCTTGTCTTATGTTTTTTAGGTCATGATCATTGCGTTCGAAGTCTAATCGGTCGAAGCGACATCCACCATTGTGACATGAATGGGAGAACAGCTCTCGATCTGGCTGCTTTTTATGGAGATCCTCAGGTTAGAACCTGTCTTTTTTGTTTAAAATTTGCGGTAATGTTCAAATTATTGAACGGAAAATTGAGCAGTGATTGCGAGAAACTGCGAAGTGATTTTGCGCTCATCGAACCAGCAGCCACCCATGTCAAATGGGATTGATTCCAGCTGCTAATCGAACCTGTGACGTAGGGATCTGTAACCTACAGGCAGTATCGCTAGGTCATGTAGGATAATCTAGAAAATCCCGGTATGTTTTCTCGGTTCAAACTGATTTTCTTGTTAATGTAGAGGAAAAGCTTAACAAGTGATTAGATAAGGTTTTCATCACAGTTTGAATAACTTCTTGTTTTTAGGTTGTTGATCTATTACTGGGCGCAGGCGCTGATATACGTCACACTGACGCAACTGGCATGTCTGCTCTGGACCGTGCCATTGGTCGCGAGAATAATGACGTAGCAGCTCATTTATTAGCAAGAGGAGCTGTAATTCAATCCAGCTCGTGGACAATGGCTAATGGCCAACCAGAAATCACAAGTGTTCTTTTGAGTAAGTTAATAATCATTATCATAATCTGCCGGCTAGCTTACTTTAATAGGCAGTAGTAAGTTATTCGCATTGATACTAGGACGTCCGTTACCTCTGTAGTTCCTCATATTGTCTTGTGCGTACAGACAAAAACACATAGTAGAGTTGGCGTAGTGCTTAAAGATTTTGCAGTTGGTGCCGCAGGTTTGGGCTTGGATTCCCGAACTGGTCAAATCGGACAAGTATTGTCAACGACATTCCACCGCTGCAATGTTTCTTTGTAGCTGTGTAGCCCAGGCGCTAAGCCGTGGAGATGGGTCGTGCCACTCGTTACACACTTCCGCGTAATACCGCGAGTATTAATAATAAAGATTTGATTTCTTTTTTGAGTGGATAAGACTAAAAATCGTGTAATTTTCAGATTTCAAATTGCAAGAGGGCAACACCTTGTACAAACAAATGGAGTTTAACCTTGCTCGTGATGTTTACGCAAAAACTCTTGAACAAATTGGTGAATTGCCTCTTCAGGGGAGAGTGCTTCCCCCCATTAACTCGACATATTCTGACGTTTGTGCCCAGCTTCACTTGGGTTATTGTCGATGCTCTAGAAAACTTGATTTACTTGATGAAGGTAAATAAAAAGAGAAATAAAGATTTTTGTTTTTTTTTAAGAATTTTATCTCCATGCAAAGAGAGAGTCAGCTTTTGTGTAAGTCGTACAGCCTGCCTTTGAAATTTTACCCCGGCCGCTTGGAGTAGTAGTTCAAGACATCGCTGTTGTCACGAGAGGTCCTGGCTTCGATTCCCAACCGGTCAAATCGGACACAGTGTCGTCAACTGCTCGTCACCGCTGCGACGTTTTTACCGGTCTTGGTTGCTCAGGTGCTAAACCATCACTAGCTACATGCCTTGGCGTAATACCGCAAGTATGATGAAGATTAAACTGTATTTACTGTATTTCAGCGGAATTATCTGCTTCTCGAGCACTTGAACATAAACCTCATTGGTACGAAGCTCTCTACGTCAGGTCACGCATTTTACGCGAGAAATCTCGTCTGAAAGAAGCTCTTCGTGACATCGTTGATGCGGAACGATTTGCTCCTTCCAATACTCCGAAAGAGATCCGTCATTTGTCGGAACGAATCAAGGAAGAAATCCGTAAAAATGGAACCAGGTGAAGTTTTGTTTTAGTGGTTGATCAAGAACTCGCTATTTTCAGTGTGCGAAACAATGATGAAACTGGTTGTGCATATGCCGGTAACCACAACTTTGTTAGTTTAAACCCCTGTCTACGTCATCAACATTTCAGCGCAGCAACTCCATCTTTTTCTCTTTATCATTTCTGTCGTAAACGGATAAGCAGGTTGTTCCAACGACGATAATATAGAAAAAAATTGGCGCCGTAAAATTTGAACGTACAACCTTAAGCGCTAAATCAGGTGTGGCTTAGACCAGAAAAATACCGCAAGAATTCAAGAGATTAATACTGCTGGAACACTGCTGTACGAGTAATCCACAGCGTGACTATAACAATATTAGGTAGGCTACAATAATAACTTACATTTAATTCAAAGCTGGTATGTTCAATTGTTCATCCATATTTTATTCAGATGTTCACGTCCTTCTTCCGTGTCGTCAGAAATCAACATTCCTCAAGCGCGACCCCGTTTGAACTCTGCCTCAAGTTTCCATGGAAACCCAAATAGGGCACGCTCCCCCTCCCCAACAGGGACCGATTTATCTCGTTCATATCAAGCCCGGTCATCCATGTCCAAAATTGCGCCCCAAATTTCCAGTGACAGCCCAAGTTTTATCCAGAGCAATGTCCCTGGGAACTTGGGGGAGCAAATTACCGGCCCCCCTTACAACGCCCTGTCTCATAGAAACAACAGTTTTCGGCGCGCCCCGCGAACCAACCCACATTGGCGTCCTCCAGCGACTGATTTGAGCCGCTCGGTGTCAATAGACGGCCGTGGTCATGTAATGCGTTACCACGACAACCTTACTACTTCTTATTCCGATAATGTTGGGTTTGGCGCCAGAAATCCTTACGCTGGGGGACCAGGGGATGGCTCTCGACCTCCTCTTGTGACTGATCTGTAATTTCTTCAATTTAAAGCTCGCTAGTTATACTTGTTAATTCATATTTAGCATCAAGCCATGCTTTAAACGGCTTTTTATGTGCTTCGATGAATATCTGAATAGCTCCTGCCGCTGGCGCTGGGAAAAGTGGGGCTTAAACCCCGGGGCGTACACGAATTTAGGGGCTCAAGCCTGGGGTGGGTAAATATTTTTTTCGGAGAATGTCCTTTGACCTTTTTTATGTCAAAGCCCCGTAGATATTTTTGCTCCGGGGCTCAGAAATCATCTCAGCCTCCATGGCCTCTGCCCTTATTCAATGGCAAATTGTCTCGTTTCATGTAACTTAATATGCTGCTTGTAACCAAAACTGCCATCTGCTTTTGCATCAGCTAAAACACTTACTCAAAAGACTCGATTAAGTTTCGTTGTTGCGTGTGTTTTTGCCATTATTGCTTCGTTGGTTGTGTCGATTGTAACTGTGTATTTTAGCTAACTTGGTAAATTATTATATTTTTGAAGTGTTTTTGTCTTATCATGTCCTGCAATACAATAATAAAACTAAATTATTTCTCAGCAAAAATGGTGTTGAAGAAACATGTTTTACTCAAAAATCATAAAATTCGAAAAACTTTTGAATCTACAGTAGATAAATTATTAGGGATAGTTGAAAAGTGCAGCTCGTTCCACTGACAAAACCCAAATCAAAGCTCTAGTCTGCTAAAATCTTGTGTTTCGCCTTAGAATTTTTATTTTGCGAGGCAGATTTATTGTCTGATAATAATAATAAAACAGCAATATCCTTGGGTTTTCAGGGTTCATGCTACCTCCCCCTCACTTAAATTTTTAGTTAAAAAAACAATCGTCTTTATACTCGCGGCATTACGGCGAAGCGTATAACGACGGGCGAGATCCATCTCCGCGCCTTAGCGTTTGTGCACCGTGCACCATAGCTCCGAAGGAACATCGCAGTGGTGGCAAGCCGTTGGTGACAATGTCGAATTTGACCGGGCCGTAAATCGAATCCCAGATTCATGATTCAGATCTCCAGAGTCGATAGCGGTGTTTTTTACCTTGTCACAGCCGGCAGGTAAATTTTTAGTAATTCGGGGTGCTTTGATACTAGACGCACAAAGCTGCAAGATAAGTGACTTTCCGATTCTTAGCTTTTCGAACTCTATCGGACCCAGAATTTACAGTTTCTGAGTCAGATCTTTCGTCCACTCGTAAATCGGATGAATAAAGCTTTGGAGCTCCAAAATTAATGACTTTACAAGAACAGTAGAATTACCGCCAACTGATGGTAACGTATTGGCTTCCTATGGTTGATATTATAGAGCCAATATCAGCACTTTCTATTTTCCATCGGTAATTAACTAAATGGTTGGAAATTGTTTATGATGGAGGAATTAGGGTAGATATTTTTTTTTGGTTGCACATTAAACCGGTAGGTAGCTGTGCGGTTCTTTGTGTCTAATCAAAATATTAAAAAAGTGGTGAAATAAGTGATGCTCCAGAACTGGTTTCGCGGGTTCGACACTCAAATAGGTCATCTTCCATGATGCGTATGCTTCACTCATATAAAAACCCAAGCTGCAATCATGTGGCTTACAAAAAGAAAGTGATTGACGCGTGGGGCTTCAGAGCTGGCTTCGTGGGTTTGATGGGCAACTAGATCATCTTCCATGATGCGCATCATAAAAACTAAAGCTGCAATTATAAGGCTTGAAAAAAAGACTGCCTGGGACATTTTTTGCAATTAACTTTGAACTGATACTGGCCGGTTAGCTCGGTTGATAAGCGCATTGTCATACGCGCGGGAGGACTGAGGTTCGATTCCTGGGCCGGTCGTACACAGTGCTGTCAACGGCTCGCCGCTGCTGTTACGTATCTTCGAAGCTGTATTGCCCAGGCGCTAAGCCGCGGAAATGGGCCCAGCTATTCATTACACGCTTCGGGTAATAGGCCTACAGCGAGGATAATGAACAATGAAGATTTGATTTAATTCAAAATCTGTACCGACAGCTTCTTCAGCTATTTGGTTGAAACAGTGACGCAGAAACGTTTTTTGTACAGGAGGAGCTCAAAATGGTAAGATCGTATCAACCGCTGGGGGGCTTTACCCCCCACACCCCCCTTTTTTCGAGTTTACGTTTTTAGATGCAGAACTCACAACAGACCTGTCTTGAAAGACATCAATTGCATGCCTGCTAAAGTGACCGGAATTTTTTCAGGATAGTTTTTTATCATGGAAAACAAGATTGCTTGCTACCGGTAGGCTATTCAACTATACACGAATTACAACTAAGTTAAACATTTTTGTGAGCATATATTTGTAAAATGCACGTACCTCGATATAGAAACGTAGCCAGGATTTTGCAACGGGAGGGGTTGAGAATGACGTCACGTTTGACTATGCTTTGTATTACAACAAAAGATGGCCTCAAATTTAAAAGAGATGTTTTAAACTAAAAATAACGAGGCAGTTAAGGCACAGTTATTGTAAGAAAGTCAAAGGAATGCTTTCTGGTGAAACTGGTAAAACAATGTTCAAATGTTAGCAATTTAGTTCTTTTTTGAGCCACGTAAATCATTTTTGCTTGAAATCGTTTAGCCTTTTTTCTACAGAAGGTCTGAGGGACCGAGGGCAGTTGCGTGTACAGGAGCGGCACTGCCCTGCTAATAAAATTGCGTCATTGCTTCATAAGCGTAACGGTAAAGAACAATATTCAGAAAGCAGCGCTACACTGGCGCTGCTGCTTGCAGTGGGGTATCAAGGGTTGGGAGGTGAGGGCGATCACCCTCTCCCCTTAAAACGTCAGCATTTCCCTAAATTTCGTGAAAAATTTGGTTAATTTTAAACAATAACAATATACTGTAGGCCTACCGCTTTTTTGCTTATATTATCTTGGTGAATTTGGTAGGCTTACCTGTTTTCGTGCGCCGTTTATCATCTCCTAAATAGAGTTCTTGGGATCCGCCTCTGGCTGCGCGTCCATTTAACATAAAATAACAGTTACGGGTACTTGCTTAAAAAAGAGCAGTAAAAATGTCTACCGCTTCAAAGAGAAAGTCAGAAAGAGACGTAAGTCTGACGTCACTTAAGCCTCAATGAGGGGTTGTAACCCTCACCCTCCCCACCCCACGTGGCTACGCCACTGCCTCGATGACAAAACCGAAAAGTACGCAAACACAATTTGTCCGATCTAACTTGCGCTTTACTGTTCAGAGTTACTTGTAACAAACAATGCCCCACTAAGGTTTAAAAATAACAAAAAACACACGATCAAAATAAAGCACTGAACCATTTTTTAACATAATGAAAGGTGTAGATATAGGTATTTAGGTAGGCGTACTATAGTTTATTGGTTTTACTAGCAATCATCGGTGCCAGCTTAGCATGTGATCTACCGAACGTCCGAACATAATCTCTTTCTTCTGTATACTTTATCTCGACGCGATGAGATAGTAAGTGTCACGTGATTGCTAAAGGAAGAAAGATGCGGTTGATCACATATTAAACCAGCACCCAATCATCTATTTCACTGAATTACAAGCGGGCTTTCGCTGTTGGTAAAGTCACTAAAGTGTCGTTTAGACTTTTTCTTGCTCTACAGTTACTCTGGAAAAAGTGATTTTGGCGGCTTCATTAGGTAAGTAGAAAAAACTCAACCAGATAAGAGAACTTACGTAAGCTCAAAAAAACTAGATCAGAGGTGCCCAACCAGTCGATCGCGATCTACCGGTCGATCTTTCAATGTTTGGCTGTCGATCGGGGGCCGATTTGGCATGCTTACACAGGTTGGCCACCGGCATTTCCAGTTCATGCAACTCGTCCGAGCCGTGAAGACCTTTTTTTAGCTCTTCACGCAGATTTTGGTGGAATTCGCAACGTCTGAAGGATTGAAGAATGTTTTTTAGCACTTCACCGCATTTTCGTTTATGATTTGAGCAATTGCCATGATCAGTAGCTCTTATATACTCTTTCAATTTGAGCCAATTTTAGCGAAAGTAGATCCCCAGTCGGAAAAAGTTGGGCAGCCCTGAGCTATAACTTAAATCATTAAATTTAGCGAAAAAGCGAATATTGACACTACTATCTTGTAGCTGTTGATCTGGCTAATTGTATTAAGCAGTACAGTTAAAAGTAAACTCTGATCGTACAGTAGCTTTCCTTTCTGCAGTTTTATTGTACGATATTAAACAGCGGTTGCCAACGTGAGATCCACGGGCCACTCAGGTTCTAAGCTCGAAAAAAATGCTTAGGGAGGCAAAATTTTTTGCAAGGGGGACAAAAAATTTTTAGATCGACTATTGTAACTGATTTTTTTAAGGGACGAAAATTTTCCTAGGGGGGGCTCCCCATTCCTGCACTCTCAATGGCTGTGGACATGGGGACAATGTTGCTGGTCCGTAAAAATATTCAGGTATACGTTGTGGGAAAACTTGGTAATTACATTTATATTTCATAAACAGTCAGAATGGTTTGGCCAAAAGTTTTCGGCAGCTACACTTGTTACAAGAAAACTTGTTGCTCGTTTAGAGAGATAAAAGAAATGTTGTGACGACAGTCTCAAAGCTCAATTCCTACCATCTTTTTCAAGACTTATGTATTTCTGAGCTCCGCATTCTGCAAAAACTGAATATTTGTCACTGAGTGAGAAAACTATGGATATTTTAATTCAAATTTTCAGCAACATATTTATGCGAAACAACATTTTCATCTGACACAGTAATTAAAACACGTAACCGCTATCGTCTTTGAGCAGACGCACCTCGCTGTCTTACAGTAACACCATTAGCGCCGAAACTCTATGCATAGCAATATCAGGAATAACCATGATTTTGTTTTCTTTTTTTAAAGTATAATCTACCTTACTTTTCTGTACTTAGTATTAAAAAAAAATTTTTTTTGATTGGTGTTTGCAGGCTGGTTTGTACACATAAGCCCTTAATTAGAGTACCTTTTTTTTCAAAAGTCGTTTTGGTCGTCGGCCAAATAAACCATTAACTTGTATAGTACTTTTACTGATCCATCGTCCATGACTGCTGTAAAGGTTTGCGAGCACTGATATAAAGCACTGTTAAAAATGAACCTCAAACTTTGAAAGTTTTACTAGATTTTATGTTGACCTAGTGAATAATAACTGAATGATTTAAAAGAATATTAATTCTTCTGTGGTTATGAGCGCTATAAAAATATTTGCTTCTTTAAGTACGTAGTTGTAAGCTTTAATCCCGTCGCATTCAGTTCGTAATTTGTCCAATTGTCAGGGGGCTCAAATGGTTTAGGGGGCTGTAAAAAAAACAGGGGGGATTGAGCCCCCTTGGCCCCCTACTTCCAGCGCCTATGAGTTGAAACCAGTGAAGTAGCGCCAACAAAAATTAGGGCTCAAAGCACAATTGGCCCAGGTTTCCAAGATTATGGTATTTCATGAGAGTGTTTAAAGTATGCGGTAGTTTTAACTAATCAACACCTTAATCTTCATTGTCTTTGCGGAATTACGCCGAAGCGTGTAACGAGTGGCGGGTCAGTCTCCGCGCCTGGGCAACACAGCCACGAAAAAGCGCCGTAGCGGTGGTGACACTGCGTCCTATTTGACCTGCCTAGAAATCGAACCCGAGACTTCCCGCATTAAGAGCAATGTTTTCAACCAGTAGTCTACGGCAACCGGCTGGTTAACTCATGTTGTATAAAATTTGAATTCTTGTGACGTCAAAAAGGAATGTCCCGGCGAGCAATAAGTTTTTGGAAACACTGTATTGGACTCGGCATAAATATGAATGTTTACTTCCGCCAGCAATATTCCTAACAACTTCCGGCTTGTGATATTTCATGAAAATACATTAAGTCATGTGATGAGAAAGATTCTTATCTTATTATAACTTCCGCAATATCTGGTCAGCAAAACAATTACAGTTACTTGGATTAGAAATCATATTTTCTCTAATCAAGTATTTTAATTCCATTTTTAAGAAGCGATCAAAGACATTTGAAAAGTTATTTTTACAAAATAGTGTTAAAAATAGCATTTCAGCATTAATCGTTGCGGCTAAATATAACTTTAAATTATTTCTGTCAAAAATTCCCCCATTAGTATCGTCATCACGCCAAGAAAAATAGCGAGCCACGCGCAAAAATCAAAATTCGTTTAGGGCTTTATTTTGTAATCACGTCCATATTCGTAAAATTTTCTGATCAAAATTCACAAATACCAGCTTCTAGTGAGTTACTAAATAGCATACTAATCATCGTGACTTTTGCTTATGCAAATCATCTAAATAGTGTAATACTAAGAAATTTGATAAATTCGCAAAAACTTTACTAATATTAATGTCCAAAAGCAAAAATTACACCATGCTGTATATAATTGCAATGCCATTTTTCAACGAAATTTCTTCATGTCTGCTGATCCCAATTTCGTTCCAAATTAAAATTTACAGTACCTTCAATGAGTGTTTTTCATGGCGTTTTGAGAAACCGAAATGGTCTCTCAAAATTGTCCAGCGGCCTCTCAAAATCTGCTTCTACACCAGTGTACCTGTAGATTAGAAACTAGAAAGCTATGTTTTACGTTATAAATTCAATTGGCGGTCTTTCAAAACTGCTTTATGGTTTCTCAAGCCAAACCTTAAAAAAACGCTACCTTCAATGCCCAGACTACCCGATTCATTTCATACAAAGAAGAGGTCTTAGCATCTCGGCGACGCTAAAGCCCAATGTGTACAGAATGATGATAGACTGCTTTCTGGGGTGAAAATAAGACTAAGTTTTGGAGAAAAGATCGAACCAAGTAGTAATATGCGAGGAATAGTAGGCTTACAAGTTGTAAACAGTGGAAGAACCAGCGAAAAATACAGAGGGAAGGGGCAGGACTGGATTTTGACGATGAAAGGCCTCGTTCCATACCCATAGTGATCGATTTCAAAAAAAGTCTTCTAAACAGCAATACTGTTGGTTTCTTTCCAAGGGCGGCTTCTGAAAATACGGTATGCAAAAAGAAATGCCAGCATTGACTCAACGCTTGAAACGATATGAGACAGAAATATGAGATACCCGCCTGTGATTTTTTAAATTTTCTTTGTTTTTCGGAATGAGTTTTGAGAAGGACGAAAAAACGATTTTATTCATGCAATACATTACTCCCCCTGAAGAGATAGGTAGGCGAAGTAGAAGAAGTTCTAGCGTTTTCAAAATTACGTCATTATTAGTGCTGGTTTGGAGGTGAAAATCAGATAATTGTGTCCTACAAGATATCGTTTGAAAGTGCTGCACATCCACAAATTATCTGCGTATAATTGTGCGACATGGCCTAGCGGTACCGCGCTCAGGTTGCAGAACCTAGATGACGGGTTCGATCCACGACTGGACCTGATCGCATTTGAGATGTACACCGGATGGCTGCTGACTCGAAGAGCGCCAGCTCACTCCGCAATCTTACGAAATAGAACTAATTTTCTGTTCACTAAATAATTTAAAAAATAACCTCAATTATTATTTCTAATTATTCGGATTGTACTCAAGCTTAAAACAATAGAAAACAACAGAGACTGAAGAACAAATCTTTCATGTTCAGTCAGGAATTAGCGGCGAAATTAGCCATACTTAATTTTTTGAAGTGGCTCTGGCTTTTTTTTCTCAGCCTTAGGACATTAGATTTTCTTAAACGATCAATTTTTTGTGATAGAAAAACAAATCAGAACAATAAAGACAAGGTTTTTCGTTGCCTAACAAGAATCTTGTAAAAACCTAGTTGCTTTTGAATACAGGATCGTACAGACAGGGGCGTAGCGAGAAATTTTAAAAGAGGGGTAGGGGAGCATAACCTGCGAAAGCCGTCGAAAGAGTCTGGTATATTTTAAATACAACTGGATAAATGGTAGGCCTTGAAGACTTACTAAATAAACGCGGTATAAACCAATTCTACGACTAGTTTCGCGGTTTGATCGCTCATCAGGTAGACTCAGGTTTTGAACCCAGGACCTTGTGATTGAGAGTTTTACCTCTCTAGCTGACAGCGAAAACGCTGTCAGCCCGGTGGCCGAGTGGTTAGAGAGGTAAAACTCTCAATCACAAGGTCCTGGGTTCAAAACCTGAGTCTACCTGATGAGCGGTCAAACCGCAAAACTAGTCGTAGAATTGGTTTATACCGCGTTTATTTAGTAAATCTTCAAGGCCTACCATTTATCCAGTTACATTTCATATATATAGACTTACATTGGCTCCAATTATTTCAATACTGGTATATTTTAGTCACTTAGCTATATTTGATCTATTTTTACTAAAAGGCAAAGTCAAAAAGTGTGTGTGGGTGGAGGGGGCATGGCGCAATGACACCCCCCCTAAATGCGTTTCTGCTTGCAGACCAAGTCATAGAGCATAAAAGCAAAGATATTTTTCGTATCGATTAGTAATGCACAAGATCAACCTTTGTGCGTAGTGGGAATCGACATCGGTGCGGGAGTTCTGGGTTTCGTTGCCGGGCCGGTGAAATTGGATACGGTGTCGCCAGCGGCTCGCCACTGCTGCGACGTTTTTTCGCAGTTATGTTGTCAAAATTAAGGACGAAGTTTCGAAGTTTTTGTCATCCATCTCTTATATTATGAAGTGAGTATATTCTAAAAACCTAAAAGCTAATAAGTACAGACTTGCAAAGACCAAGTCACTAAGCATAGAAGCAAGGTTATATTTCGTATCGATCAATATGGTTCATAACAAGCCGGCTGACATACTGGTTTAAGAAATCGTTAACGGCGCGGGAGATCTTGGGTTCTGTCACCGGGCCAGTCAAGTTGGACCCAGTGTTGCCAACGGTTTGCCGGCGTTGCCAACGGTTTAGTACTGCTGCGATGCCTGAGCTGTGTTTTTTCAGGCCCTGAGCCGTGGAGATGAGGCCCACCATCAGTGTTGCCACACAGATCAATTTCAAGAACATTAAAATTTATCATAAATTTCGTCAAACTCTTGGTCAAAATATCATGCGAAAATGAGACAAACAATTTGTCAAAAAAAAAAAAAATACGAAAAATATACGAAATTTACTGTCTTTATTCACACCGTTCGTTGCAAAAATTTGCAAGAGCTACCGGTGCTTTTCAAATTGTCTAATCACAACTTTACAAATTACAGTTTACTGTTAGCTGCTAATATGCAATAAGTACCGGTATGCAATTTCGTATGTTTCATGCATCACTCTGCATTATATTTTCATCAGCTGTTGAAACTATAACAGCCTTTAAAAAGCGCCACCTGATTACAGCATACGTAAACTACAGATGCGGCAGAATGCAGATTGCCTGATATTCATCCTGCATTAAAAAAGAAACATGTTAAGCAGTCTTAGTTTCAAAAACTGCGTCATTTTAGTTGACTTTTTTGCTGCAGCAACATTTGGTTCATGCTTTTTCGTTTGCTTGTGACGCAAAAGATCACATTTCTCCGGGCATTAAACTGTAAATGTAATGTCACAGTCCCTTTACAATACATAAGGCTTTTTTTTGTATAGTCTAGAGAAGTATCCTGCATTTGTATCATGGTAGGAGGAACGCATTACTGTATCAAATAGGCTAGGTAGCTGTACTGTACCATACCTACCACGCTACGCACTTTCTGGTTCGTCACGCACATTTTTTGGCCGACTACGTTAGTACGCTGCTCATTGACCTTACTCTCCAAGAGCAAAAACACCCGGGAGTGACAAAAAAGAAAAAATTCCAACTGAAGTATTGTCAAAATGCTACAAAATTTAGCCTTTTGCAAAAAATCATTCTTTTTTGACTAGTTTTACTTAGCGTCAGCCGTTAGCTATACTGTAGTTAGCAGCCAGACTGCTTAACATCAGATTCATCAGCAAAAACATCAAATGATGAGACGAAAACATCAAATTTGATGTAATTACATCAAGTGTGGCATCACTGCCCGCCACTCCTTAACACTAGGGCGTAATACCACGAGTACAAGAAAGATTTGGTTTTTGATTTGATGAGCTGAATAGTGCTTAAAAATCCTGGGTTTTCCACGATAAATTTACTAATTGCTTTATAAGCATTGCTTAATAGCCTATACTTATGCTGCGTATTAATTAATTTATTGAAGGATAGACCAGCAGCCAAAACGTGTTGAATATAGAGCGTCAAAAATTTTGATAGTTGCCATACGCGCGCGTTTAAAAGCCTTTTCAGCAATGGAAAGTTACGTAAGGTATTATTACGCACACAAATGCTATTGTTGTAAATGAATTTGAGTGAAAATTGGTGGCAAAAACCAAATCGCGTGCCACCTTCGAAAAGACACTGTCATCTGAGGCTAAACGTGCGTGATGCTTGAAATTTGAAGTATATTTGCTCAAATTTATGTCTACATCTTTGCGTCGTTTACGTCAAATTACGTCATAACGTAAGCAGGAAGTATTTTAAGCGGGAAAATGCAGCGAACGTAACGTTCTTGTTTTTTTTTAGACTGTGTAATTATTTTGTGACGAAGGTTGTTCTAATATTTCCTTTTCCACCTAAAAATGAGATGATTAAAATTTTGGATTAAATTTTATTCCAATCAATAAGCCATCGTCATCAATTTAACTAAAGCAGTTTTTAACAAAGCTGTTATTCAAACAGCAATAGTAAACCCTACGGCAGTTTTCAATGGCAAAGGCATTTTTTAAATCAATGTATTGTAATCTCCATTAACATTTCGGATGTTTTATTTTTTGAATAAAAAAAAGGTAAGTCATAAATTGCTGGCACAATAACCAAAGATATTTGAGTGGATGAGAAAATCGCTTTGTCCACCCAAACACTTCGAATCTACTCTATAATTATATTGTACCTTTGCAGCAAGTAAACTCATTTTCATGATGTAAAGTTGAAGAATACGAGTATTTTTAGAACTTGGCTGGAATTGGGAAACTGAAATTACTAAATATATATTAACCTATAAATTACTGAATTAACCTACAATCAATTTGGCTGGAATTGGGAAACTGAAATTACTAAATATGATATAAAGTGTTTTCAAAACGAAAGTTTTTTTTTCCGAAATAGCTTGGAAAAAGTATTGGAAAATTTTGTGATAGGATTTCGGGGTAAAAATGTGGACACGATTAGATGATGATCCATCATTACAATTGAATTACTTATGGTAGGATTATAATAAAAAGAATAGAATGCACCAGAAATTTGCTTTTAGTTACATATCATGTGATAGTTTTATTAATTTAGTTCTAACTAAAAATATTATTTAAAATAAGGTGGGAATTACTGCAGCCTTTGCTCTTGCTGTATTTTCGAATTTTCCTAAAGGTTTCGAACTGTCTAGAGTTTATTTCTTTGATTGTAACTGGTACGCACAAATAAAATTTGACGTTATCTGCGTCAATTTCTTTTTAAGACTGAGTACTACGATATAAATATACCTCGCAACGTGCTGTGCAAAACGCTCCGAAGTTATCCGATAGTATGCGACGCGTGACGTAGCACCGAAACTAGCCAGCATTTATAAGCGCGTGCAAATGTATTGAGGCTGTTTCGTTGCAGCGACGGCCGAGCTACATGCATGTGTTTGGTAATCAGAGAAAAGAGATATGTGTTTGCAGTGAATGTCAAGTTTTAAGATTCAGGCTAATATGGCATTAGATGTAACATTATGAAATGTATTTTAAGAAACGGTGACCTTTCGAAAAAAAATTTAGCACTGAACTTCCCAAATTAATGACTTCAATTTATCTTCTCTTTTGCTATAATAAGGAAAAAATTGAAGATAGTGAGATAGTGTGATGAAGAACTGGTCACTAGTAAGACCCAAAACGTTCAGTCAAACAATTTTCAGTAGGGGGAGAAACTTTTGTGTCTTTCAGAAGAGTTTAGTCAGACTGACCTGTCCATTAGACCACGAACAAACACGTATTCTAATGACCATCAAATGTTACTAAGCAGATTTCTTTAATTCAAAACAAAAATTGTATGCCCAAGTCGTTTGGAATAAAATTAAGTGATTTTTTAAGAACTATTTTATCAGAATTTAAAAAAGTAGAAAAACGAAAAAACCTGTATTTGAATTAAAATATTTTACTGCCAAAGACATAATGCAGTTTAGTTATAGCATCAAGAAACTAACAACAATAATGTAGAAAAATTTTTTTCTACCAATCAGCAGCTAGCTAACCTTATATCAAAACCAGCTGAATGGGCATTGAAAATTTTTAGCCTTTGTTATAGCCAGAAGCTGCTGTACGGCAGCTACGGCGCCGCCATATTGATAAAAGATAAAGCAAAAAATTGAGACAAGATTTTGATGAAATTTTATACAAAATTTTTCTCTAAATACTTCAACTTTTAGCATAAAGTAACGATACGAATATTATTTTTATCGTGAAAAACAAGTTAAAATGCCCTCGCAGTGGCGTAGCAAAAACTTTTAGTTGGGGGGAGGGGGGTTAGATGAATCTGGCATATTTTACTCACTTGGCAACATTTGTTCTCTTTTTACCAAAAGGTAAAGTCAAGGGGTAGGCATGGCGCAATGACCCCTCCCTCCTCTAAATGCCTTTCTGTTCTCTTGACCCAAACATACTGCTAGGATCTATCAGCAAAGACGATCAGCAATTTAGGGAGGAAATATTAAAAAGATCTTTGATGAAGTTACTTTAATAAACAACTGTCTACCACAGCAAAACACTAATGAAAAAGATGTGTTTAATCAAGAATGATGTCTTAGGTAGCTCAGTCACCGGTTTAAGGCACCCTAGACATCGATCACCATACTTTTTACTTTGTTAATTTTTCGAATATCATTCTGAGTTGCCTACTGTTGCTTTATAATAACATATAAGTAATTTGTATCAATGTTATCAACAATTGAAATGCCTTGTATAAAACTTTCAATGCTGCACAAATAGCGTAAAATAGTCTTAATATTTTTAAGAGGAAAAGTAAAGCCAAAACAATTCTCAAAACTGGACGTTACCACCACGTAGATTCAGCTGTCATCATCAGCAGTGAAGAAAGGCCGTACAAAACTACACTAAAAGAATTAGAATTTACAATTCTAACCACAAGTTACCAGTATAGCATAACCCACGCGAATTTCTAACCTGCAGCCTGTCTGGGTTATGCTATAACTGGTAGTTAAAATTGTAAATTCTATTTCTTTCAGTTTTGTACTGCCTTTCTTCACTGCTGATGATAGCAGCTGAATTTATGTGGTCGAAACGTCCCGTTTTGACTGTGGCTAAATTTTTTCTCCTTAAGTTGTTTTGGCCCATATTTATTGTACTCCGAAGTCTTAAATATTTCTTTTCTTCTGAAAAACACTTAGTGGTCGAAAATGAAACCTAAACAAAGATGTTTCCACTTTTCGATGATTTTTTGCGAAGTTGAACTTGTATCGAGAAAAATTTTGCTGTTTTCTGCTGTATGTAAGAATGCTGCACCACTTAAACTCTAGCTGAATTCCTCAGGACTTTCAAAAATTGCTGAATTATGAATCATCACCAGTAAAAACCAGCTTCGGATTAGAGGCTGTGGGCTATTAGTCAGTTGTACTGCTTACAGAAGTTTTGACAATTAGCAACGCCAAAAATGAGAAATAAAGTTTTAAAATGTAAAATATGCAAACAACTATCCCATAATCAGGCACATTTAGCTTGATCTGGAAATTAAACGTGAATTGACTCGCTTTTGGCGCCGCTACTAGCATTGTTAGCACAATGGCTTTATGTCGTAATAATTAGGACATTATGCCAGAACAATCCTTGCAACATTTTCATCAACAGCACGATTTTTGAGGCTGGTAAATTTTCACAATGGACTTTGGAATAAAACATAGTTTCAAACGACTGAGAATCAACAGAATCACATGCTACTTTGCATGTTTTGATGGTATTTCTTCTATTATATTGCTAAAAGGGTGTAACGACTAGAAAGCAATGCTGGATGGTCCTAATTGCCAGCAACATAAATCGTTGCTGCAACCAGTGCGTCATATAAGCAAAGCCATAAGAGCCCACTGACCTCCTATTTGACAAAGCCTAATTTGAAGTGGGGCTTAAAACAACGTCATAAAACGCAATGTTTGGCGTATTGTAACTTACCCCCACTGTGAATTTTCCGCTGGCCAAGTCCATGTAGACCTACTTAGCTATGCAATATTTTATACCTACCCAAGGGAGGCGTTACTTCTCCCCCCCTGACCGACAAAATCAGTAGGTTTTTGTGTTCATGATCTTTAGCGTAGGCTGCTATTAGGAACTGCATTCATCTGATGAGCTGAACAAAGGCGAAACATACCAGTGCTAAATTCATGTTGTAATTAATACATGCATCGTTTTCTAGTTAAGCGAAACCTTAGCGTAAAAAGGCGACTATAATAAAATAAACTGTGAGATGCTAGCAAAAGCTTAATGCGGTCTAAACGTTTAAATTTGTAAACGACTGTGCATGATTTGGCTTACTTTTTCTTGAGCTGGATATTAGCTGCTTATGTTGAAAACTTACCGACCTGCAAGCTCAGTTGTTTATGCACACGCTAATGGTGCGGGAGGTTGTGGTTCGATTCCTGGGCTGGTCAAACCGGCACAGTGTTGTCAACGGCTTTAGGCGCTATGCAGCGGAGATGGGCCCCCTCTGCTCGTTGCACGCTTCGACGTAATACCGCGAGTAAACTGAAGATTTGATTTGATTTTTGATTTTTTTATGTTAAGAACCTTGACAAAACTCATGAATATTCTGTGAGAGAATGTGAGGCTCATCATAAGTAGCCTATAGGAAATTTATCTAATTTCCACAAAATTGTTTGGAAAAAAAATTTGAAGGTTTTTAATTTTATCTTTTTTACAAAATAAACTGGCAACCTTTACGGCTGTATTAAATACAGTAGAGCAGGCTGTATGTAAAACAAACATAGTTGTGCCGGAAGTATTTCTGTAAGGGATTCAGATTTTATTAGTTTCTCAGCTATACTGTAGATGGCCATTGGCCAAGTTGATAAAAAGTCAGTGTTGAGATGATAAACCCGGCTCGTGTTCGAGCTAGTTCCAACCCACACTCGATAAACAAGCATCTTCCTTGTTTAGCATTCAACAACAATACAGAAACAGGCTGAAGAGTGAAGACCCACTGGCAAGTTTTGTTTATTAAAAGTTAAAAAGCATTAACGAGAATCTTTCCATTTTTAAAAGATTGATTTGTGGTGAGGCCTTGCAGTGTATCCAATGTGGCCAAGTTGGACTGAAGAGTGGGGGACAAACATTCACATAAAAGCAAATTGTATCTCAACCTTACAACAATTTGAAGTTGTTACTCAAAATCGCTAAACTATTATAACTAAGTGTTATAGCTGAAGCTTGGGTTTTATTCGGGGTTAGATCCTATCAATGACTTTAAAAATAGTAAGCCTATTTGCAGTTTCTTCCTTTCAGGCGCTTGGTACAAATGTATTTGTTCTTCTGCGTGTCTATTAAATGTTAAGCCAATTCTGATTGATGGCCAAAACTGAATGCGGCAATGATGCACGAAATGTTTGCTTGAGCGCCATTGCAGTGGCGTACATGGCCAGCCGGATATTTCAAAAAAAAGGAGCAAAACAATACTTTCAGCTGGTCGATCTTTAAAAAAACCTGAAAATTTTTAAGGGGCGATCTCTAAAACAAGGTCTTTGGTGGCAAAAACTAACCTCTTGTTGCACTCGTTGGGTATAGATTAGGTGTATATCTTCACATTAACAGTGGTGCTTGAATTATTGTGAAAAGGGGGGCAATTTTGCTCTTTGTCTCTCCCGGGCTACCCCCTTGCATCACTGCACAAATCTTTCACCTACATATATTATCAGAGCTGCGATGGAGTAAAAAGTTCGCTGAATTGACTTACTCAAACTTTTGAAACTTAATTATTTACAAATGATTGAGAATGCGTTGAGATATGTTTGCAACGAAAAACTTAACTGAATTTTGATTTGCAGGGCTTATTTTACTGTTTTTAAGATGTTTTTGATGTTTCACACTAGTTTATAGGCTTTTTAGAGGTGATACTTATTTAAAAGGTCAGTCTATTCTTCCCTGTATTGAGCCTTTCGAAACCGAGAACGCCCAAAGGCGGATTTACACGAACATACATTTGAACCAGCCGTTACAGAGCACTAGTTGATTTCACACCACTTAATTAACTCAATATTGACGGCCGTTTGGCGACGAGGTTTAAGGCAACGCTATCAGCGCGGCAAGCCTTGGCTCGATTACCTGGCCGGTCAAATCGGATACAGTGTCGCCAACGGCTCACCACCGCTATGACGTTGATTCACAGTTGTGTAGCTCAGGTGCTAAGCTGTGGGAATGCGTCCTGCCACTCGTTACACGCAGTAGCGTAATGCCACGAGTATAATGAAAGTTTGATTTTTGTTACTCCATTTGGCTCGACTTTCGTTAGTCAAGCTTAACAAATTCACGAGAGAACAAAGTTTGCTTTCGCTCTGTGTCGCGTACAAACTGTGTAAACCCGCAATAATCCGTTTGTGCCGATTTTGCCTCCAATGCGAAGACCTGTGTTCTTGTTTCCGCTGGTGCAAGCCCACTCAGCCCCGTCCACATCATGAACAATTTCAGTGCTCAAGCAGCTACCACTTTTTTCTCGTTATCGTATGTGGCTGTTCGCGAGTAAGCAGGTTGCTCCAACAAAGCTAGTGAAGAAAATAAGATCGGCGCCTGAAAGTTTGAGCTTACCAGCTTAATAGATAAATTAAGCGTAGACGGACTTTAAGCTCAGGGGCTTTGCCAGCAGAAATTTAGGGAAAGTCAGCCAGTTTTCATTCACTCTTGTAGTGATCGATTTCTCAAAATAAATTCTAATGCCTCAAAAAGGAGGTAGTGCCCGGCAACCCCTTTGACGACGCTTCTACGTAAACTTACTACTACTCTCAATCATATTGTATGTAGCAGATTTTCAACCAAGGATGTGAAAGAAGGCGACCCTTTTCAGCAGAATAGTTTGATAAACAGTTAAGTTTTTCTACGGTGTTTTTGTTTTTACAAAACACGTGGTCTGTTTCGGTAGCCATGGATTTTACAATCGTGTTCGCGACTTTTCGTGTTCGGTTCTTTTTACTTTTGAGCAGGTTGTGTCGATCAGTTTTAGACTATTTGCTTTGTTGAATTCGAACAAGCAAATGGTAAAACTGACTAAAGCAATGCTGCATTATCATCGAAACCTCAAAGAAAAGGTCAAAAGCTGCGAGATTGTAAAAGAAAAAAACAGAAATAGAATTTCGTAACGTAAAATTTCAGAAAAAAAAAAAAGAAAAACATAGCAAAGGTTTTATAAATGTAATATTTTTAAAACGATTCTTGGAAAAGATTCTTCCAGCATACAAAGACCTTATGCAACTGTTGCGCAACTTCATTTGCGTTTGATGTGACTACAATACTTTCGAAGCGCGTAATGGATGCGTTCTCTGATTCATCAATTCACAATACACACGTGACACTTACATTGGTTATTTAACACCTCCTTTAGAATTGTATTATGACTAAGGCGATTTTTGGTGACCTAAAACACATAAAAATGTGACTTTATTTTTGCAAAAATGTAACCAAAATGTGACTTAATTTTAAGAACAGCAATTGCAGTTACTCCATACCAGTGGTGCACCCAAGATTTGGCAAAAGAATTGGCCTAAACTGGAGGGCCGCCGAAGTCTAAGAGGCTTGGTGCTCCGCTCCTACCAACCAATGGACTATTACGATTTTCACATAAAAAACACTCATTTAAGCACACTTTTTGCTGATATGAATTACCGCTGATATGTTTTTTAGATCAAAAGAAAACTTTAGAATTAGCTCAGTTAGTTTTGATAATTTAGGTGTAGGCCGTTTTGCAATAACTTTTATTCTTCAATCCTAGTAGTTGAAAACGAATATTCCAACTACTCATCTACTATGTTCATTTTAAGTCTTCGGTTTTACAATAGACAAAAGTTGGTAAAGGAGACTCTAGGTGTTTTAATATAAATTACCGCTGCTTTTTTTTATTGAATGTTAAGAGAAATCCCTCATTTAAATCAAATAAAATTTTAAAACGAAGTTTTTACTTCCGAAGGATGTGAAAGCCATTTGGGTTTTGGTAGATGCGACATTACGATTCACAAGCCGTTATCACGTCATAAACATTGGAATGTTATGAACACCAGGTCCATTCGCTTTTTACTCTGTCTAATCTTCATTTTTCAAAAAAATGTTTTGTTCTGAGCAGTGGCTCACGCACGGGGGAAGGGGGTGGATCGGGGATTTTGGGGTCATTTCCCTCCCATAACTGACAATTGGAAAAGAAAACAAAGCCTCTTATTTTGGTACAATCCGCCTTTTTTCATACAGAGATTGCCGTAATAAAATTTCTGTCATGTTTTTCTGTCCTACTTACTTATAATAATCTTGGGAAACTTTTATTGTGAAGCAATAATGCCGGGAGTCAAACTTTTCTGCTGCGTTGCGCTTGAACCAATGACTAACTCAAAATGCAAGCCTGGGCAAAGTCAATGGGCACTGTTACAGCTGGAGTCGTGTTGTGATATCACAAAAGCGATTGTTCTCAACGTCCATGGCTGGACAAGACAACGTTTCAGCACAGAAGGCGTTCTTGGAAGAGAATAGTTGCAACGCAGCCAGATGTTCCGCTGGCGATGTCGCGATTTTGAGTCAACCAAACCGGCCGCATATTTACGTGTAATGTACCCTACACCAGCGGAACCTTACATTCCTATTTTATTTGCCTGTCTTCACGAACCCGATTCTTAGTCACAGGCGAAGCCGCTACGAGAATCGAACCGAAAACTAGCGCAGCGTTTCCCTGCGTACGTTGCGCTCTTAAGTTACCAAGCTGTACAATAGTGGTAGCAATCCTGCACATAATGGCTTTTATAAACCCAGGTTTTGTCAGAAAAAAGCAAGGTTCTGCTGGTGTTGGGCACATTACATAAAAATACAAACCGGCCAGTAGGCGTAAAGGTAAAGGCACGGGACAGCGGGTGCAAGCACACATTGTTAAGGCCATTTTCAATTGTCGGCCCTTTACAATTTTCAATCACGAATGACTGAACGCTGTTAAGGGACATACATGACGAACAACACATACACAAAACCCTTCGCACTTCCGCTTGTGCCGCGCGCCTGGCGCGAAAGCTGCGAATACTATTTTTAAAGTCTTTAGTATGACCCAACTGGGAATAAAACTCCAATCTACCGGCTACCAAGTGGACGCTCTTAACCGATACACCAAGCGCCGGTTTGGCCAGTAGGCGTAGTTGTTGAAAACATCGCTAACGGCGTGGGTGGTTTTGGGTTCGATTTCCGGGCCAATACTGGCCGTTAGCTCAGTTGTAATACGCACAGGCTGTCGATGCGGAAGGTCTGGGTTCATTTCCTGGGCCGGTCAAATTGGCACAGTGTCGCCAACGGCTCGCCACCGCTGCGACGTTTCTGTGTACCCCGAGCGCTAAGTCGCGGAGATGGGCCCCAGTGACTTACGCAGGGAGGGGGATCGAAAGTCAACACCCCTCCCGGGCGATTGCAGAAAAAACGATTTTGTTGAAACAAAATGCCTTTTTTTTGTGCGGAGGTTGCCGAAATTGCTATCATGTTTCTTCTGTTCAACTTTCTAATTTAATCTCGAGAAACTTTCATTACGATGCGATGCAACGATACCGGTAGTCCAACTTTTCTGATATGTTTTGCTTGAGCTGCATTTTTGTCATTAATGCTGCTGTGAAGCAATTGGTAGTATTAGTATTTTTTTTTAGTATTTAGTTGCATATTCATCCTCCTATCACGAAAAAGCGACCAAAGCGCTCTGACGAGCTCGCTTAGGAGTTGCCAGCCATCTCTGTACCACACCAAGATGGGGGAATCCCGCTCAATGCTCTTCCCAACGTCACAACAAGTAAACTTGCCGGCTTGTTCTCCACACTGTCCTTTTAATGCTAAGCGTCAAGCAGGGAAGCTATGAATACCATTTTTAAAGTCATTGATTTGACCCGACTCGGAATCAAACCCAAGTCTACAGCTCCTGAGGCAGATGCTCGTACCACACGGCCATCTGAGATGTTGAATTTCAATAAAGGTTGCCTGAAATCTGTTCAAAATGCACTAAAATGGCCATTGCAGAACGTGAATTTTCAAAACTTTTCGAGGGAAGCATGCCCCCGGACCCTCGGAAACCTTTTTCTGTTCTTCAACTTGCTTCAGGTTAATTCTGCCGGAAAAAGCTACGCTTGAAAAAATGCTGAAATTCGGTGTCATTTTCTTAATAAAATTTCTGATTACGCCTCAGATATATAACATTTTCGAAGGGCTTATTTACGCTTTTGCTGCGTCTACTACCGTTTTTGCATTTACAATAGTAAACATTCAACCTAATTCAAAATTGCATTACCCCACCAAAATTTTGTTGATCCACGCCGGGCCTGAAGTAAGCACGCATAAAGCGAAAATGTGCGAACAAAATGCATCATATTTTGTGAAGGACCTTAAGTGAGAGGCAAAATGTTTGATCAAAATTTGTTCAAAAAGCACTAAAAAGCCATTACACCATGTAAAATTTAAAAAATTTTCCGGGAGAGCATGCCCCCAGACCCGCTAGAGCTGTTTTTTCCTCGATTTGCTTCAAATTTACTCTGCCGGAAAAACATACGCATATAGACTAAAAGATGTCACAATTTGGTGCCCTCCCTCAAAAAACTTTGAATACGCCTCTGACATGAAACATTGACGCCCTATTCCGGGTCTAAACGTCCTGACGTCTTTGTATCTAGTTAACACGCAACCTAATTCAAATCTGCATCCTCCCACCAAAATTTTCTGGATTCGTTCCAGCTGTTGGGTAAGATTTTTTAAACTTCAGCCCCCCCCCCCAATTGAAAATCCTGGCTACGCCTATGAGCAAGTGGCGGGGCCCGACCCCGTGGCTTAGCGCCTGGGCAACGCAGCTCCAAAGAAATGTCGCAGCGTTGGCGAGCTTTTGGCTATACTGTGTCCGATTTGACCGGCCTGGGAATTGAACCCCAAACCTTCTGCACTGATAGCAACAACTTTGACACTGCGTTATAACCGGCCGGTTTGTTGAAAAATTATTAAAATATAAAAACCTAAATTGACACTTCTCTAAGTGTTAAAAATATAATAATGAAGTAAATTGTTGTGAGGTTTTATGGCGCTTTATAACTACTAAGGTCCTTTAGCGCCAGAACTAAGTTTTGTCAAGAATTCACTGACGTATTTTGTTCTCTGTTCATTTCATCCTCCGCGCAACACTTAATTGCTGAGCGTCTAGCAAGTGTGACAGCAGATACCAGTTTTAAAATCTTTGGTTTGACCCGACTGAGAATAGAACCCAGTCTACCAGCTTCCAAAGCGAACACTCTAACCACTAGGCCATGGCGCTGGTGAAATAAAAATACTGCCTAGGAAGACCAGACCAATGAAACATTTGAAAAGGCCCAGGGGCGGAACGGATGGGGGGGGAGGCAAAATTGTTTTTACGTATCGTAACTGTTTCAGCAACTGGAGAGCTCCGTTCCCCAGACAACCCGATTATGTGTTTGAGAGTATCTGATGATATCGACGCTGTGATTTGGATGAAAAATGCTTAGATAAAAGCGACGCTGTTTTTGACCTTAAGCGCATGTTTCGGTAGGGAGGGCACTTTTTTTCAAGCTCTGCTATTTTCACTTTTCAAGACAGTTATGAGAGAAACTGCCCCCTTCATAATGAGTGCATATTAAATGTTTATATCAAGGTTTATACGCGTAGTTTGTATCAATGTTGGTTCTCGAAAACAGATTTTTCGGAGGGATGCAGCTGCCTGTTTTACCCTTCTGGCTACACCCCGTTTGTGAAGTTGCGAGAGCTAGCTTATTTTAATCAGCTAACTTTTTTATGGCCCAAAAATGAGGTAAACTATAATTTGTTGAGAAAATTTTTAAACACGGCCTGACAGCTTGAGTCTATGTGAAACCTTTTCTCTCCTTGAATGAAGCACAAAGAATCTCAAGCAAAAGTGTGAATGAAATATCTTAATTGTTTCCTTAGTTATGGCATTATATAGCTTAAGTATGGTTAACTGCAGTTGCGCAATAGTTTAGACTAGAAACATTACAATCCGATGCACTTTAATACCTCTGAACTACAGTAATTGTAGTATCTTTACGTCATCACGATGTGACGTCTCCGACCCCCCCCCCCCCACTAAAAAATCCTGCGTACGCCACTGGTTCTGAGCGAATACTAACCAATAGAATAGTTTAAGCAAGCGTTTAAAAATTCAAAGTTATATCATGACAAAGATGCCATTTCGTCACTGGAAGATGTAGGGATAACCATCTTGATGCATTATGCAGAGCGTAAATCCGTTACAATTACAATTGTAGCAAGAAAAGATAAAAAAAACAAAATTGGGCAAAAAATAGCACAAAAAACTTTGTATCGTAAAAAATCAAATGTAACCTAAAAACACAAAAGTATAACTTTATAGCTTCGGAAATATTGGCCCCATACGTGTGAAATTTTGATTCCACGATTTTTTTGTTAATCGGAGCCAGCAAAAAAAAGTAACTTTTGCGACTTTAAATCGCCCTAATTTATAAAAACCTCAAGTCAAAAGAAACGTTAAAAGCTGCAAGATTGTAAAAAAAAAAAACAGAAATACTATAGAATTTTGGAACGTAAAATTTCAGAAAAAAAAACATAGCAAAGATTTTAAAAATATAATATTTTTTAAAAGATTCTTGGAAAAGAATCTTTCAACATACAAAGACCTTATGCAACTGTTGCGCAACTTCATTTGCATTTGATGTGGCTACAATACTTCCGATGCGCGTAATGGATGCGTTCGCTAATTTATCAATTCACAATACACATGTGACACTTGCATTGGTTATATCACACGTTCTTTTAACGAAACACTTTCACCATAACACGAGCGTTTAAACAGTTTATAACAAAATAGTTTTCTGAAATAATCTCAATAACAATCAAATCTTCATTGTACTTGCGGTATAACGCTGAAACGTGTAACAAGTTGCGGGTTCGTCACTGTTGCTTAGCGCGTGGGTAACATAGATCCGAAAAAATGTCGCAACGGTGGCGAGCCGTTGGTGACCTTGCGTGTTCGATTTGCCCAAACCGGGAATTGAACCCAGACCTACCGAATCGATTACGATGTCTTTAACCCTCAAAACAACCGTCCGGTCGAACTAAACAGTTTTTTCTAGAACCAATCAGGCAGGTGCGATTTCCCAAAATAATCTCAAAAACAACTTAACGTAGTTCAGGCTTAACGTAGTCCAGATCTTAACGTGGTTCAGGGACAGATCTATGATTTTTAGGGGGTAAGACGTAAAAAATGGGTAAATGCGTTTGTTGCAGTTTTGTGCGTTAACGAGTATCAAAGTACCACTGTAGTTATCAATGTACAGTATCTTGCTCTTCCTAGGATCAAGGCTCCAGACTTTCTATGTGAAGCGAAAAGCATGGTATGACCTAACAAAAAGCATACATTCAAATAACGTTGTACTTATGACTAAAATACAATTATTAAGAACACGAGTAATTCTCCAAATTCTCAAAAAAAGCGATCACCATCAATCGCAAATACAAGTTTGTTTCCGCAAATACAAGTAGTTCTCGAATATGCTCGCTTCCAAATTCGGAAGGTCGCCTTTTTGCTCTGCGATTGTTTTGCAGTTTTCAGATTTTCTGGAAAAGTTGTCGAACGTTTGAAAGATCGCTCCAACTTGATTCGCCAAATTAAATTACTAACAATTCGATATGAGTTTATCCCGTTTTGAAATGTTGGATGCGGGTTTGGTTCTAGATCAAATCAATGAGGTAGTTTGTGGGATTTGCCAATTGTGCTCTGACTCAGCCTCAGATTTATAGTTCGCATGAAATTCGTTCTCTTTTAATCGAGTTCACTAAAAAGTTGCTTTAATTAGGCTCTACTTGAATTCAGCTGAAGTTCATGAAAAGATAGTCTTTTTTATGGGTTTCTGATTCGATTCTGATCGACATTCTGATGGTGCCTGGTAAAACCGTGAATAGATCTTAACGTGGTTCAGGGACAGATCTATGATTTTTAGGGGGTAGGCCTAAGGCGTAAAAAATAGGTAAATGCGTATGTTGCAGTTTTCTGCGTTAACGAGTATCAAAGTACCAATGTAGTTATCACTGTACAGTATAATCAAATGCAAAAGCGCAAGTATGTGTATAGTTACAATTACAAACCACAAGCAAAAAACCCTTCTCAGGGATCCCTTGAGTAAATGTCCTTCAAATTACTGGACTGACCAGATCTGAAAGATCGAAACTGTGTTTAACACTTCATCCGTAAACTATACCGATGCCCCTTTGACAAATCAAACTATTCAGGCTACAATAATATTTGTCCAAATAACTAAGTTATAATGTTTTTCGGTTTTTACTTTTGCTCTCTATAATTCTATAAAAAAATTGAAAAAAAACAAACAAAAAAACAATGTTTATCTTGCAGTAGTTGGAGTTTGACTTTGTTTTAAGTTGTAGCGCGATCCTGCAGTCTCGATTTCAAAGGTATCACACCGATGTGAGAGCCAGAAGTGAGAGAGATATATTTTTAGCGAGCACGCGAATTCATAGGGATGCAAAAACAAAACACAAGCATTGCCACGTTGGATTGCTGGAAATCACACCTTCTATTTCGGAAAAACCTGCTTGTTCTAGGACGGAGGAAGAGACGATAAAAAAATAACGGAAAACGTGTGAAAGGATTGGAAAAAGATAAAAAATTACACTATCGATGAAACATGTTGAGAAACAACCAGATTTCGTATGGAAATAGATTGCACGACGTCCAGCAACGTCCAACGAGCACGTAATCGCCGCACAGTGATGGATAATCAGCAATTAGGGGTTGCATGAATTAATACGGTATTTATTAATTAATAATCAAGCTATTGCAGACATTAGCTGAGGCGTTCATCGTTTTTAACCTTAGGCGCAAAGGCCAAAATGTAAAACTCGTGGATACGTGACTTAGTACACACCTTAAATAAAATTTTCATGCATACCATTTTTGTTGACCTCGCCCTCAATAGCAGTTGCACCCTAATAGTGATATTTAACGGAGCTGTCATGGAATCGTTGCCTCAGGATAAAATGACACGTTTTGCAGAGATCTTTTCAACAAAAACCCCCAGCCCATTAGAGATGCAAAAACATATGATGTAATTTAAAAGTTAGAATTAAAATGTGACCTCAAATTTTCCAAACTAGAAAATTTTATCCTGACTTATTGCAATTACCATCAGTATTGACTAGAATAGTAAATTGAAATCGCTAATTGCCGACCTTTCGAACAACATCTGTGAACAGCTTAAATTTGTCAAAGTAGAAATTGTCCTACATGTCTTAATTTAGGTAATTTCTCTTTGAGTTTTAATAGGCCCTGGTTACTGCCAAAAAAACTAACCGCCTTGTTAGTCTTTTCTTCGTCAATCACTATTTATGTCGCGATTATTCACGTTTTCTGACGTCATAAAATATCGGAATGATTGAAAATGAACTTTGAAAATATTCTAATCAATCATCGCATTTTGTCCACCACACTTGCCTTTTCAAGAGCTGAATTTCCTGCCAAAACTTCTGTGTATTTCCCCTAATTTTTGAGTTGTAATTCACAAAAAGTCACGGTCTTAAAACTACTGTAGTTCTTGGAGACCTTTCATTTGTTGTCTTTTTACTCAGAATCGTTTTTTTTTTTCATGACTGTTTCAACGTATGTCGTTTTGCCGCTGCTACCTACCTATTTTTCGACCATTTCTTTTGTTTTGTTGTTTTTGTTTGTGTAAGTTTGGTCGTTAGATGAAATAATCTACTACTATTTCACCGAAGACCATGGTGTCATACAAGTTTTGGTGAATGAGGTTTTTGTTGCACTCAACGGTGAAACAGATCTTCGGATTTTCTTACCCTTTGCCTGAACAACTCATTTTCACGCTTACTATCACACAAACAGCTGAAGTAGGGGATCGCTCTCGAATGCGGGAGGTGGTTATTTCGATTCCCAGGCCTGTTAAATTGAACATAGTGTCGCCAACAATTCGTACCGCAGCGATGTTTCTTTGGGGTTGTATTACGCTGGTACTAAGTCGCAAACATGGGCCCACCGCTCGGTACACTCTTCAACGTAATACCGCAAGCATGATGAAGGTTTGGTCAATGTGAGAGTTGGACAAGAACCAGCTACTTCGAATTGGAAACCGTGTACGTTCCGTATAGACCCGCGGTCCTGCCCGCCCCCTCCCCCCCCCATAATCTTTGACATGTGAAGACCTATTTAAGGGATTGTCACCAAGGACGAATAAAAACCGTGCCTCTCGTTGTCTAAATCCTGTCGCGCCCCATCCCCTAGATTTTTCCCTTTCTACGTCTGTGTTCCCAAGATAACGCATGACGTCAATTGACTCTTTACTTCGCTGGTTAAATTAACAAAAGTGCTTCCAATAAACTAAAAGTTTTAGAAGCAGAGCTTGAGTTGTAAAAACACTTATGGGGGGATGGTGCAAGGTTTTCACGCACACGTAAGGGAGGGATGGTCATTATTTATAGGAGAATGGTTAACGCTAAAATGTTTTTATAGGGGGATGGTGTTGTTTTTAGGAAGGATGGCATACCCACGCATCCCCCCTCAACGCGAGTACTGGTTAGAAGGCAAAAATAAAAGTGTAAGCTTGCTCATTTTGAGCTCGAAATCCTTTTTGTTTTATAAACAACTGCTTGGTGCAGGAGAACTGAAAAATTTCCGTGAGGATTTTTTGGCTGTTTTCCTTTTTTGATGAACTTGAGCGCAAGAAAATAGCTTAACTCCAACAAACTAATAATTTTTTTGAGTTATTTTTACCGAAAAATTAAAAATAGTTACATTTTGGTGTTTCAAGAGCGAAAAACGGAAACTGATTTGCATTGAGAGGAACTACCGAATTTAAAAAAAAAACTCATCACCAAACTTGAACTTGAATGTGGAGTTAAATTGAAAAATGACCTTGACAAATATCAATTTGGCAGCCCTCCATAAGGTTTAAAATTTTGATATAAATCGTAAAAAACACATAGGCTAATTCATTTCCGACATTTTTGCCTGTTTTTGCAAATATCTGTCCACAAGCCCTTGGGCTCTCAGCATCATAATCTAGTATTTGATGTCCTTATTAAAACAAGTGATTATGACGTCAAAAATTAATTATGACGAAGGAAGTCCGTGGACCTTTGGAACCACCCCAATTGGACGTGTAGACAGGATTACTGCTGCCACATCAAAACTGGATAATATGATTACACAACAATATGATTACATAACAAGCTGATTATTATGATTACACAATAATATGATTACACAACTGCCACCATGCGGTAAATGCAAAGTTCGAAAAGGTCTTGCGTTTTAACCTGCAGTTATGATCTAGCTGCCCATACCAATAGTCCCATTCACGGGACAGCTACGTTTGCGCGTAATTCTTCTTACTGGATGTACGTAGATTCCTGTGGAGAAGGTAAAGACCTAGAATGGACCATTGTGAAGATTGAGGGAGTAAATGTGATGAACGTTTACAAACCGCCAAATACTCGACTCCAGGAAAACTCTATTCCTTGCCTGGAGGCCCCGGCAATGTATGTTGGCGATTTCAATTCTCATAGTGTTGAGTGGGGCTACAATGCAACCAACAGAGATGGCCTAGCCCTAGAGAACTGGGCTTCTGCCTGTAACACCCGTTTGGTTTTCGACCCCAAGTAACCAGATAGCTTCCGATCTGCACGATGGGGAACTACTACCAACCCATACCTAGCTTTTGTTAATCTGGATGGCCCTCTACCCAGCAGAATAGTGTTAGACCCATTTCCTCGCTCACAACATCGCCCAACCTTCATCTCCCCTATAAATCCTATCGTACCCACACAAACTATCCCTCTAAAGCGATGGAACTTTCGCAAGGCAAACTGGCAGCTTTTTGAAAGCATTCTGAACCGTGAAACTGGCATTCTACCTGACCCTGTGACTTGCAATATCAATAAAGCTTACGAAATGATGCACCAGCTACTGCTGAACACCGCAACACAGTGCATACCCCGCGGGCGAAGAAAATCTTACATTCTCACATGGGACCAGGAAAGCCAAATGAAGTATGACGAGTTTGTAAATGCGCGCAGACCGTCGGAAGCTGATCACAAAGCAAACGATCTCATAGAACATCTTAATCAAAATCGGAGGAAACGATGGGAAGAAGCAGTGGAAAGTATGGATTTTTCCCACTCCAGTCGCGTGGCCTGGCAAACATTTAACCGATTGACTGGGCGCTCCAACAAACCGAAAAAGTGTCCAGTCTCCCCTAATGCAATTGCCCACCAGTTGCTTTGTAACGGCCGCTACAAAAACGCGGACAAGGACTTCACCAGGGCCGTGAAACGTGAAATCAAACAGCACTGGGCATCCCCAACATGCAATACAGAGCTAACTGTTCCGTTTTCAACCCAAGAACTGGACTCTGCTATTGGGCACTTGAAATGCGGGAAAGCCATGGGTCCTGACAAAATTCTTCCCGAATTTCTAAAGTACAGTGGTGAGACCTTCCGAATATGGCTGAGTAAATTTTATTCAGCTTGTCTCCAACGACTTGTTATTCCAAAAATATGGCGGAAAGCTTCCGTAGTGGCGATTCTCAAACCAAAAAAAAAAAAAAAACGCAGATGATCCAAAAAGCTGCAGACCGATATCTCTTCTGTGTGTCCCTCTCAAAGTCCTCGAACGACTGTTGTTAACACGACTGGAACCAATCATAGACCCGTCTTTTCCAACAATACCAGCAGGTTTTCGCTCTGGTCGCTCCACTGTCGATCAAATAATCCACTTGACCGACGACATAGAGAATGGATTTGAAGAAAGTAAGAAGGCTGGACGGGTATTAGTGGATCTAACTGCAGCCTATGACACGGTATGGCTTAGTGGGCTCACCTTAAAAATGCTTCACGTGATTCCGGATCACCATATGGTCCGTTTCTTGCAAGAGCTGATCTCTAACAGGCGTTTCACTATTCTAACCAGTGATGGCCATTTGAGTCGTCCAAGAACTTTGAATAATGGTGTTCCCCAGGGCTCTACTCTATCTCCCCTGCTGTTTAATATCTACATTAGCGATCTACCTCACACCCAGTCGCAACAGTATGGATATGCCGATGATCTGGCGCTGCTATACGAGGATAAAGATTGGAATAAGATCGAGAAAACGTTAGAGTCAGATATGATGAACATCTCTGCATACTTGGACCAATGGACACTGAAACTCAGCACAGCGAAGACCAATACTACTGCTTTCCATCTCAACACCAGGGAAGCTAACACAGAGCTAAACATCTCTATTAACGGCGTGCTGCTGCCACACCAGAGTCATCCCACTTATTTGCGAGTTAAGCTTGATCGTCAGCTCACCTATCGTCAACACCTGGAAGGTTTACTCTCCAAAATCTCAGCAAGGAACAACCTACTCAGATGCCTGGCTGAAACTTCCTGGGGTGCAAAGACTTCGACACTTCGCACCAGTGCTTTAGCGGTAGTATACAGTGCCGCAGAGTACTCGGCCCCTGCATGGTGCCGAAGCAAGCATACTAAGAAGTTGGATGTAGTTCTAAATAATACCATGCGTATCATAACTGGATGTCTTAAACCAACCCCGATGGAATACCTGCCCGTCCTGGCCGGAATACCTCCACCATACCTACGCAGAGAAGAACTTACTCATAAGTTCGTAAACAAAGTTGTTGCCGGCGAACATCACCCCCTGCACTCCCGCATCCTGAACTGCAGCTTACCTAGACAACGACTTCTTTCGCGACAACCGTTCATCCGTCATGCTAAGTCTTTGATCGGTTCAGAACAGTTTAACATCCTGGACGAATGGAATAATGTTGATCAGAGTACCGCACACTCCCGCCTTGCAGACTTTGGTATGTCACCTGCTAGCAGTTTGCCCCCAGGGTCAGATCTTCCCCGTAAAGCTTGGACTGTCTTGAATCGCCTGCGCTCAGAAGTTGGATGCTTCAACTCCTGTTTATCACGCTGGGGTTTAAAACCGTCACTTAGCTGCAGCTGTGGTACAAGTGAACAAACTGCAGACCATATCATCGTCTGCCCATTGAACCCATCCCCACATGGCAAAAGAGGTCTTACCCACCTAGATGAACCAACACGAATATGACTCAAGGAACTTCCTTCGTTTTAAAAACTTCAAACGAACGACGACGACCTGCAGTAACATTAAGAACAAGCTACTATGAAGCGCCGTTTTAAAAAAAAATAATTTAGATTTTTCCTCATATTTTTCGGCCAATTTAGGCTACATTTTGTTCAATGTATTAAATAGGATATTTCCTATAAGACAAATTATCGTCATAGATTGGCCAAAAAAAGCAGCGCAAAACACGTAAGAAACTTCCTATTTAATATACTGTATGAAACAAAATATTGCATAAATTAGCCTAAAAGTTATAATTCTTGAGATTCCCGGGATTCGTGAAATTCCCGGGAAATTTTTCCGAGAAAATTTTCCGAACTTGATTGTTTTGCCTTTTTTTCTGGTTTTCAGCATTTCAGATCTAATTTTTAGCATTTTGTTATGTTGTTTTCACAAACTCAGTTTGAGTTTTTCTATTTTTCTACGAATTGAGAAAAAAATTTCGATTTCACAAGCATTTTGTCTTAAAAATTTTGCGAATTTTGGAAAATGATTTTTACTAAGGAAAAAAAAAATTTTTAATTTGCAGTAACTCATTTTTTATGTCGGAATGATAGATATCAGTACCACTGAAATCCTTGCTAATGTAAAAAAAATTTCCCGGTATCTCGACATGAATTTCCCGGGAAACGGGAAATTTCCCGTCCCGATTTCCCGGGAGGAAACACTAAAGAGGACCTTGATACCTGATAGAATTTTGAATCTTTGATTTTTTCAAGAAAGGCGTAAAATAATTATTTTGTGTGCTTGCCCTGGTAGACCTTTTACGTACACCGCTGACTTCACAAAAATATTTGCTAAACTGTGCAGGAAGAGATTTCATTTTGAATTTGAAAACAAATGACGCTTTTTCGAATTTCTCAAGAGCAGCCAACTACAAAATGCCAAGCTTGGTGGAGAATAATGGTGTTGGTCGGTCGTAATAGCAGCCGCTTCCACCTCCAATTATTTTAACAGCTAGATTTGGTTTGTCAAATACTTAATTTTTTAAAAAAAGTTTTGTAAGTAGAACTCCAAGCAAGTATTTCCTAATTATTTTAAGTGAGAGTGAAAAATCGCGTGATACAGCTGTAATAAGGTTTTTCTGTTTAAAAATGGTTTCACTTTTGCTAAAATTCCTACTAATCTCGATAACTTCTTTTCTAAATTTTGAATATGACAGTCAAAATCAAGATTTTTGTCAAATGTTACACCTAGGTATTTAACAGCATCAACTAGTGCAATACCAGAAGAAATATTACTGAGATTTGAAAAGCGGGATAAATTCCGATCTTTTTTGTCACAAGTAGAATTAACAATAATGATGTATAGATGTTAGATTTTGATAAATTTAAAGTTAATTTGTTAGAAACTATCTTTTTATTAATTGCATTTAATTCATTATTAATTTTAGTATTTAGGCTCAGGTCCAAGGGGGGCAAAGGGAGCTTGGCCCTTCCAATCGATATGCTTGGCCCCCCATTTATGAAGCTTTTTCTTTTCAAGACAGCGGCTTTTGGGTTTAATTTCAAACTTTGGCTCCCCCTGATAAACGTTTGGCCCCTCTAAGTCGACTGCTCTGGCGCCGGCTCTGTTTAGGCTAAAGCGGACAGGTGTTTGTCTTGCAAAATCAGGCAAGTGTCATCGGCGAAGAGTTTAGGGTTGCAAGAAGTAGGTTATATACCAGGGGTGGGCAAGCTTTTCAAACGAAGGGCCAGATTTGGAAAAACTGTTGACGCCGCGGGCCGCACGCTGATAGGAAAACAAGGTGAAAACCTTTTTTTCTTTTTTTTTTTCAGGGATCACGGTCCACGTACGAATGTGATCTCCAAAATAATAGACTTTCACCTCGTTTTTCTCGTTTTTTTATTTCATTTTTGCATCGTTGAGACTTATTTTTTTGAAAATCACTGCCATCCACATCTATGATCTCTAAAGGAAAAAAAAGTCTTTCGCTCACGGTGGGAGTTTAAGTTTGTGTATGTGCCGGCGGGCCAGAACAAAAGGACCGGCGGGCCGGATTTGGCCCGCGGGCCGTAGTTCGCCCATGTCTGCTGTATACTGTAGATTTACAGATATCGTTAATATAAACATTATAAAGCGTAAAAAGGTGTGGGCCAAGAACAGATCCTTGAGGCTCTCCACAATTTATAGGTTTAGTTGTAGAGCTGACTTTGTTTATCGATACGTATTGATCACGTTTTGTTAAAAAAGAAGTAAAGAGTGTTTTAGCTGCACCCCTAATTCCGTATATGATCCATTTTATTTATTAAAGTTTCGTGATTGACAGTGTCAAAACCTTTTATTAGATCTAAAAACAAAAGTGTAGTATGTTGATGGTTATTAATGTTGTCAAAGGTAGAAGTTAAAAGGTCTAGCATATAATCTGAGGTCGAGTGCATGGGTCAAAAACCATACTGGGTCGGAGAAAATACTGAATGTTTGTGTAGAAATTTTCTTGTCCTTTCGCAGATCAATTTTTCTAAAATTTTAGAGAAAGTTGAAAAAATAGAAATGGGGTGGTAATTGCTTATTTCACTTTTATCCCCACTTTTAAAAATAGGAATTACTTTGGCTGCTTTTAAACAAATTAAGTGGAAATGTTCCATATTGAAAAGCTAAATGAAATAAAGGAGAGTGGATTGGCAAAAGCTTGAGCACCCACTAAAGTAAAAAAAGCCGAAGTGTTGTCATATCCACAGGATTTTTTATTTTTAAAAAAGCTATTTGTTGCATGACTTCAAAAAGGGAAGTTGGATGAAAAAACAAAGAAGAATTAAAGAACAATTACTCGACGTTAAATTACTTTTATAAGCGTTAACGTTATGTTGAATGATCTTATTTGCTAAGTTTTGACCCATACTACTGTAGAAAAATGATCATTAAACGCTTCTGCAATACCCCGAAAATCAGAAACAGTGTTGCTATAAAAGTTTAGCTTGGAAGAGCTGTGTCTTTGTGAGAAGAGGGAAGAAGGAATTTGTTTGCGTACTGCTTGTAATAAATTTGTTGCCCTGAATAGCCTTTAAGAAAATTTGTAATGTACAGTTGTTGTTTAGGCCTAAGCTTGAGAGACGTAGGTAAGCTACGACTGATCCAAGGTTTTAATCTCAATTTTCGTTCTTTTCGAGGCAGTTTTTTGAAAGGTGCATGTAGGACTATCGTTTTTTCAATGACTTTAATAAAAACCTGTTAAAACTTTAATGAAGTTATGAGAGTTTATAACACTAGTTTTAATAAAAAAGTTATGTAGGCCTACAGTGATTCTAGTAAATTTTCACAAAATGTTTCACTGTTGAAGATCGCGTTCAAGAAATTCTTGATTTGACTTTTTAGAAATTGTTGGCCTACTTAATTCAATGGAACAAAAAATTGAGTAGTGGTCTGTAATGTCCATTTTGATGATACCGGACAAGATAGAATGTTCATGGTCGTTAGTTATAATATGATCAGTGGTGGTAGATGATCGCTCAGTAACTCGCGTAGGAAGGAGATTAACGGGAAAAAATTGTTGCTAGCAAGCATGTTGGTGTAGTTATGTAGCATGGGCTGAAATTGAAGGGTTCAGTGAAATATTGATGTCTCCATCATGTCTATATTAATATCTTCTATTAAATATAGGCCTACTGTACTTTGTTATAGTTGTATATTGTTCTAAAATTGTATTCAATTTTTGTAAAAAAAAGGTTGATATTTTTAGGATGTCGATAAATTACTAAGCCTACTTGCTGCTGGTCAGATTCCATCATTCCACCAAGCAGTGATAATAATTATCGTGAAGCATTTTAGTACGCAACAACGAGGCTAGGGTGGGAGTTAAAACATTAACCTTGCTATCATTGCCGTCGTAAAAACGTCACCACGAAGCAGTCGGCCACGCAACTAGTGCTGACGAGTTTCAACCAAAAATTTGAGTGCTTGAAGATTAGACGGAGCTGTAAAATTAAACTAAAATTAAATTTTGTGCTTTCCCACTCCTTTCTCAAATCTTAGCCCAACACTTTGTACAGAACACTTTGGTCTTGTCTAGGAGAGGGGTGGCGAACCTATGGCACGCGTGCCAGATGTGGCACGCCACAGGTTTTTTTCTGGCACGTCACTTGACACTAACTTTTTTACACTATCGCCCCTTTTCGGAAAGTGTGGGTCCAAGTTGCCCCCACAAAGCCTTCACGATTGTCCCACTAAAAACAGGTGAAGTCCAAAAAAAGACACGTCCGCAGAGCAGCTGTTTTCCCTCTGAAATCGGGCGAAGACCAAAAAAAAAGGTCTTTACGTCCGCTGAACCACTTTCTCCACAGTTCATTCAATGTAATTGCACAGCATTAGCTTACTAAACTTTATTTTTAATATTTCGGTTCGTTCGCCAAAAAAAGGTTCGCCACCCCTGGGCCCTGGTCTTGGGCATGAAGGCCTTGGCTGGCTGCAGCTGGTTGCTTATGGTGGGGGCGCTGTAGCATAAAATTGGTGTACGTTTAATTTGGCAACATTGTGCGTCATTGCCGAACCGAAAAGTGCGAGAACTCAGCTTAGTTAAATTTGGAAGGGTAAATTAGACTGATTGCCATCATATTTTAGATTGTTGCAAGCTGCAAGAGTACTGTCATTTGTAATTTTAGATCTTGATATTAATACAAAATGTTCTCAAGGCTTTTAAAAGTGGTACGGAATCCAACAGTCTCTAGTGTGAGATTATTTTCTTCTGGAAAATTGAATGAAGTTGTGGTTGTAAGTGCAGTACGAACACCAGTAGGCTCATTTCAAAGCTCACTTTCTGCATTACCAGCTACAAAGCTTGGCTCAATAGCAATTCAATCTGCTGTGAAGGAAGCAGGATTATCACCTGATGATGTTCAAGAGGCTTACATGGGCAATGTTGTTCAGGCTGGTCTTGGTCAAGCTCCAACTCGTCAAGCTGCATTGGGTTAGTCTTTTTAAAACACTCTGGTACTCAAACTGTACTTGCTGATAAATATTCTAATTAAGAATAATCTTCATTCACTTATAAGTAATATCAGTGTGTTGAGCTACCGATAAATAGGCCTAGTCTAGACTAAATATCTGATACTGTGATAGACTAGGCCAGTGTCCTGCCAAAACTACACCTGATAAAACTACCGGTACTACTACACAAACTACACCTAAAAACCAAGTAGCCAATTCATAAATTTTTCATATCATTTATGATGGGTCACGGCTCTGACATGAGTCACAACAAGAATGACCAAACTCATAGTTGTACTGTTTGTACATACCGGCACTGGTATGTTTTTGGAAGGGTCTATTTCACCGAAAATTCCAGTTAGCAAAGTTCGAAAATCGTGGTTTGCGGAACCGGAAACATCCCCTACTGTGAGAGTCACACTACAGGAACCGAAAACTGTTACGCAACTATAATTTTTCAAACTTCGGTAACCGTAATTTTCGGTGAAATAGACACTTTGTATGTTTTTTTATGTTATAATATTGTACGGTACCCAAACTGCTTTTTCGGATTTTTTATTATTTTTTGTAGAACAGTCTTTAGGTTTATTTGTTGCGACAAAATGATACATTCATTTATGGAAGTGTCCATTTTGTCATTGACAGCAAAACACTGATTGCCTGATTTTCTCAAAACCAGTCATGCATATAGATGCAACTTCTCACAAGCCAATCAAAAGTCATGTGTATAGACGCTATCCGATCAGTATTTTATTGTTAACAGCAAAATAGACTGTGCCTTAATTTATTTTAAATTAGTAAGTTTTGTATTTTATTTTTTGAACTTGTAAGTTTTCCTTGGAGTGTTGGTTGCACAGTGTAACTGTAGGCTGATAAGGTGGTGGCTGACTGAGAAGACTAATGGTCACATTTGCCATCTCCTAGTGTTTAATTTTTCAATGTATGTGTAGGCCTATATATTTGCATTTGTTAATAATCTTGCATGAAATAAACGTGATTGATTGATTGATTACTCAAGTTCATAATCATCTTTTCCACATGCCTAATTAAAGTGGGTCAAAAGCCTACAAGCTTTCTGCATCATAATCAAATATTTAATGCCATGTCGTTAGTGGCAAAATATTTGTTGTTAAGGGCAAAATACTGGTTGGCTAATGTTATCCAAACCAGTCATGCATGCAGATGCAAGCCAATCAACAGTCACACATATAGACACTAGTCAATCAGTATTTTGCCGTTAACAGCAAAATAGACACTGCCTTAATTAAAACATGTGCCCTGGGTAATTTTGCATTTGTGTGAAAAATGTTCTGATGCCAAGTGTTTTCCGGAAATTTATAAGGCAGAGAGTAGCTTATGATGATATGTCTACAAGTATTGAAAATTTCAACAGTTTAGTAATGCTGTTTCAATTGTTATGAAATTATGCATCAAATCAAATCCAAATCTATCAGCATTATGTATGTATGCAGCAAATCCAAATCTACCAGCATTGTGTATGACCATTGACTTTATGTATGTATGTAGTTCCGAATTTATCTTCCTATCACAAGAAAGCGATCAAAGCGCTATGACAAGCTCACTTAGGAGTTGGCAGCTACGTGTCTACCACGCCAAGATGGCGAAATCCTGCTAAGTGCCTTTTCCAATGGTACTACCAGTAAACTTGCCGGCTTGTTCTCCACACTGTCCCTTTAATGCTGAGTGTTAAGCAGGGAAGTTGTGGATACCAATTTTAAAGTCATTGGTTTGACCCGATTCGGTATTGATCCTGAGTCTACAGCTCCAGAAGTGGACGCTCTTGCCACTTGACCATCTGAGTGTGGTACAGTATATCTTACAAATTTTTGAATCAAAAATCTAGCTGTCAAGATTGCACAGCCAATATAATCATACCAATATAATGATAATACATATATTTCTTGGTTATCTCTTGCTTATTTTGCATTTAATTTCTGGTTGATTGTGAACTAACTTGAAGGCATGATAATACCGTGCAATATAATCAAATTGGCTTATTCTTCACTACTTTCGTGATTTCTGTTTAACTGTTGAATTGTTGCAATTGCTAGTGTAGTTTTGGATGTTCGATGTAAAGTGGTAGTGTAGCATTGTGGATATATATATCGGTACATCTTTTGTGATCAAACACTTGGGAGAAAGTAGAGGATCATCCGTTGGTAAAGATAATAGCAGTTGTGACATCATAGTATAACAATGTTTGATGGTTGACATAAAACATTATTATACACAACACTCTTTTGTGCGACTGATTTAATTGCAATCCACATTTTAGGGTAACCTGATACAGTGGTATAACAAACTCAGGTGAAGTGAGCAACTGGTCGTCAGCATAAAATCGATCATTTGCAACTTTTGCTGTTTCACGTTCTTGTAAAGGTTAAGGGTTATCTCTAACCCTTAGATTCTTCGTGTCACCTGATGTCAAAAAATGTGAAACCAGGAAAGTCGCGGACGGCTGATTGTTCACTACATCCACAAACTCTTTGGTTGGTTATAATTCATGACATGATTTATACTTGAAAAGTTAAAAATGAATGACCATTGTCTTAGAACTTCAAAGTTATCTTTGACAGCTAAAGTATTAGCTACTATTTTTTGTAAAGGCGCTGGATTGAGTGAAAGAACTCCATGTACCACCATCAACAAGGTCTGTGCATCTGGAATGAAAGCTGTTATGCTCGCTTCTCAATCACTCATGTTGGGTCACCAAGATGTGATGGTTGCTGGGGGAATGGAGAGCATGTCAAATTCTCCTTTTATTATGACTCGTTCTGCTCCAAGTTATGGTGGAGTGAAGTTGCACGACCTGATTGTCCATGATGCTCTAACAGATGCATATGGTAAAATGCACATGGGTATATGTGGCGAAGACACTGCGAAGAAGTTTCAAATCTCTCGACAGGAGCAAGATGATTATGCCATCAGCTCCTACCAGCGCAGTGCACAAGCAGTAGACGCAGGCCTATTTAAAGATGAAATTGTTCCCGTTACCATTCCAGGTAGTTAGTAGTTATCAAAATTATATGTTGTACCGTAGAGCGAGACAGCGCTGTTTCTGGCTATTAGCCTTCATCAGCCGCCCTCAGGTAAGAAGAATTCATCTTCCAGGACGAATGATCTTGTCAGCATCACTCATCCCTTTGGATAAATATTTCTTAAAGAATTTAAGAAATATTTATGTGAAGTATTTATGAAATATAACAGCGCTGTCTCGCTCTACGGTACGATTTACTGGAGTGCTTTGCACTGTTGGTGATGGAGTGCTGTTATAGCCTCTGACCCAACAAGAGGAAGTCGTCATGACTTCCCGTCCGGTAGGCCAGGAAGGACATTGCTTTTTTAGTTAAAATTATATGTTACCACATTCTTTCGAATTTGCCCATTTATGTTTCGGTTGCCTGCATCAACATTATTTCGTTTAATTTGCTTGTGGTCATTCCGCATTTAACGGACCAGAAGTTGCTGTTAATAAATTGCTGTTTTTTTTTTTCATGCATAAAGCTTACCAGACTATAACACGCAACGGTTTTCCAGAAGTATCAGGTTACTGTTTAAAACTCATCATTAGGGCAAGTTTTTGTTGCACTAAGAAAATATAAAAGTTGCGTATATTTTTAACAAAAGTTGCAATTATTTTTAACGGAAGTTGTGAAGTTGCATGAAAGAATATAACAAGCGGTGAAATCATTTGTTAAAGTTTGTGTCTATTATTAACATAAACATGATTTCTTTAAAAACAGGTACACTGCTAAATATTTCCAAACATCGTCTTGAGCAAAGTGACGGTCTTTAGCTAACAGCTGTTTGCCCAGCATGCTGAAGGTCATGATTACAGAATATAGCGAGCGTATTGTTACAGAATAAATGACGCTGGAAGACCGCTATCATTGCGCATTCTGTGACAATTACTGCATTAAAACAAAGTAGACTTACCTACACGTGGGAAATTGTTAGTAAAATTACCCTTGGCAGTTCATACTTTTTAGCGAGATTTTTTAAAAATATTTCGTAAAAGTTGTAACAAAAAGTTGCCTCTAAAAACCAAAAAAGTTGCAAAATAAAATTTAGGCAAACAGCCTCATACATGCTGCAATGAAGTTTTTTGTTACTTAGGAAGCTTCCCGAGGCTGTAAAAAAAGGTTGCAAAAATTGCGCAAACCTGCCCTACTCATTGTACAAAAAAAAGGCTCGATGTTTTAACGGCAATAAAGCCTTACCCGATCCATGCATCAGGCGCACTGGCTTGTGATGTGCGCGATCAATTTTTGAGGAAAAAAGAATTTAAAGCGCACCTTGTGATACGTAAAATACGCTACTTTAAATTTTGCATTTCTCCATTATGCTTTCCTTGTTCTATTTGATCATTCTCTTTTCTGTTATTCATCGACCTGCACATTTTCCGTCACTTTCATGGTGTTTTTTCATGCTTAGCTAGCAATGCTCTTAAATCGTGTAAGGGTATGGGAGGGCAGGTACTTTTCTTGGTGCATCATGTGTTTGTACTCAGTGTGGTACTCTTCTTGATCTGGTCGAACTCGCTGATCTCGGTCTTTTTTGCCGATCTTGAACTCGAAACAAAAACCCTGAAATCGAACTTAAACTCTAATCTTGAAAAAAGTTGATTTAGTGTAAGACTTGTCCTAAACTTGACAAGGATTGCTTAAACTTGGTTTAAACCCCATAAAAACGACTTAGACTCAGCTTAGTCCGGTAAAAACTACTGAACGCGAACTTGAACTCACAAATTTAAAATGAAGAACTCGAGTTCTGCTTGCAAATTTTTGGTGAACTTGAACTCAATTAAGAATGCTTGCGTGTTCGTGCTACTTCATGTGTTTTTACTCGTAGTAATCAAATCAAATCTTCATTATACTCGCCGGATTACGCCGAAGCGTGTAACTAGTGGCGGGGCCCATCTACGTAGCTTAGCGCCTGGGCTACACAGCTCCGAAGAAACGTCACAACGGTGGCGAGCCATTGGCTATACTGTGCCGATTTGAACGGCCTGGGAATCGAACCCCAGACCTCCCGCACCGATAGCGTGCGCTTAGCAACTGAGCTAACCGGCCGGTCACTCGTAATAATTTTAAATAAAATTTGCATTGTTTAGGTAAACGAGGCAAATCAGATACGATTGTTGACACAGACGAAGAATACAAGCGAGTAAACTTTGATAAACTTTCTTCACTGCGACCAGTGTTTCAGCCTGAAGACGGCACGGTCACTGCTGGAAATGCCAGTACATTGAATGATGGGGCTGCTGCTTTGATCTTAATGACAGCAGGAGCTGCTGAAAAGTTTAAGGTCGAGCCTCTTGCTTCGGTTGTAGGATTCGCAGATGCTGCGCTGGCCCCAATTGACTTTCCTACTGCACCAGCATATGCTATTCCGAAAGCATTGGATGCTGCTGGAATATCGAAAAATGATGTTTCTTATTGGGAAATAAACGAGGCATTTAGCGTTGTTGCGCTGGCAAATATCAAGGTACTCGATCTTGATCCTTCAAAAGTAAATGTTGATGGGGGTGCCGTGTCGTTAGGTCATCCAGTGGGTATGTCTGGGGCTCGAATTACTGCCCATTTGGTTCACAGATTAAAGTCTGGACAATATGGCTGTGCTGGAATATGTAATGGAGGTGGTGGTGCCAGTGCGATCGTGATTAAAAAATTTTAATTTGTTAATATTTCTTGGTTATCTCTTGCTTATTTTGCATTTTTTTTTCTGGTTGATTGTGAACTAACTGGAAGGCGTGACAATACCGTGCCTTTATTTTTGATGTAACATAACTTGTTTTTTGTTTAAATTCTTTACCTGGGTGATTAATCGTACTTTTTCGCTCTAAATAGACCTTTCAAAACAGCTAGATTACTAATTAAACATTGCACAGTTTGAGGCGGCGACAATAGGCCACTTTCACGGAATTTTTAACTCTTGAAAAACTGTATAAATTGTATAGTTGGCATTGCTTTTTAGAAATGAGTGTAAAAAGCTTCATGATTTGTGTCTAAGATGTTCCTACCCAGGTCTGTACATGATGGTATTGATAGTATTTAGCTTTTGCATCCCCCTTGTACAAATTGTATAATTCAGCAGCTTATTGGTCTACCAAGGTGACAAGCCCTTAGCAAGCAGCATTCTATAATTTGTACAAAACAAAATGGAACTAGTAGCTGGCTGTAATATATCGATCATTATTGTACTCTCATTATCGATACAGTTTTGTGAAGTTTGTGCGATAAGATTTTTGTAGATGGTGGGGTCTGGGTTATTCATGTTACGTTACTACGTGTGAAAATGTTGCGGTTTAAATTGGTTAAAAAGAATTTGCTTTTTTTGTTCGATTCTATAGATTATATTTTAGTAATGCTTTTAATGACATCAGACCTATTTCATCGGTAATACTGTGTTTCAAAAAAGTTTATTTTGACAATTGTGAAGCCTTAATTAATCTGCCAACGCTTCGTGCATTTTTAATAATCAATTTTAGTTCAATTTTTTCTCAAAATTATTTTCTGTTTTACTGGTCATTGTTTAATTGCTGTTATTTTGCTGTCTAGATATTTGTATAAATAGTTAAATACTCTAGGTTTCATGACATTTAAAGTGCAATGAAAAATTGTTTATTTCTCTTATTTGTGTTGTGTTCTGTCCATATAATTTTGGCTTCCGTTCAACATGATCATGGGGCTGATTTGGAAGATAATGAATTTGCAGAATTTGAAGATTTCGACGATGGTAGTGAAACAAAGAAAGAAGAAGCAGGTGATTTGCTTTTCCTTTTCGGGCAAAGTTTCCCAACCAGGGTTTCTCGCAGCCCTTGGGGTATGATGCAGCATTTCGGATTGCACAAAACGCTTTTTTGTTTTTTGCATAGAGTGATTTCATTTTCAGTTGATTTATTGTTAATTGTTTCAACGCTGTCTTATTGCATACACTGTAAGCAGTGCGAGAATATCTTAAAATATCTTAAGGGTGTGGTACATTAAAAAGGTTGGGAACCACATTTTAAGAAAACGGTGATTCTCTGCCACTCAGAGCGAGGGACTACCGGTGAAAATACCTCGGGCCCACTCGAGTGAGGTGACCTTTGACAGGATGCCTCCAAATCATGATTATTTCCATTACTTGCTTTTTTGCCAGGGGCACAAAAATACAATCGACTCCTGCTTTTGAGACAACTGGAACCACGTAGCTTTGCGTTATTGTTTTTTGTTCATTATTAGGTTGTTTGTATCTGTTCTAAATCTGCTAATTCTGCACAAGAAGCTGAACGTTTCGACAACACAGATGCAGCTGTCATCATCGGCAGTGTAAGCAAGGCAGTGTACACGAATCTGACAGAACTAGAAATTACAATTCTAACTACAAGTTATAGCATAAACCACGCAACCGTCAAAAATTTGTCGGGGTTATGCTACAACTTGTAGTTCGAGTTGTAAATTCTATTTTTTTCAGTTTTGTACTGCCTTGCTTGGCACTGCTGATGATGACAGCTGAATCTATGTTGTCAAAACATCCTGTTTTAAGATTCACCGCGGTTTTATTTTTTCTCATTAAGCTATTTTCACCCCACATTTATTGTATTCCGCATTTTTTAGTAGTTGACACCGACGAATTTGAAGAAGAAGATAAAGCAGCCGAAGAAGATGAAGAAGCTGTTGTAGAAACTGAAGTAAGGTTTTTAACTAATCTGATTCAGCTTTTTTGAATTGCTTGTTCTCTGCAGAAACGAACTCAGATGCTGTCCAACAATGCGAAAGACGATTTTCTGGACGGGAATATAAAGATATTACTGCTACTCGTTTTCATCATAACACGTAATACCCAATTTCTGAATATCACAGAAAGCTATATCGTCAATCATACGAACTTCCATAGAGTAGAAATACTTCCAAATAGTCCGGTTACAGCGTAAAGAAATCAGCATCAAATTTTCATTATACTCGCGGCAATACTCTGAAGTGAGTGGCGGGGTCCATCTCCACATCCCTGCGCTAGCGAGCCGTTGGCGACAGTGTGTCCGATTTAACCAGCCCGGGAATCAAACTCAACACCTACCGCACCGGTGTCTTTGACCACCACGCAAACTGGCTGGTCCTAATCGGCTATGTTTGATAAGGAAACTTTGCAATTGATGTTTATTTGCGTAGTGAATCCAGCAAGAAGTTGTTGATAGCATTATTTTGCTTCTCTTGTAGGAAGACGAGTTTGACACTCTCGATCCTGAAGAATTTGAGGGATTACCGGGAGACGATACCATCTGGGAAAACGGGAATGAAAAAATTAAAAGTCGAAAATCGAAGAAGGTAATTGATCAAAAATGCTAATTTCTGTAATATGTTAATATTTTATAGAAATAATATTTAATAGAACCAGTAGAACGTAATCTTATCAAATTTTAAGAGAGATCATCGCGTATACTTCCTTTATCTTAATTGACAATCTTTCAACCTTTAAATTGACTTCTCCATTCAGTCCACTAACTAGATCACAAAAGTGATCCCATAAACCCACAGACCCAGCCACACTACTTTAGTCTGACGCAGGACCCACAAGGTAACCCACCCACTTGCAGCTGCAGACGCGTTTCGACCTTATTAGGTCTCATCAGTGCAGCATAGCACCCTCCCCCCACACCAACTAAGCCAAAACTATTTTAACTTTTAACTGAACTTACAGTATCTGTCTCTGCGCTAACCTTGTTCTCTAGTAAAATTGACCAACAAGAGTGCAACGCCAAATTCAAAAATAACGGTCAGATATGAATATGACGTAACAAAGGGTTAACTCCGAAACTAATCATAGGCTAGTGACGTCGTAGAAAAATTGATCTCCATTCTCCAGTACAAGTAGACCAACCCAGAGGAGTGAAGCAAGCCATCTCCAATGTTTTTGACCGTAGACTTTTTTTCTCCAAAAAGGATAATTTATGTTGTTGTTGATGTGAACGCTAGTTTCTCACCACTTTGCCCTGGTTGAAGAAGGACATTGACTTTTTTACAACTACATAAGTTATCCTTTTTGGAGAAAAAAGTCTACGGTCAAAAACATTGGAGATGGCTTGCTTCACTCCTCTGGGTTGGTCTACTTGTACTGGAGAATGGAGATCAATTTTTCTACGACGTCACTAGCCTATGATTAGTTTCGGAGTTAACCCTTTGTTACGTCATATTCATATCTGACCGTTATTTTTGAATTTGGCGTTGCACTCTTGTTAGTCAATTTTACTAGAGAACAAGGTTAGCGCAGAGACAGATACTGTAAGTTCAGTTAAAGGTTAAAATAGTTTTGGCTTAGTTGGTGTGGGGGGAGGGTGCTATGCTGCACTGATGAGACCTAATAAGGTCGAAACGCGTCTGCAGCTGCAAGTGGGTGGGTTACCTTGTGGGTCCTGTGTCAGACTAAAGTAGTGTGGCTGGGTCTGTGGTTTATGGGATCACTTTTGTGATCTAGTTAGTGGACTGAGTATATTTATGATGATGGAGAAGTCAATTTAAAGGTTGAAAAATTGTCAATTAAGATAAAGGAAGTATACGCGATGATCTCTCTTAAAATTTGATAAGATTACGTTCTACTGGTTCTTTTAAATATTATCTTTTTAACTTCCCTTCCCAATGAATATTTTATAGAAATTGTACGAAGTCGCTTCGGGGCAGTGGAAAAATCTGTAAAGCAGATTCCTATCTTTTTCGCTTTCACGTTTAGCCATAGGCGCTTGTTTCACTGTCCATTCAACCTGGTTACTCCTCACTAGGTGTGAAGTTGTACTTTTTGCTCTGAATACATCAGCCATGCTGGAAAGGTTGTAAGTTAACCGTTGAGTGTTTTGGCAGAAAACTGAGCCTGAATTGAAGATTGCAAACGTCCCAATTCATTCTCGCTCGTGGGACAAATACTACTTGGAAATTTTAACAACGGCTGCATTGGCTGTTTATCTATGCAATTATTTTCTCGGTAAAACAAAAAACAACAAAATTGCAGCGGCGTGGTAAGTTCTGTCTTAGTCTTGTGTATTCCGTTGTTGTCGATAAGTAAGCTACCAGTTCCTATATTTCTTTCTGTACTTTTGTAGTTGTTCGTGTGATTATTCTCATGTTTTTCAAAAATCGAAGACTTTATTGTACTCGCGATATAACTCCGAAACTTGTAACGAGTTGTTGGGCCCATCCACGCGGCTTTGCATCTGGGCAACACAGCTCCGATGAAACTCACAAAGTTGGCGAGCCGTTGGCGGCACTGTGCCGATTTGACCGGCCCGGGAATCGAGCCCCTGACCTTCCGCAGCGATAGCGTTTGCTTAACAACTGAGCTAACCGGCCGGTTTCGTATTTTTCATCAATTTAAAAATTACTTCAGCTTTCATTAGGCTTTACCGTTACTGTAAGTTAGAACTGAGCACTGCTTAGATGGATGTAGCGCTAGTTTCTCGTTTATGCTTATACAAGTTTGTGTTTTAGGTTAAGAGAGAATTTAGAGTTTTTAAAAAGTCAGTTTGAACTGGTTGGTGATGACCGGTCCAACAAACACCCAGAAAGTACAAATCAACTCGAGAAACTCTCCGAAAACATTTACTCTCTCTGGTGTTCGGGTAGACAGTGTTGCGAAGGCATGCTTGTCGAACTTAAGGTAAGTTTTTTACAAATTTATAGCTGTGCTGATTCTTTCCGTTAAAATAAGGGCTGTGATCTCGAGCTCGAAAATTTTTGCCGAGCTAGAAACAAAAGTTGATTGAGTTTTAAACTTTTCCTAAACTTGTCAAAAATTGCTTGGACTCAGCCTGAACCCTACAAAAGCTACTGAACTTGACAAAAACTACTTAAACTCGGTAAAAATCACAAAAGTTGATTAAAATGCTGAAGAGTTCACAGCCCAGATTCAAATCCTCGTCGGCGCGTAGCATAGTACGAACTACGAATTCATCATTACTCTATGTTTTTTTGACTTCTGCCTTTAACTATTTTATTAATTTTTTTTAGATGACCGATTAGAAATATTTCATCCCAAATCCCGCAAATCTTTTTGAATGCGAAATTTGTTCAGTAATAGCGCTTATTCTCAAAAAAATTTAAATCAAATTTTCATAATACTCACGGTATTACGCGGAAGGGTGAAACGTGTTGCGGGGCCCATATCTCCGCGGCTTAACGCTTCGAAGAAAGATCAGAGCGGTTGCGAGTTGCTGGCGACATTGTATCCGATTTGACGGGCTCGGGATTGGAACCTCACACCTCCCGCTCCAATAGCGGTGTGCTTAGTAACTGAGCTTATCAGCCGGTCTTGCCGCATAATCTATTTATTGCACATAAAGCTGACGCATTTAGGTTTTGTTTTTAGTTGATGAAACGGCAAGATTTGGTATCAATAATTTCCAGTCGAATCAAACCAGTGAATGATCAGATTACCATAACAGTAACGATGACCGATATGGATTCGTACGTGTTTTGCGTTGGAACAAAGAAAGCTATTGGAAACCTTCACAAAACTATGCAGGACGTGGTAGGTGAACTTTGACTGTTTGGTGTTAAGTTTCACTACATATGCTAGACTTGTTTGACGCTGTACGAATGCAGCATGTTTCTATCTCCTGAATTTAGTGAATTGTTGCGATAATCTGTAAAAAGAATGAAGTTTAAATGCCTAATCTTTTCAATCATTCCCGTTTGATGGAAAAGTTGTGTTGTAAGACAGATGGTATGTTTCGGAATTATTTTGTACAATATTCGTTCATTCTTAACTCCTTATTCGAAAGCAAGAAGAATACTTTAAGCCTAGAATCTGAGCTGCATGACGAGCAGTTGCAGCCAACAATCAACATACGAGTATTTTAACCGCGTATTGCTATCACTCAGCGTGTAATTTTGCAAACACTCATCAGGACCGAACCACATTTTTTGAAGCTCATGAGACGTTACATTTTCAGAACTCTTTCTGCACGGAAAAATCTCGCGCCGGCGACAAGCACGGTCTCAATTCCAACTTAGTTGTTTTATCTGAAATGTACGGAGATCTTATTAATGCTATGCTAAGCGACAAGGTGAGAAAGTTGATACTATTATGAAGAAACTGCTCATATGTATTAGCTCTGTAATGACATAGTAAACGAAAAATGCCAACCTGGTCTGCAAACTTCATCTCGGGCCTTTTTGCCGTACTTGATAAACAAAAGTCTCTGGACCCGAAAAATGTTGATGGAATGTTGGCTATATCCTAAACTTGACCAAAACTGCTTGAATTTATCATAAAGCGAAAATTACTGAACTCAGCTCGCGAAATTAAAACTGAAGAACCTGGACTCTGCTTACAAACGCTCGATTCAAACTGCTTGCGAGTTTCCAACCCTGGTGGCTGGTGCTATCCCTGATTGAAAAAGTTAAAACACCGGTTGGATGTTTATGGAGGAAAAATAAAGCCACAATAATTCTTAAAACTGAACTTTCGAAAACGGTTTCTGCTGTCATCGTCAGCAATGTAAGTAAGACAATACAAAACTGAAAGGTTGCTTAGAATGCTTACACTGCTGATGATGACAGCTGATCCAAAAGTGTCGAATCGTCCAGTTTCAAGACTTGCTGAGGCTGTATTTGCCTTCTTAAGCTATTTTCGTCCCATATTTGTTGTATTCCAAAGTTGGATGTAATGATGACTACATTTTTTTGATCTTTGATACTCGCAAAATAAGGAAAAAGTATTGGGTGCTGCTATTTTTTTGAAAATTCAAATACATCCTTTGAAGAAATGATGTTGATTGCTTTATAAAATGACATTTAGCGCATCAACGTTTTGTATGATCGTCTTCAGGTTGTAAAGGTGCTAAACGAATCTGATGGAATCTTCGAAACTCTGCATATTTCTGATCAATTTTGCGGACTTGTTCCATCTGATCAGTAAGCTGTAAATTTCCTACTATTGTCTTGGTCTACCGTAAAACTAGTGTTATTGCGATTGCGCATTGAATGCTTTACTAGTTAAAGAACCATTTCAAGCGTTGTGGTAACTTTATACCAGTCAGTTGGTGTAGCGGTTGAGGACATCCGTGCGGTAGGTCATGAGATCGATTCCCAACTCTGTCCAATCGGACACACTGTCACCGACGGCTCGCCACTGCTGCGGCCGGTCTTCGGAGCTGTATTGCTCTGAGGAAGCCGCGGAGATGGGCCCCGCCACTGGTTACACACTTCGGCGTAATACCGAGAGTATGATGAAGATTTGACTTGTAGTAACTTTAATTTACTTTTCAGGGACGACCCCGTGACGAAGCAACCAGATACTGAGAAGCTACTTATATTGACTTTGAATTGTGAGTTGTACTTTCGCGTTCTATTTTTGTTGTAAACTGTAACTTAATTAACAACCAAATATCGGTTTGAAGAAATAAGAGTAAAGATGGATCAAGAGACCGACGATACTCCACAAAGGCAAGGTTCTTTGCATGCAAATTTGAATTAACATAAGTGAAGATATCGATTAAAGATTTACTAAAATAACGAACTAGCTAATTGAGTTGAAAGTGTTCGGGCATGTTTGCTCAAAAGTTATCCATCTATGCGTGCAAAAACACAAACACTTTCACCACGTAATGTATAACTGCTGGATTATTTTTCAAGAAATACTCCATCGTCATCAATTAGCTTTTTTCTTAGGCAAAGTGATTTTGGTAAGCTATTCCTAACTGTGTTGCGGCTGAAGGGTTCGGTGCATTGTAAAGCAGTCTGGGGAACCCCCCAATCCGTCCACTGAATAGCCACCAAATTATGCGTTTAACCGCAGATACTATATTGCAGTACCGAAGGACCGTCGCAACTCCAGAAGCAGCGAACAAGTGTCATCCCTGCTCAAATTGGTGTTATTTTTGGTCGATAAAATCAGAAAGTATCGTCTTTCACGAGAGGTAAAAACATAATTTGCTCTTCTCAAAACAAAGTCGTTACACAATGTTTGTTGCATTTTGTTTTTGTTGAGAGAGTTGGGTTTTTATTTCGCGTTTTTTGGGTAACTTTTTGAGGAAATTGTTTTTCAACTATACTCGTACAGAAGATGAACGTTACTGCGCTGATTGTTTGCTGTGATGCAAGGAAGTTGCGAATTCTGATTTGACCCGATTGCGAATCGAACCTGGGACTGCGAACTTGTAAAACAAAATTCCCTGAACACGAAAAAAGTTGATTGAGTTTTAACTATCTTAAACTCGACAAAAATTGTTGGAACTTCGTCTAAATTCGATAAAAAACTACTTGAACTTGGTATGAACGGATTGAACGCGGTAAAAATTAGCAAGCTTCAAACTCGCAAAATTAAAAACTTTGCTCGGTTAGCAAATTTTGGTGAACTCAAGTGAAAATTCTTGCGAGTTCGAAACCCTGCTTGAATTGGCATCTTCGGAAGCAGTCGTTCCATCCACTCTGTCATCTGATGAAAGGTTATTGACTATTGTGCAGAATGTGTTCTCATATCCTTACTGATGAGAGGGTTGCCGGCTAATTTGTTTTTCTGATAATTTTACAGAACAAAGTGAAAGCTGATAAGCATCGACAAGAAGTTGCCGCCAAGTTCTTGAAGTTGACGCACGCTCAGCGTCAGGAGGCAGCTCAGTTGAAGAAGGAAGAAAAAGAGAGAGCTCTGAAAGAGAAGATGATGAATGAAGAAGATCCGGAAAAACAACGTAGGATGGATGTAAGTCGGACACTTTTTTGTAGTAACCGGTACGTAGTAGTGTTTTTTATTTCCTCACCCTGATCACAATAAAGAATACGGTAAGATAAAAGCGCATAATAAATTAATAACGTTACAAAAATAGGGGTAAGTCAAGAAAGCGACAAACATAGCGTGCGGGTAGAAACGGAGTTATAACAAACACGGTTGCAACACCCAGATTGGGAGCAGAAGTTTGTTTGAAAAAGAAAGGCGATGAAACGACAGATTGACTAAAAAAAGACAGCAGTGTAAACTGCACCTTCTAACGAAATCGGCTAGGGGTGGTGCTTGAAATGCGCTCGATGTTTTGTAACAGCAGTGGATTTTTCTACCTGTTACGAGTCGTGCTGAAGTCAAACCCATTTAAAAACTGTTTTTCGGTAGAATTACTTTATTGCTTGTTCCCAAGCAGAAATATTAATGTTGAAGCATCTTGTCCAACGATGACACAAAGCTCAGAAGTTAAGCCTAGCCTTGCAATTATGTTTTGTGGTGGAAACGTCTTAGCCTTGTACGCCTCGCTGCCAGTTAAGAATTTTGCTTTATAATTTACTGATTTTTGTTTTGTGTATAGGAAATGATCCATCGCCGAGAAATGAACAGGAAAAATAAAAAGATGATGAAGAGTCGCCAATTTAAAGTAAAGGCTATGTAATGGCAATTACCTCGATGATTAGTATGCAATGTGATTGAGGCTGACGAACTATTGAATGTGTTTCGTGGTTTGGGAGATCTTGCTGAAGTTTCGTGTTAATTGGTAATGTCCTGTCTTTTCTGTGTGTTTTGCATGACGGCCGTATCCAGAGAAAAACAGGTGTAGTTTTGCAAGTTAAATATACAACCTCATCGCCCACAACTTAATCAATAGTTCTATTCTTGTGGCTGATTTATTTGCATATTATTAATGCAGCTTTAACCTCTTATCGTACCTTGCTAGAAAAATATTTCGTATGATTCAAGAATAACGTTGGTAATTATGGTACAAACTTTATATTCTAATTGAAATGATTAAAAAGATAAATGTTTACTTCTGTAGATCCCGTTCACAAAATGTTATCTTGATTGCATCAGCACTCTGTACTGTTAGTTATCTTTCGACAATGTGTTGCTGCTGTTACAGTGGAATCTTTTCGTGGAAAGCCAATAAATATTTTGCAAACGTTTGTGGCTGTTCAAAATGGTTACAACCGGCCGGTTAGCTCAATTGTTAAGACATCGCTGTCGGTGCAGGAGGTCGAGGTTTGAATCCCGGGTCGGTTAATTCGAACACAGTGTCGCCACCGCCGTGACGTATCTTCGGAGCTCTGTTGCCCAGGCGCTAAGCCGCGGAGATGAGCCCGGTCGCTCGTTGCACGCTTCGGCGTATAATCGCGAGTACATTGAAGATATATTTTCTTAATGGTAACAACTAGGGTTTTCTTTCGAGATTTCGGGACGGGAAATTTAAAACTTCAATCTTTTACTCATTCTTTCTGTTTTTATAAATACCCACCACAAAACAATTTGCATTTCTGTTTGTAAATTTCCCGTTTCCCGGGAAATTTATGTCGGGATCCCGGGAAATTTTGTTACAGTGATAAGGGTTTCAGTGGTACTGATATCTGTCATTCCGACGTAAAAAATGCGCTACTGCAAATTTAAAATTTTTTTGCTTACTAAAATTATTTAAGACAAAGTGCTGGTAAGATCAAAACTTTTTTCTCAATTTGTCGGAAAAACTGAAAACTCTTAACTACGTTTGTCAAAGCAACATAACAAAATGAAATGCTGAAAATCAAAAAATGTCAAAATGATCAAGCTCGGGAAAATTTCCCGAATCCGGGGAAATTATTAAAAAACTTCCCGTTTCCCGGGAAGTTGAAAATCCGGGAAATTCTAGTGACAACTTCGCGGTATTCATGAAATTCTCGAAAATTCCCTACAAGTTTACGGATGTTGAATAATCTTGTTTTACCGATTTTAGTTCTTTCGCGCCATTAAACTGTCAATTTGCAATTCAAAATAGAAAAACTTTTTCTATGATCAGTTGCTACATCAAGAGAACTCTGGATACTTTAATCGCTAACTATGCGCTGCTGAACTAAAGCTTCCGACCTACTTCAAATATTTGTCTTTACAGCGACAGTAAAATTGCCAGCATTTAACCAATTACCTCGTACATAGGTTTGCATTTACTACTGCATGTTTTGGAAAAGTCTGAAAATAGGTTGCGACTTTCTATGGCTATAGCTTAGATTGATCATGAAGCAACGTCACGCAATTAGTGATGTAAAAAAACGTTTTTTTTACCTTCTTTTTTGTTTTTTTTATGCATTCCTACCTGATAAGTCTTAAGAAGTTTATTTTTAATGCAAAGCGTTTTAAGTAGCATGAAATCGCGTGAACATGACAGTAGGTGGCAGAATGATATTGCCCAATTTTCATTTTTTATTTAGAGCCTAGATTAGTGTGAAACTTACCTAACAGCTAACGCTTACCATGTAAGCCTATTTTTCGATTTGCACGGTTCGGCTGTGCTAAATTTAGAGTTTCTTAGCCCAATCACTAGATGTAGACTCAGGGCCGGCATCAAGGGGGGCAGGGAGCCTGGCTCCCCCAATCGACGTGCTTGCCCCCTCCCCCAATCAACAAGCTTACTCTTTTAAAGCAAGCGACTTCGGTGCATAATTTCAAACTTTGCCCCCCTGATAAACGCTTGACCCCTCTACGTCGACTGCTTTGCCGCCGGCCCTGTGTAGACTACATCGGACGTATTATTGGTTTTTATTTGAATCAAAGCACTATATGCACATATTTTGGCTGAAGTTCAAATTTATAGAAAACTTTCTGTGGTTTAGTTACGATTATTTTTAAGATACGAAAGCTTAGTAAAAGTAAAACATGACTGTCAGTGCCATTGACGGCAGTGAACTTACAGTATAGTTGCATTATTGGGAAAAATGAATGTGGCAGTGACTGTATTACAAAATATGAAACTTTAGTTTACATTCACTGAGGAATTTGTTCTCGCGTTTTCAATTTTCTTTGGGGCAGTTATGTGTTGCAACTTTATGTTTTATTTTTTAACCTTTGTTACATTAAACAATCATTGAGGTTTCTGCAAGTTTGCATATACTTTTGTTGGAAGTGTGTTCAGTGATGGTGAGCGACCGCTACCGCATAGTGGAGTAAACGAGGATGTTCTAGAATAAAAGGAGGGTTTTTGTCGTCTTGCATAGCGGTGAAATATTTTTCTGCGGTATATGACTTCGTGGTGTTAACCTATAAAACCTAAGCTTGTAAAACTAAGCACGGACACGGTACTTTTCGCTTTAAATTTGGTGAAAGGTTCTTTCAGTTACAGATTTAGGGGCAAAATTACACGCCGCTCCATATTCGATCCATCTCTACGAAAGACCTAACAATAAACAGTTCGGAGGCCAATACAGATAATTAGGCCACTTCAGAATATATTTAAAAAAAAACAAGTTTTTTTTAAGCCATGTTTCTTTTCAAAACACGTTATTAATATAAAAAACGAAAACCAAAAAAGGAACGATTTACATCACTACACACAATACAAATACCTCAAGTATTAAATGCGAATTAGAAATAACTAGATTTAGTAGCAGCAAAGTCATTAGAAGGCAGTCGATATTGTTCAGAAGATATAATAATACCAAACTGCCCACACTTGAAAGCACACAGAAAAGAGGTCTGCAATGCAATATGAACAAGTATAATTAGAGAAATCAACTCTGTAACTGCTTTACTTCGTTTCGACTGCGCCAGCTTAAATTAACAAAAAGTTGTCGTCGAATAAAAAAATGCTTTGCGCATGTAAAGCCTACAGAGCTAGTATCTCCAATAGAGATTTAATTCTCCGTAGGCCTGCTTATTTTACAGAGCTTTTTGAGGTGCCACGCCTGATGAGGGCTCGGTGAGATTTCGCATTATAGTTTTCTCTGTGGGTAAAAGGACGAAGTCTATTGATCTTATCAAGATTAGTTTCATGTTTTGTTTGTATTTGATTTTCATTCTCTCTATTCTTGGCATCAAGAACAGATTTGTTTTTCTTCGAAGTCTCTCTTTTTTTTGCTCTTTTTTCGGAACGGAAAATAAAACCACGGGTCTGAGTGCTCGGCTTGTGTTCTATTTTGGGTTTCCACGGTTTTCCTTCGGTGATTTTCTTGTAGTCTCGATTCGCTTTAAATGTGGCTAGTTTTTGGCACTCTCGTTCTTCTGTAGTCAACGGAGCTTCAGTAGCTCTCGCCGCTGCTCTTTCGTTGCTTCGCAGTTGAAACGGTTCCACTTTAGTGGGCTTTTTTACTTGTTTGCTAGGAAGAGATGTACCCTGCAACACGTTGACAGGTACTGGCTGCGCTTTGAATTTTATCGCTAGGACCTTGGGCTTACTGATTTCTTGTAGTTTTTGTGAACGCCGCTGCAATCTCTCTTTATCTTTTGCATCAAAAGAAAACGGTTGAGGTTTAGTGTTAACTGAGTTTAACTTGGGTTTAAAAACAGTTGAAAACTTTGGTTTTGGATTAAAAAACTTGTGCAATTCAGCTGTTTCTTTTTCTGCTATTTGTGATTTTCGCCTTACAGCATACTTCGATGAAAACATGGGGCTTTTGGGAATAGTTAAATTTAGTGAATTTTTCATAAGTTTTGGTTGATTATACAGAGAGCGAGGCACAGGCTGAGCTTTAAAAGAAAGCAGCTTCTCACTTTCTGGTTGTTCACTATCGTCTGGATTTGCACAGTTAGCAGATTTTCGTTTACAAACAGTTCTACAAGATCTACTAGAACGACAGTTTTCAGCATCTACTGGGCTTTTACCACTGCTTTTTGTCGAAAATCGAACAGATCTTCTGACTGGGTTTGAAACAGATGCATTTGCTATTTCCAGTTTACTCTTTTTCAATACAGGTTTATCAACATCACTGACCAATTCAGCATTATTTTCATTTTTGCACACTTTGTTAGCTGAAGACACTTTTCGTTTTCCAAGACTTTTAACAGAATATTTATCATTGTTTTTTTCATCTTTTTTTGAAGCTTTTAAATGTATTTTACAAGATGTGTCGTCATTTCGTTTTGACCTTCTCACAGTCTGACAAGTTTTGATCACTGATTGAATAGTTAAAAAAGATTCATTAACAGTTGCAGTAACAGACGAATCCTTGATACTATTGGCAACGACAGCTTTGGAAGGCGCTGTTTTGAGTTTCAGCTTATCACAGTTCTTAGTTTCTTTTTTTTGTTTCTTTCTTGGTACGCTGCATAATGCAACCAATGGAACAGTTTCTTGATTTCCACCATTTATGTTGGAAGTTGATTTTACCAATAGAGACCTTGATCTAGCACACTTATGTTTGTTGTTACATTTACGAGGTGCGTGACCTTTACTTGGTGTTATTTCAAAAGATTTATCTGCAGAACCATTTTTAATTTGTGAATCATTAAAGCTTAACTTCTTGGTAAAATCATCATCCAGCATTTTTTTTTTGCGCTTGATACTTGATCTCAAATAATAAGAAGGCGTCATTACGAAATACGTTTCTCTACTAGGGGTTTGAACAGCGTACTCATGATTTGGAGTGTGTGGTAATTCTTTGGGTGACAAGTTAGTATTGTTTTCTTCAAATGACTGACAGTCACTTTCAGATATTAACGATACTTCAGCATCTTCTTTTCCTGAAACTTTTTCCATTTCAACATTTAAAAAAACTTCACGATCATGATTTTCATTATGAACATTAAATTGTTTAAAATTATTTACCTTTTCCATTGACTTAGTCATTACGAATTGGCATAAATTCAATGTATCCACAATTCAAAGTTCTGTAAGTAAAGCTCAACGAAAACTTTAGAATTAAACACAACACCAACTACAAGAACTGAAAATCATAAGCAAAGCATTTGCCTTTGACCAGGGATGGCAAACCGCTGCGGTCCACGACTTTTAGGCGCGGACGGATAGTCGCCAGGACGATTAGGCGCCAGGACGTTTAGTCGCCTGGACAATTAGGCACCAGCTCTACTTATATCTCCTACGCATAACGTTCTAAACTCGACACGTGCATTTTTTCATTTTTTGAGGGTAATTTTTGTTTGTTGAAATTTATAGGTTTAGTTTGAAGGAAGCTAAGTAAAAATACAGCAGAGCTCTGTAAATGGTATTATAAGTGTTTGCTGCATAGCGACGTGGAGATGAGATACGTTTGAACATAATTAAGTTATGATCGTGACATTTTATAGCAGATGTAAAACAAATTTCTATTTCAAATCAAAGCGTTTTGAATCAAATTTAGAGACATTTCACGCAAAAACTTAATTTTATGAATATTCAAAATCATGACGGAATTAACACGTTCTAGCGTCATTAAGAAGCGCAAATAAGTTTTCAAAAAAATCTTCATTATTATCGCGTATTTCATCAAAGTATGTAAACGAGTGGCGGGGCTTATTACTGCGGCCAAGCCAACACAGCTTCGAACCACGGAGGAGAAACGTTGCAGAGGTGGCAAAGCCGTAGGCGACACTGTGTCCAATTTGAATAGCCCGGAAAGAATCAAACCCCAGACCTCCCATTCCGAAGGCGATGCTAATACGGAAAAAATTTGAAGCTTCATACATCAAAGTGCCAAATAATTACGCTCAGCAATACCATATTTGACATTACAGAGGTTGTACAAAGTGTTGCCCATTACCTACCGGTACGTGTGATTAAAATTACTAACAGTTTTATAAAGTAATTTTCAGTGAATATTTTGCGCATTTGAGAGTTTTCTTATTATCTGCAGTACAATTACATGCATCCTAATGAACGTAAATAAAAAGACAATCATAATATGCGAATCTCAGAATATCTTTTTGCAACCTCAACACTTTCTACAACCTCTGTAACGTCGAATATAAATAATAATAATAATAAAAATAATAATAGGGATTTATTAGTCCCTTAAGATGAGAGTTAACCTTGTTGTCAATCATCTGACTAAGGGACATATCATAGGCTAGGCCTACACAACCAAGTCGACAAGTCGTTACAGATATCACAGAAACAATTATCAATATCACAGGAGAAAAAAAGAAAAAGACACACACACTTTAAACATCCGGTACATTACAAAAAGCTAATTCAAAATAATGACACCTCAATTTGCACTTGAAAGTTTGTAGATTATCAATTTCTGTGATGCAAAGTGGTAATGCATTCCAAACTTGAGGGGATGAATATGAAAACATACATTCTGCTTCAACTGTTCCACACTTACACATATTTTGAAGCAAAAACACATCTTCATTATCTCTAAGATTATATTTATCTGACGGTATTTTTCTAGCAACAAAATCCTGAAGGTACTGCGGTGAGGATTGTTGCAAGCACTTAAATGTCAACATAGCAATTTTGAAATTAATTCGGTACTTAATGGGCAAGAAATGCCATCTCTTTAAATACGACAACATATGACATTGATTTCTCGATATACGCATATTAAAAACTAAACGTACAGCAGCATACAGCACCTTAGTAAGTTTCCGTACAATGCAGGTAAATTGTAAAAAATTGCATTACAGTAATCTAGGTCAGGCAAAATCATTGAGTGCACTAGCTGCGTTTTCAGAGGTAGAAAGCTTTGAACCAATTCTACTAAGATTTCTAATATTATTATAGCAAACGGATATATACCATTTTATTAACATGTTTGTCGAAAAGCAGATTACCATCAAATATAACTCCCAAATTCTTTAAAGTTGTTGACGGAAGCACCACATCAACAGTACAAGCATTTAAAGCAATTTTTGAAATAATACAATTATCTACACTACTACCTGAGGAAAACTCAATGAAATTGCGAGTTAGATGAGAAATTTGCAAGGTACAGGCTTTTTCATTGGGTATCGTCATTTGGGGCCAGTCGCCTGCTAAAATTAGGGTACAATCTAGAAAAGAGATGAAGTCGAGATGTCCAGGTAAAACAAGGCAAAAAAGAGTGTTTACTGTCTGGAATGAGTTTAGCCTGGATTGGCTGTGCTTAGCAAGGCTGACGAGACTTTTGTTATAGTCGAAACATCAATGAAATTGGTTTTTAACTTATTAAGCTTTAGATGATTACAGTTCATCCACTTATTCAGGTTGCAGACAAAAGCTCCAATCTTTACATTTATAGCACACAACAACATATCCCTAGGAAAACCAAAATAACACTGAAGATCATCTGCATACATCTGAATGTTGATACTGTGCAATTTGCCAATAGCCACGACTTCCTGAACATAAAGGCTAAACAATAGGGGTCCCAAAATGGAACCCTAAGGCACCCAAGTGGAGACAGTCACAGAATGAGAGACAGCATGATCAAACTTAACATAATACCTTCTCGCAGTAAGATACGACTCAAACCACAAGAGCACAATATCATCAAAGGCATAGTGATATCTTAATTTTTGAAGAAGTAATTTGTGATGAACAGTGTCAAAAGCAGCCGATAAGTCAAAAACAATTAAAACTACATTCAATTTTAAATTATGCAGTGTAATAATATCATTATAGATTTTTACTAAGGCAGTCTCACACCTATGATTAGCTTTGAATATGGTATTGCTGAGCGTAATTATTAGTCACTTCCATGTATTAAGCTTCAAATTTTTTCCGTATTGGCATCGTCTTTGGTATAGTAGGTCTGGAGTATGATTCTTTACGGGCTATTCAAATTGGACACAGTACAGTGTCACCTACGGCTTGCCACCTCTGCAACGTTTCTCCTCCGTGGTTTGAAGCTGTGTTGGCCAGGCACTTAGCTGTGGTGATGAGCCCCACCACTCGTTACATACTTTGATGAAATATGCGATAATAATGAAGATTTTTTTAGGAACTTATTTGTGCTTCTTAATGACGCTAGAATGTGTTAATTCCGTCATGATTTTACATATTCATAAAATTAATTTTTTGCGTGAAATGTCTCTAAATTTGATTCAAAACGCTTTGATTTGAAATAGAAATTTGTTTTACATCTGCTACAAAACGTCACGATTATAACCAAATTATGTTACAAATGTATCTCACCTCCACGTCGCTATAGAAAACACAAACCATTTACAGAGCTCTGCTGTATTTTAACTTAACTTCCTTCAAATTAAACCTATATATACTGTATAAATTTTAACAAAAAACTCTCCTCAAACAAACGAAAAAATGCATGTGTCGATTTTAGAACATTATATTATATGTGGAGATATAAGTAGAGCTGGCGCCTGACAGTCCTGGTGCCTAAACAACCTGGTATCTAACCGTTCACACCTAAAAGTCGTGATCCAAAACTACTGACCCGCGAGTCACTGAGTGACCCACTTGCAGTTTAGAAAATTCTACGAAGAAAATGGTCAACGGCACGCGAACGTGATGACCGTTTTTTTGCTCTTCACCCGATTATGGGTGGAAAATTGGACATGAACGTTAACTGCCCAGGGCCCCGCAATCTGTTAATCTGCCCCTGGTTCAAGCTCCTCATTAACATTATTGCATCTGTAACCCACGTTTCTTCTTTTACAGACGATTGGTGGTGCAGAATTTGAAGATGGCTTGTAGTAGAAGATTCATTTTTCTCAAAGCTTTTCATCTGACACTCTTCGGGGTAAATCGTCAGAATGAAGAATGAGTAAACCAAACTGACTTATATATACAGTTATAACAGCATAAAGCAAAAGAAAGAATTCCGATTGGTTAGAAATAGACTAGCCCTAGAGAGCTCTGATTGGTTGGAAATAGCCCGTAGAAATCTTCAAGCGAAAGAGCCCTAATTGGCTAAATGTCCAAGGGAGGGAAAGAGTTAAGAAATTTTAAGGGAGAAATTTGCTAATTAAAATTCCGTAACTCTCTCCCTCCCTTGGACATTTAGCCAATTAGGGCTCTTCCATCTGAAGATTACTATTCAGTATTGGCTATTTCCAACCAATCAGAGCTCTCTAGTCTATCTCTAACCAATCAACACTCTTTCTTTTGCTTAATACCGGTAACTGCATATATCACTGATATATACAGTTACAGTGTTCCCTCTAGGATTTTGACCAGTGCGAATTTGCCCAAATGATAAATTCATAGAAATTTTTGCCCAAAAATTTCACTACTTTGAGGACCCCTTTTACAAATTTTTAGCATTAAATTTGCTTTTCCAAGATACAAGCTACAGTCTTGTTTTAAAATAGTCAAGTTTTTTGTTGAAGCTTTTCAGTTTTGCATTTTATAATAATAATTTCTGGTTCAAAATCAATAAAATTTGCTCAAAAATTTCGATTTTTTCTTAAATTTCTCACTTTAGAGGGAACACTGCATCAGTATATAAGTCAGTTCCGTTTACTCATTCTTTATTCTGACAATTTCCCCTGAAACTGTCAGATGAAAAGCTTTGGGAAAAATGAATCTTCTTTTATCGGTCTACGACCTTAAATTTGACCACCACTTAAAAAGGTTCGCCATTCCTGCTCTAGACCAAATGCTCAGTGCTAAAGAGCAAAAATAAATTATCAGTAAAATATAACTAGCTAGGAAGACCCGAGGAAAAAGGAAGCACTGTGACCGGTATCGTACTTCATCAGTATTTGCAAAAGCAAAAATAAGATGAGGTAATGTGACAGTAGAAAGCTTTCTTTATCTGTTCAGTTGATGAAATCGAGATGAACAGATCAAGGTTTTTCAAGTCGTCTTAGTCTACAGTTTAAGAAAGCGCTTTGTGTACACAGGTACAGTGTGTCGGTATCTTAAAATCAGAAAATTTTATGGAAAGCATTTAAAATTTTTGGTCTCAAAGATTTTCTTTGGGCAATGTATCGTACATTTTAGAAACTAGTTTAGATCAGCTAGAATCAGCACTAAGCCTAATTACTGAATAATGTTACGGTACCGGTAGATACCCTGTTCTAGCACAAAAAGCAAACCAAACAAATAACCAGATGAGCCCTACCCTATTATCTTCTATATGAGAAATTTAGTGTATCTGCCTAACAGTCTACATGCGAGCAATTTCTAGTTTAGTAGCCCTGCAGATTCTACAGAACATAAAAAACATGAAAAACTATCATTTTAATAATTTTTGACAAGCGCGTACCTCAAATTCAAAAAATACCGCTTAAGCAAAATCTTCATGTTTCCATTTATTTTATTTGTTGACATTCTCAGCTTGCGCTTACTGCCTTGTGTCCAAGCAACTACTGGTTAATGTTTGGAACAAACTCAGTCCATGCTTTTCTTTTTTCAAAAGGTTACCAATAGTTTCTACACATCTACTCTGCCCACATGTCCAGTTTAAGTGAGCAAAAGTTTACGGACTTTCTGCATCACAATTAAACTTTAATGTCACAATCAGTTTTTTCGAATTATGACATCAAAAATTCGACCGTGTTGCAGAAACCCTGAGGCTTTTGGCCCACCTAAACTGGACATGTAGAGAGAGTGAGAGGGTTCACATACACATGATTTTGATTTTGGTATACTTTTGGTATACATACACTGATTTCGGTATACACATGCTGCGACGCAAAGACGTAGCTTTTTAAACAAAGTGCGTACTATTTGTAATTACATTGATCTGGTAAGGGACCGTGATCTGGCTTTATGCAGACCATGCTGGAAGAGAGACGAAACCAAGGGAAGAGGGGCTCATCCTTTAGCTTCGAAATGTGACATTACAGTTTAGAAATTCAACATTACTGGTGTGCTTTGGGATTCGTTCCTTGTGACTATCTTTCCAATTTAACAATTTTCAAAAAGTCACCATTTTGAAAAATCCTCTAATTATATACAATCTGTTAACCTCTCTTGGAACAGATTTATACTTAACTATGCCTCTTGCCTCTTTTGGTCGTGAATATCCATCAAGGATGAAAACTCAAACCTAAACCGAAACCTGAAAACCCGGTTTTAAAGGAAATTTTGGAAACCCAAACTGAAACTGATACCTACTAAGCCAAAATTTTGAAAACCTAAACTTAAACCAAAACCGTTTTTTCTTGAAACGTCAAAACCGAAACTGAAACTAAAACCTGTTAATTTTTTCTAAGGTTTTAGGTTTCAAAAATTGTCATCAGCATCCTTACCAGCACAGTTCCTTTAACGCCGAGCGTCGAATAGAGAAGCTGTGACTACTAATTTTTGAGTCTTTGGTTTCACCGGACTCGGAATCATACCCAAGTCGACAACTTCTGAGGCAATTGCTCTCCTGACTCGGACATCTGAGCTGCTACTTATCATCGTAATAAAACAAAAACGCCAAGAAGTAGAGGATTTAAATAATTCGTATTCACAGTAAAATAATTTTCTTGGATGAAACTTAAACCGACATCCAGAAACCGAAGCTGCGCGTACGCAAAACTGAAACCGAAACTGGAACCGATTTTTTAACAGCCGTGAAACCAAACCAAAACTGAAACCTGACATCAGGGTTTCAACACACCGAAACTGAAACTGACACCCTAACGCCAAGTAGCCAGGTTTCCACCCTTGATGTCCACGCGTCTTGGCATTTACCGTTTTAGGATCCTAGGTTGGATCCACAAAATCCTGAATATCCGGACACACAAATTATGTTCGCGAGCTGCGCTGCTCCAGTGTTTTGTCCGCATACTGCGCTGCAACCGCAATTTGTTAAACAATTTTAGTACCGCACTGCGCTGCACACCGCAGTTTTTTAGGATGTTGTTAAGATCTTATGAAAATATTTAAGATCTTATGAAAGTATTTGAAAATAGAAATATACTTTGCGCGGCTTGCCTCCACTACACGGCAGACGTTTTACTCCACTACGCGGCACATTGCAACTATGCTGCAAAAAAACGATAAAAGCGGCAGCGCAAGCTGCGCTGCACTGCGCGGTTGACATCTCTATTCCCAAGGAAGCTTCTATTTCAGAAACCAAACTTTAAAAATCGTGGTTGCGTAACCGTTAATTTCCCCTACGATTCCCTCACTGGAAAAATGGCATTACCATAACCGAAAACTGTTACGCGACTACGATTTTCAAAGTTCGGTAACTGGAATTTCCGGTGAAATAGACACTTCCAATACTAAAATAGAATTAGGCCTATCTGCTAATCTGCTTCCTACAGTGGAGTAAACCACAAAACCAAAGTTTTTTTTCTTGGAACACCTAACAATTGGCAATGGGGTTTTGAATTGGAGTGAATTGAGTTACTAACTAAAGGACACTCATCGTAGCTGGTAGGCTCACTCGGTACCGGTAAATGCAGAATAGGACAGAGGGTGAAGCTATGAACTGTACGCTGGTACAGTGTAGGATTTAGAGTAACTTAAACAGTTAAACCTGTTAAAAGCTTCTTTGAGTCAAAATACCGGTATCTCTTTTTCTGTTTTTGTATTTCACATATATCTGTATATGGACGTACATCGGCTGCACTTACTTCAATACTTCTTTGAGTGTGAGACTGTGAGCGTGGCCTAGTTTTGACCATTTCAACTGTTCAACTCAACTGGAGCAGTGGAGGCTGTTTAGTCTTCAATTCTTTTGTTAAGAGACAATGGTTGGTGTATTGGTTAAGGGTTTATGTGAGCACTAGAGGCTAGACCACAGGATTTTTTGACTGCTGAGCTGTGAATCTAAATTTCTAGCAGGCTAACGCAGTGCTCTGGTATTGTAGTGTACTGGTATGCAGTACTAATAAGCTGATAGATTAAAGCGATATTGAAATTTTAACAAAAGAAGGCAAGTGGCTGCTAATCTGGAACATTGCATCTTGGTGTTTCTGTTCATTTGCATCTTGTGTGCCTTTTCGGTGTTCAATTGCTCTGTACTGTGCTTTTCCTATCACACTGTTTCATGTTGCTTTCACACTGTTTTATGTTGCTTTCTGTTAAACCACTCTGACATCCTAAGGTGATTTCTTGCTCCTAGATGTAGAGCAGTATATAAATACTGTGTTATTATTTTATAGTCTGCTTTTATCAGTTTATGGTGTTTGTTGTGTAAACTGTACCTGAGTACCGGTACCGTATGGTACCGCTAGTGTAACGTACGTACTGACTGCTTCATACTTCGTGATAATAACTGAGGCTATTTTCAAATTATATTGAACTGAAAATTCAACTGTAGTTGAAGGAGACTGCGAAGTGAGCTTGCGCTCTTCGAGTCAGCAGCCACCCGTTAAATATGTCGAATGCGATCGACTCCAGTCGCGAATCATACCTGTCACGTAGGATCTGTCATCTGCGTGTGGTACCGCTAGGCTAAGGTTACGTGATCGTAATTTTCGTTTTCTGAATTCAAAGTTTTTAAGTGCCATTTTGTGCTAGATTGCCACGACTTCTTGATAGCTCAGTGGATAGAGCGCAGCGTATAATGGGAAGCGCTGCACTAGTTTTGGGTTCGATTCTCGTCGCGGCTTTGGTTCGTTTGGCTTCAGTGTGATACAGATTCGTTCGACCCCGGGTTAACAATCGGGTTCGTAAAGATGATAAAATAGAAAAGAAATAGAATAAAATTTCTTATCACATAACTTTGAATTCAGAAAACAAAAATTACGGCCACGTAACCTTAGCCACTGCCTTGCAATAATCCACATTACAGCGTAATACATTCCAAATCAAAAAAAAAAAATTTTAACTCTTTGTCCCATTTCCTAGTTACCTACGTGTTCAACCCCGGGCCAAAGCTAAAAAATTACCCATGATTTAGTCTAGCACTAGACTACTGACTAACGGAAACTACCGGTATCAAAAAATCAAAATATTCATTATATATACTTGTAATATTATGCCAAAGTGTATGGCAAGTGATGAGGTCCACAGACTAATTTGGCAATCAGGCATTGTAGTTGCTCATTAGGCAGTGTATATTTGGCTGTTAACAGCAAAATTTTGATTGGCTAGACAATATAGTCTCTACTCATTATTCCTTCTCACTATTCTTCAAGATAGACACTTCCTTCTCATTATTCTTTGCAGTTTAAGATAATTTTTTTACTTTTTGTAACATTGAATTTTTCAACTGCTCTAGCTTAAAGCTGTGAAGTAACCAGTTAAGATTGTTCTCAGACATTGATTCTTTGATTTTAAGGTGATTCTTTTGAGTGTCTTAGTTGTGTTGACATCAAGTGATCAACATGTCTGTTAATAGTGTAAAAACTAGCACTGAAGGAAATCTTTCTCCTGCAAAATCACCAATAAAAAAAAAAAGAAGAGAAGATTTTCGATTTGGTCCAACTTTAGGAGAAGGTTCTTACTCCACAGTTGTTCTTGCTTGTGAAAAAAATACTGGAAAAGAATATGCTATGAAAATCCTAGAGAAGAGGCACATTGTGAAAGAGAAGAAAGTACCCCAAGTATGTTTATATTTTATCACAGCTTTTCAGTTTGTGGCTTACAAGGCAAATTTCGCAACCCACACATTCTTTCCAACATCCAAAGACACTTATACTGGTAGGCCTACATGTCTTAAACATATAAATCTTGATATACCTGAGAACAAGAAAAATAGGCTAGTCCATAGATTCTAACTACAGCCCCTTTAGGCTGTAGATAACTAGTGTCCTGCAAAGGAAAAAAGGTTGCAAGTGCAGTAAAAAATTACCGGTAATAAAGGTAGCAGCTGCTAATTCTTAGTAGCATTTGGGTGACGAAAAACTTTTCTTGAGCTTTAATGGAATTAACTCTCAACAAGCTTTTTGAATGTAGTAAAATTATGGTCTCTGTGTTTAATTATTTGTGCATGGTCCGCAACTGCTGCCTCAAATATGATTGGTCTGCTGATCAAAAAGGTTGAAAATTGCTGGTTTGGTAAATTTCAGACTTTGCTGTTTTGGTGAGAATGATTTTTGGTTAATATCAAGTGTGCAAGTATGAGCTATCTGTCAGTATTATTTGCTTAGATAGAATGTATGTGTAGTCAAATTTTCACTGATTAATTTGTACCTATTATGTATGGTGCAGTACCAAGCATAGACAAATATTCTGTGAAACAGGCTGCATTCTTGGTCAGAGCTGACCTCATTCAACATGTCGTTGACTTGATGAGTTTGAAGCTCATTTTGCTGGTCTTTTTTAAAGTTGTTTAGAATTGGTGCTAAATTTGAGTTTTTGTGTAATTTGTCTGTTTGACTAGCTTGATGTTATTATTATTTTTCCCAGTAACACTTCAGAAAAACTTTGCTGTTTCAATCAAATCTGTTCATGGCTAAGGTTTTTCGTGACTTGCACCTCTTTAACTGGTTTTCAGGTAGAACGAGAGAAAAAAGTATTGAGTCGACTTGATCATCCCTTTTTTGTGAAATTATACTTCACTTTTCAAGACACTGATCGACTATACTTTGGTTTGAGTGTCGCCAGGAAAGGAGAACTTCTTTCAAAAATCAAGCAATTGGGTAAGTTGTGTGGATTGACTGATTATATCGATTTTGTATTAGCTACTTATTATTCTAATGTGCCATCTGCAACTTTCACAATGATTGCATGTAGTCTAGTTGGACAATTCCTTGAATAATTACAGAAAAGTTCAATGTGATATCTTTCTCTTGGGCAAAAAAAAACAAAAAAACATAAAATTTTTGTGAGTTTTTTCACACCCAATTTTCATAAAAGCACTTCAAATTAATTAATAATTAATTATCCACTTTTATATAACTATTATGTCATGTAAATATTTGGTTAGAAACGGCAATTTACACGTTGTCGGCTTTCATTATTTTGCCAATTCCAGTTTTGTTGAAAACAACCAATTCCAGTTTATAGCAACTCAGATTCCCGAGCTAATAGGACATCTGCCTCTGAAGCTGCAGATTCTTGTTTCATTCCTAGTCGGGTCAAACCAAAAGTGATTAAAATGGGAATTCACAGCTTTCCTGCTTGACGTTCAGCATTAAGGGGTCAGTGTGGATAACAAACCGGCTAATTTACTTGTTGTGCCATTGGAAAAGGCACTTAACGGATTCCCCCATCTTAGAGTGATTGACCAGACGGTCGGTAACTCGTAAGCGAGCTCGTTATACCGCTTTGGTCGCTTGCTCGTGATAGGAAAATAGATGTGAAAGCAAATGCAAAAAAGTACAAAACTAAATTTTGATGAATTTCTTTTTTAGGTAAATTTGATGTTGATTGCGCCAGATTTTATGCTGCTCAGATTGTGTCTGCTTTGAGACATTTACATTCCTTAAACATTGTTCATCGAGACCTCAAACCTGAAAATATTTTGTTCAATGATGAAATGCAGATACAAATTACTGACTTTGGCACTGCTAAAGAGTTACCTGACGATGAAATTACACGGAAAGGTCTTACGAGGGCCTCATCGTTCGTAGGAACAGCTCAGTACGTTTCACCTGAACTTTTAAAAGACAAGCAAGCAGGAACAAGCTCCGATCTGTGGGCATTGGGTTGTATTATTTATCAAATGCTCGCTGGACAATACCCCTTTCAAGCTCCAAACGAGTATTTAACTTTTCAACAAATTGTAAATTGTAATTACCAATTCACCGATGATTTTTCAGAGAATGCGAAAGATCTTATTAGTAAACTCCTCGTATTGGATCCCACAGAACGAATAGGTAGTGTTACATGTGGTGGGTATGATGCGCTTATGAGCCACCTTTTTTTCGATGGAATTGATTGGGAAAATTTGCACTCTGCTCCTGCCCCTGAGGTTATGATGAATCTTGCCGATGACAGCTCAGATGATGAAAGTTTGAGTGATTTAGCAAATGATTTAGATCAAGCGTTTATGACTGAAGTCAAAAATCAATTAACTGAAAGTCAAGAACAAAAAGTAGGTCTAAAATTTTATAAGGTGAAAAGTCATAATAAATACGAATTATTGCATGGAAGTAGTTATTTTGAGATATTCTGCGGTTGACGTAGTGGATCAAGATCCCGCTGACGGTGATATAGGTCTGTGGTTCGATTCACTGGACGGTCAAGTCGGATTCAGTGTCGTCACCACTGTGACGTGTCTAGTGAGTTGCGTTGCCAGTTGCCACTCGTTACACGCTTCAACGTAATACCGCCAGTATAATGACGATTTTATTGTAGTTTTTAGATGTGTCTGCATATTGCATGTAGATTCTCAACTTAGCAGTTGGTACAACTGACAAAGATGCAGGATTGGAGGTACCCAATTATAGTGGTAGATTCCATAGCAACGTTTCTTTAATCTTACGCTTGCTGCGCAAGTTTAGTGGGTGTAAAGTTAGCAAATTTTTGCTCTTGTAAGTGCATTTATGAAAATGATTCAGAGCGAAACGTTATCGACAAGCGAGCCCGACGATATCAACGGGTTCGGTTTGTCCGCGTCGATGCCGAAAGAAGAAAGAGAAAAATGGATGAGGAAACAGCATTTATCTGAATGGGATTATTTCGCAAATGGAAAGCTAATTTTAAAAAGAGGTACGAAGTTTGACGCCTGTTTTTATGATTGCGTGATTATACGGTGTCACCGACACCTAACTTTAGTTACTTGAACATTGGTCCCTTGCTCTAAACCTAACCCTAGCAGATCCCTGAAACCTTGACTGACGCCGAGTCGGTCGCATCGAAAGGACCTGTATCCTGTTTTGTAAGTTGTAGAATATCACCTCTTATTCAGCCTTCATTGCTTTGCTCATAAGATGTTTTGTGCCGCATACAAGGCTGTAGTTAAATTTCACTTAAATTTAGTTTGGTTGTATATATATAAGCTACGTTTGTTATCCACTGGAAAAGCAGCCAATCAAATAGCAGGGAAGAAAATTTATCGTAATTCGGGTCGGTCCGGTTGACCTAGTGGTTAAAGACATCGCTATCGGTGCGGGTTGGGTTTGATTCCTAGTCGCTCAAGTCGGACTCATGTCGCTGACGACTCGTCATCGCTGCGACGTTTCTCGGAGCTGAGATGCACTGGCGCTAAACCGCGGAGATGGTCCCGCCACTCGTTACAGCTTCTGCGTAATATCGCGAGTATAAGGAAAATTTTACTCGTGAGAACTTTCAAGGCGTAGGTTATTGATTTTTCACAAAAAATGAGTTTAAGGTTAGAAGTTTTTTTTCATGCAGGTCAATTGGAGAAGAAACGAGGATTTTCAATAAAGCAAAGGGAATTTTTATTAATTGAAGGACCACAGCTGCTTTATATAGATCCCAATTCGAAACAGATTAAGGGAGAAATCCCTTGGTCCCCGGACCTTCGTACGGAACCACGATCATTCCGTATATTTTATATCCATACTCCAAACCGAACTTATCATCTTATTGATAAATCAAACAATGCCATCAAGTGGTGCAAAAAAATTGACGAGATTAAGCGATATTATTTTGGCAATCATTGACCGCAAAGCGTTATTACTGTGTTTCGATGGGGTAATCGCAAAGCGCTATTTTGGCGACCGTTTGACCGCAAAGCGCTATTATTCAGAATCCACTGAAGACCCGCTATTTCTTGAAATCGTTTTTGAAGGCTTCCGTTCATCCTGATTTTCTTGAAGATATCATGATTAGTTCGAGAACTACAATCCGAACAAACGTTAGATTTCCGTTAAAATGTATATCAGGGCAGATCGCAATTGTTTTTATATTAGAAGAAATAGCGCGCACAACCAACAGCCGCATTATTGGTTTCACTGTACCCTCTAAGCTTTTAGGAGGTACGAATTTGCCCAAATATAAATTTCGTTAAAACATTTGCCCAAAGATTTAGGGAGGTGGAAGAAAGTTCGATTCAATTTTTGCTTTAGCGTTGAGTTTCCAGAGAATGATACTTTTGTTTTGAACCAAAATATTAAACACTTTGATTCAAATTCGGCCAAAAACCACCATTCCAATCGGCAAGCTTAAAGAAAAATTGGAAAATTTTGCTCAAAATTTCCAGTTTGGGCAAATTTTGCACCTTAGAGGAAACTGCTTGTTTCATTACTCACTGCTTTACTTAACGTAGGTTTTGTATCGTTTAAAGAGGTTTTGGTTTGTTGTCACCATTCGAGACGTAGCTAGCAAAAAACTAGGGGAGGCCAGGGACGGGTTTAGATAAAAGAGGCCCCTTTTTCTTCGCTCTTCCTATCCTGAAAAAGCAGTCCTCGTACGTCAAAAAAATGGTAGGAGAGTCCACCCTGGCTTTCCCTGGGCTACATCACTGTTACCATTGGGAGATGATGCTTTTTTGCTGTCTATGCTAATGAGGTTTTAAATCTGGCTCCAAGCGACCATGCCTGTTTCTGGTATCATTTGTGGAGACATCATTTCACCCCTCTGCTTACAGGTTTTTGTTTCTTGACTGAAAAATGTGATTTTGCAACTAGAGGAATTGTTTGATAGCGCATTTGTATAGCGATCTCTCGTGAAAGAAATAGAAAACAAAAACGATCTGAACGGTCTAACCCAGTGCTACGGTCAGTTAGAAAATAAGTATGCGAGATATTATTTTGCATTGCTCAGAGCATGTTATCGCACGGTGGACAGAGTAATCTTTTTTTTTTTTTTTGCCTAATTTCACATTCTTTCTTAGGCTTTCATGACTTTTTGACATTTTATTAGAGCGATTAACATAAAAGCATCTACGACTTTGTTTATTTTATAGCTGTTAATTATTCAATAACACTTTCTTTGGTCTATTTTTTACCGTTTAAAATACGTAACTGGTACGTTGAATGACAGAAAGCACCCTGCCGGTACACTATATTAAGAAGTTCGAGCGGCACTGATCTAACCTATCAAAAACGATCTGAATTTCTTTCAGGAGAGAACGCTATACAAATTATTTGCCACATAGTTTTCTTTTGAGTCGTCAGTAAGAAGAGCTGTAGAGAACTATAAAACTTAATTACACCGAGAGCTGTTCTTCAGTAAATTTGTGGTTCTGTTTGCTGACGTATTCTTCCGTCTTAGTAAATTTTATTATACTTTCGTGTACAGACTAAAGATTTAAGTTAATTCTTCAACTTAGATGAAAGTTAAGCTTCTACACTGCTTTTAGGCCAATCATATGTTAGTAATTATTTTCAATAACCTCACCTAGTTTATTGAAATGTGTAAACGAGCCTATTTGAAACATAATTATCTGGTTTAGTTAATTACAGGACGTTTTCTTTGTTAACGCGATTTTTTTCTATGTATGTTTATTTTTCTGTCAGCGTTTTGCATCTGACCTCGGTTATGTTACTTTTATTTAGATTAAGTTAGGTAAGTTATAGCATTGTACTTTTTATATCGTTGCTTATCTATGTCTTGAAATTCCTGTAAAGGCAATATTATGTATTAAATTTTTTCAGATAAAAAATTATGATCTACAATTTTCTTCCGCAAGGTGGAGCTATGTATTGCGGAATAAATCATAATTTTACTGGCAGTATTTCGCCGAAGTGTGTCAGGAGTGGCAGTGTCCATCTCCACGGCTTAGCACCTTGGTAACACTGCTCCAAAAATACGTCACAGCGGTGGCGAGTCGTTAGCGACCCTGTATGATTTGATCGGTTAGGGCAGACATAGAAAAACTACGATCCGCGGGCTTAATCCGGCATGCCTATTCTTTTATTCCGGCCTGCCGGCACTTACAGAAACTTAAACTCCTTCCATGAATCAAGCGGAAGACCTTCTTTATTCCTTTAGAGATCACGGATAGCAGTGATTTTCAAAAAAGTAAGCCTCAACGATGCAAAATTGAAATGAAAAACGAGGTGAAAGTCTTTTACTTTGGAGATCACATTCGTGCGTGAACTGTGATCTCTAAAAAAAAAAGGTCTTCACCTTGTTCTCCAATCAGCGTGCGGCCCGCGGCTTTAGCAGTTTTTCCAAATCTGGCCCTTCATGTGAAAAGTTTGCCCACCCCTGGGCTAGGGCATGGTTTTTCAACGGGCGCGATTTTAACAATGGTTGAAATTGAGGGGCGATTTTAGGATTGCCAACAACATATGCAATGAACTTCCGAAAGAAGCTCTGCGGATGCTTTTCACCTGATTTTAGTGGAAAAATGGAGCTCTGCGGACGCGAAGACCTTTTTTCTTTGCTTTTCACCTGATTTTAGTGGAAAAATTACTCAGGGGGCGATTTTGTCCCACATTTTCCAAAACAAGGCGATTTTGCGAAAAAGGTTGAAGACCCCTGGGCTAGGGGACGAACCTAAGACCTCCCGCGCCAACAGCAATGTCTTTAACCAGTACGCTAGTCGCTAACTGGTCTGCACTCGTTTAGCCGTGCCACAGAAAATAATGCATCCATAACTGATCAAGGCTTTAGGATTCTGTAATGATTACTCTTACTTCGGTGGGTTTTTCCGCAACCTGAATATAGTGAGCTAATTTTAAGATGTCCGGTTCAACTTGGAGTTTTCTGCTACACCTACAGTATCTTCAACAACAAAGAACAAGGTTAGTTGGGGTTGGTAAATTAGATATGAAGGGGGGGGGGCTGGATTTAGACAATGAGAGGCCCTAGGCTATTTGATCACACTGATTGGAAGAGCAAAAAAAGGTCTGCACGTCCTCGGATGTCCTGTTTTCACTAAAAATATCGGTGAAGTGCATAAAAAGAGTCTTCGTTGTTCGTGATGAGGTCCCAAATTTTCTCCAAGGTCCCCCATTTTCTCTGAGGTCCTAGGCTTCAGCCTGCTTAGCCTATACGTAAGTCCGGCCTTGCCTACGACCAATATTTATAGCTTGTCCACGAGTGACATGTTGTCCAATTTATGTGGGCTTCAGACCCACGGTTCTTGCTTCTATATAGTTTCTATTCCCCCACCCCACAAACAAAGTTTTAAAGAACACATTTCTGGATTCAAACTCTTTCCTGGGTTTCAATTTCAATGGTAAGCCTATTAAGTTACAAACACATTCATGCAGAGGTATTATTGTAGAAATAAACGCGTAAATTAGCCCCCCCCCCCCATTCCGCCACCAATGAGTACGGGCCGATAGCTCAGTTGTTAAACGCACAGAATATCGGTGCTGGAAGTATTGGGTTCAAATCCCGAGTCGGTCAAATCGGCACAGTGTCGCCACGTTTCTTGGGAGCTGTGCGGCCTAGGCGCTAAGCATGGGAAATGGACCCCGACCTTGCACTTCGCTTTGGCGTAATATCGCGAGTATAATAAAGATTTGAATTTTTTTGATTTGATTGTTGGTTGAAAATAAGTTTTGGATTGCAATTTATCGAAACGTTTCATAGTTGGATTAAATTAGGCCGTCTGAACAGTTCTCCATGTAATATCTTGGTACATTTTCTAGATATTCGAGAGAATTGATATAATTCATGGGCTTATATATTGTGAGTTGGAACAAAAATGAGCGTTGATCGCAACATATTTGCTACATTATGGTTACATCATGAAGGGCTTGCCATATCGCTGTGACGCCATAAAGCTATGAACATTAACCCTATTGTTCACCGCGTTCAATGAGCTTAGAGAGCCTCTTTCAATGCTGTTTGTGTTAAACTCAAAATCAATAATAGCTTATAGCGTCAGGATGAGCGGCAAAGAGCTACTACAAACCTACAAGACAGCAGTTTTTGGCATAGAAGTGTAGCTAGTCAAGTTTGCCTCACAGTGGATAGCTTCAAAAACTAATATTTTTTTTCAAAAAAAGTCAAAATTCAGAGTTTTGATTTGCATTTATGGATTAATGTGTTTGTTTTTACAAAAACTGGTTTTTATTTGAATATAAACAATGCAGTGTTATTTTTAAAATATCGCTAGATTTTCCTTTATAATTAACCAAATTTGTCGTTTAGTTGGTTATGCTACTGTACCGATATCGCTTTATGATTGCAATTTGAAAAATAAGTTTTACAAAATTTAATTACAATCCTTCTGGAGTGGTCTAGGATGGTTATATTTAGAATTGCTTGACTTTATTAACAGTTTCTATAAAACTAAAGACAGTGCTTGCGCTGGCTGATGAAATAGTTAAAAATATTTATGATTTCCACTTAAAGCTGTAATAAGTTAGTAGCCCTACTTTGCCGATAAATGCAATAAGTATGTTACGTAGTGTTTGATAAATGTTTTAACAATGATGATGTTTAAAATTCCAAAAAATGTTTTGAAAATGTTAAGGGATGTTCGAACTTCTTGAAATCAGTTTTCAAGCAGCAATTCATTAAAACTAAACCATGCACAGATCTAATTCATGGACTTGGCCTGTATTGTCAAAAAGTTGGTTTGCATAAGTCTTAGTTGGATTTTGAAAAAATATTTTGGCTACAGTGGCGCAGCGATAGATTTTGAAGGGGGGCATAAATTACATTGCTATCAAAAGAATCTTGCATATTTCGGTCACTTAGCAAAACTTGTAGTTTTTTTTTACTAAAAGGCAAAGTCAAAAGGGGAAGCATGGTACAATGCCCCCTAAATATGCTATTGTTTAGCAACTAATTTGGCAGCCAGGCTGGAGTTGGATAGAGTTGTGGAAGATTATGGCAATGAATGTTTGTTTCTAATTTTTGCAGATTTTTCCGTTCAGCTATTCAGTGTCATTTTTGCCGAAACTTTGTTGACCACATTTAGCATTTTCTGAGGAAAGTTACAAACAAATAGACCAATAAATCTGCATAATACAAACTAGTGCGTATTTACATGAGACGTTTTGGCTGGCACTTTTAAACGGAAGACACCGATACGTTGGCAGTCACTTTCAGTAAAACTGTGAATTTAAGAATGTAAATCAGTGGTGCTTGGTTTATTTTGTGGTCCATGATCCCTAAAAAAGGGTGCACAGAAAGGTTTCAAAGGTCTGTACTCAAAAATATATGCATATTGGTCATTTCAGCCTGTTTTTTATAATCGGTTTACAGGTTATGTTGAAAATGTTTTGGACCAAAAAAAGTGAAAGCTGATGTTGATAAAATTGTCTGCATAACGCTACATAAGTTACGAAGTCATAACTATGTACAAAAAAGAGAGCCTATGTTAGCTACAGAGCCCAAACTGCTCTTAAGTAAACAGTAATTCCTATTGGTCGCTTTGTCGAGTTGTGTAAAGGTATCAGTAAAGTTGTGTTTAAGTACTAGTGATTTTCTTTGATGGGTGTTTAAGAAGAGATAAAAGTTTTAGGTTCAGTTTTTTGCCTTTAACCTGGCGCCATCTTGGTTCGGTTTGATTACTTAGTGCAAATAAATCTTCGCGTTCAGCAAACAACATGGTCACAAACCGTGCAATTGGAATGTTAGGACCATGTCATAAATTAGGTCTATGATCTGACAAGTAATGCTACTATAATGTCACTATCATCTTTGTTTTTCGTTTGAGTTTAGTTACCTTAGCGACAATATTTTTAATGAGTTTGAAGTAGGTTATTAAAATCTATTGTCTGTCCAACAATATTTACAACGGTTGCTTTCCTCTCGTCATTAAAATGTTATGATATCAACATAAATAGAACATAAAAAGCAGCTGAAAAGGCTTAAGCGCGATCTCATTGATTTATAACGAGCTATTTCAAAATTTTGGCAGTTCTTTTGTAAACTTGAGGTAGCTTTCATTTTCGCTGCTTCTTGCGACATTTGGAGCGCTTTGGGTAATTGTAACAATGGTTATTATTAGAGATGTCATGACGTCACTGCAGGTCACTGATTCTTTACGCAGATGTTCGGGAATAACTGTGTGACGTCATAATGCAAATAACCACATATGTTCTTCTATCTTTGACGAATTACTATGATTATTACAAACATAATATTTACTCAAAACTACAGGATCAAATTCGCATTATTGCCTTTAGAAAAGTCACAAACTACATCCTTTTCTCGGCGTAAAGTTATATCCCCGCAGAATCATACGCTACTGCGTGTCACGAGTTTAAGTTGTTGATTCTTGAGTTTTTCCTACCATTTCTAGGAATTTGTGTTGCACAAGCGTCTTTGGACGGTTCGCCACCGCTGCGACTTTTCTGCAGAGTTGGGTTGCCCAGGCGCTAATAATCCGCGGAGATGCCACTCGTTACAGGCTTTGGCGAAATACCGTGCGTGCAATGAAGATTTGATCTTTTTTTTTTTTAAGGGCCTGTGGTGAAGTTTTACTAATAATGACCAGCGGAATCGTACCCGAATCCTTTCGTTCTGAAACTGCAAATGTATTGTACCGTAACAATGGCTGCAACTTTCTATCTGTAGACGTCATAAGTGGAATTGTTTTCAAATGAATGACTATCAATAACTCATAATCGATAACAGATTTGTTTCCTAGGAAACGGTCGCGTTTGAATGATTTCATAATAAGGTTTTAGTGAAGTGACCATTGGGAAGAGCTTGACCAGCAGAGCTAAAACAACAAGCTTGAAGGAAACATTATAACATTCAAAAACAAACAATGATATATTGTTCAAATTTCGTCGTCGAAAACTCTCTCCAGTGTAACATGTTTGATAAGGCTGGTGAGGTAAATTCAGATCTAATATTTACCCACTCCACATGTTCAGTTTAAGCGAGCCAAAAGTTTACGGGCTTTTTGCATCATAAACCAATTTCCTCGTCATAATGGCAAGTGATTATGACTAATTGGACATGAGGACTGGGATGGTGTTTCCAGTAAAGCGCAACCCTAGTTGTCGAGTTCGGTTTTAGACCTCAGGTTGGCTTACTTTAGGATTCTAAAGAAGAAAATGAACAGAATTGTGACTATAAATTTGAGACTTGTATCGAGCTGCCAAGCTGTGAGATTCTCATTGCTAGTTAATGTTGTTCTTTCAGCGTCGCTTTGCGCAAACGATTGTTTGGATTCTTCGCTACTGCATGCCTACGTCCTGTGTCCTTCTAAGGTGCATAATTTGCGAAAAATAAGGAATTTTTGTTGCTTTCAGACTGGAATAATGGTTTTTGGCAGGATTTGAATGAAAGTGGTCCATGATTTGGTGCAAAACTAAAGTTAGAAACTTAACTTTGAGGCAAAAATTAGATAAACTTTATTTAAATCCCCCAAATCTTTGGGCAAATTTTTTATTAAAATTTACATTTGGGCAAATTCACACTTGCCAAAAACTTAGAGACACTGTGACTCCTGACACTAGCGGGCTCAAGATGGGGGGAGGAGGGGGATTCTAATCTTTACCAAGTTTTTAGTTGCATATTAATGTATTTGCACTTCGATAATTCAGGACGTAGAAAAACTGCAAGAATAACATTTTTTTCGAATCTTCGCTCTCTTAAAAAATATCTGGATCTGTCCCTTCCTTAAATCAAATCTTCATTATACTAGTGGTTTTACGCCAAAGTGCTTACGAGTGGCGGGGCCCATCTCCGCGGCTTAGCGCCAGGACAACACAGCTACGAAGAAACATTGCCGCGGTGGTGAGCCGTTGGCGACACTGTGCCGATTTGACCGGCCCGGCAATTGAACCAATGACCTCCCGCACCGATAGCGTGTGCCTTATAGCTAACCGACTTTTGTGCAACTTGGAGTTTACAGTAGTTGGCAGCGGCTTTCAATTCGATGCCAAATCAAACATGGACAGTTGGAATACAAAATAGCTTATAGTTCATTGTTTATTCGCTTAATCCGTTTCAACGCCAATATCAACATAAAACAGAAAAGTCACGAAAAATAGATCGGTAACTCCAATCTCGTCACGTACTAAAATTGTTGCGTTGTTATCCCAAATTTTTCGCTCAAGAGCTTGTATGGTAAACGCTTAATGCGTAACTACAGTAAATCGACATGCGATTGCGCGACAAAAATTATTAAGTGAATCCCGAAGGTTTTCGCTGGATCACAAAATGCAGTAAAATGAAACAAACAAGGTGCAATGAAAGTTGTCTCAGGTCACGCATCGGGGAACGTACCTAAGCGCTTTGTATATTTTGCATATTATGCTGTTTCAGAATGATGTGAGATTTTTTTGAAATCAAGATATTGCTTAACAAACTATCAACAGTGATCATAATCCCTTTTTTCGATTATAACATTAAAAACATTTGATGGAGAAAGCCCTTGGGGCTTGCCGCCCACTGCAGCTGGAAATGTGAACGCGTCGAATGTAACAATTCAGCCATTAAAGTAAAAAAATGCCATTATGATGACAAGCCTTTGACGTGTTGAGTTTATTTTGATGTATAACTTACGTAAGAATCGATCCCACAGTTTTTGCTCAAAAACGGAAACCAATGCCAAGATTTTGTTTCGACATGCGTTTCACTTTTTGACTTCGTTTTCGACTAATCTTTGAGGATTTACTGGTAAAGAACATAATGACACGTTTCTAAACGAAGCCGCATTTGAGTGATAGCTTAAATTACCTCTTTAAAACTTCTTTTAGGAGTTTGAGCTTCTGTTTTACTGATATAGCGTTCCGGTAGTGCAGACACAATGAATATGTAATAACATGTTGTTTTATGAGTATAAATGCTTAGACGTTATTGTATAAAAAGTAATATTTAAATAGGCTACAATTGTTCTAAAATTGGAATTTCGAAGACTGAAAAACAACTTTTTAAAAACACCTTCTAATCCTTTTACTTTAGAAAGTTTCTTTATATTTTCGACGAAACTAGTAGTATGAACTTGACAGGTTTTTATTTAAATTTAAAGTCTTGTTTCCAAAGTTTTGTTCGAGCTCTGCGAGTTTTTACTTCTCAGCATAGAAATAGTGATCGAGTTACAGTTAAATTTTGAGCCTGTGGTTTAAAAACGCAGCGTGGACTTGATTGTTGTATCCACTCAAACCTACCATCGGTTTTCAAAGTTGCGCCTCGAATAAAGATTTCGAACTCAGTCAATGTGTTTCAAATTTTGAGTTTGGCAGCTAGGTTCAATTCAAGTTGAGATTGTTTTTTAATAGATGAGATTTTGCTCAAAATATTGTGCGAGTTTTTTGATTTTGCCCTATGATTGCTCGAACACAAAATGGTGAGTTCATCTTGCACGTTCGTGTTAAACGCGAACTGGACGTTTGGCGCAGTGAGACATTGCTCTTGGTACGGGAGGTTCTATGTTCGTTTCCCTGGCCGGTCAAACCGGACACACTATCGCCAACAACTCGCTACCGCTGCGATGTTTCTTCGGAGCTGCGTTACCCAGGCATTAAGCCGCGCAGATCGACCTCGCCAATCGTTACACGCTTCGGAGTAATGTGGCGACTCGGCGAGTATAATAAAGATTTGATTTCGTTAGTGAAAGAGCACAGCAGATCTTTAATCCAAGATAGCGATGGTTAGAATACAGCTCAGCCCAGTTGTATACTAGGTTTCGGTTCCCAAGGGTTTTTTGGTTTTCTCGCGAATACATTAAAATTTAATCAGACAGTAATAACGACACACAATAAAAAATTTATGCCTTCACAAGCACCAGCTGTTATGATAAACAGACGAAAAACGAAATAAATTTGAAGATACGGAAAAATACACAAAAAATATGAGCTATGCAAATACAGCTTCCTGTATTTAATATACGTTGTACCCAATAGTATTCCAGTAGGTAAGTTCTTGATGTTTTTTCAAATTTTGTTGGAAAACCTTGACTACAAACATTACAAAGTTTTTGTTTTCTTAAGTCAGTTTAACTTCATTCTTTCTAGCTGATCAATCTTATACACAAAGCTATCTTTCATCGAAATGCACTGCGTACAATTGAATTTGAGGGTCTGAAACTTCAAAAACTTATGTATGAGCTCGCTTACAAAAGTGAATATTGCTTTATAAGTTCATTGGTATTGTGAAACTGGTTCGTCAACCTATAACTGTTGGCAATAGCCGGTGTTCATAAAAAAGACGCAAGATACGCAGCGAAAAATTCCAACCTTCATCATACTCGCGGTATTACGCCAAAGCATATAACTAAGTGGCGGGACCCATCTGCGCGGCAAAGCGCCTGAGCAACACAGCTCCGGAAAAACGTCGCAGCGGTGGCGAGCTGTTACCGACTCGGAGTCGGGTTTGACTTTCGGGAATCGAACTCTAGATGTACCGCAGCAATAACGGTGTTTTTAACCACTACACCATCTGGCCGGTGAGTTCTTATGGAAAGGTAGCACTTCCAGTTAAGTGCCTGTTTACCCCAATTACCATTAGAGAGAACCAGCCAGTTAGCTCAGTTTTTGAGACTTTGCTATTGGTGCGGGAGGTCTTGGGTTCAAATATCGGGTTGGTCAAATGGGACACAGTGTCGCCAACGGGTCGCTGGCGCTGCGACGTTTCTTCGGAGCTGTGCTGCCCATTGGCTAAGCCGCGTAGAAGGGACTCGCCACCCGTTACCTTGTCGTCATACCGCGAGTATAATGAAGATTTGATATTGGCTTAGATTGAATTAACCCAGCAATCACTTTTGCGCAAACACAAGGTTCTACTTGTTTTTATAATTATGATTATGAGAAGTCTGTTTGTACAAGGAGCTTATTGACGTCACGTTAATGCTACCATTGACAAAGCAACAGATTTGTTTTTTCAGGTGAAGTTTTATCGGATTGTTGTTAATGTTACGAAACTTACTCAATAATAATTCTGAATGAAAGTATTTATTCTAATAGTATGACGTCAACTTTCGCTCCAGCGAAACCGCGCTCACCAATCAGCGTCTATAGTCGACGATCAAACAACTCAAAGAATTCAAACATTTCAGAAAATTTTCCTCTTCGATGGCGAACTAGGTCCTACGCGAGAAAGAAACATCATCCACGAGAGGAGAGCCCTGAATCAAAATCACCTGTTTCTGGTAATTTTTTTGCTTGATGTTTTGCTTCAAAATTTTGTTTTGATTTGTCGAAGGAGAACAGCGTTAGACTCTTCGCATTTAATTTTGCTGGTGCCTGTGGTGTAGCGACAAATTTTCAAGGAGGGATTAAGCCATAAACTGCCAAAGTTATAAAAGAGCCTGGTATATTTCAGTCTCTAGCAATATTTAATTTTTTCTTACTAATGGCCATAGTTAAAAACCGGGGGGGAAGGGTAGCATGGCACAATGCTCCCCCCGCCCTCCCCCTCCATAAATGCGCTCCTGGCTGATACTTGGTTTTTAATCGAAGATTTTTTGAAGCAGACAATTTTAAAAATTCCTTCACTTTGTTTCATAAATGATATAAATTCAAATTCGAGTCGGAGATATACACGCTTTTCCGATTTTTGCAATCTTCCTTTCTAAAATTAAAAACAAAAAACCTTGACAGGCTTTAGAGAAACCCTTTCAAGACATGAAGAAAAAAAACTTCCGGAAGCGGGAAAGTCCCAATTGCTTCAGCGTCTTTACATGGACCAGCAAACTGGGGAAATGAAATTATCGACAACCGATCGGGCCCTGGGGAATGACGTGGATGCGGAAGAGGACTCTAATCAAATACGAAGGTGAATGGCGTCTTCAACTTAAACATATTGTTTATATTTTTTGAGAATTTGACTTTCTAGGGGATATTAGTTCAGGAGCTGCGAAATCGCAAGCATTTTTAATTTAGTTCAAGTTCGAGTTCAGGAATTTACTCCGAGTTCATGCTAAGTTTAAGCAGTTTTTATCGGATTTGGGCCTAGTTTTTGGAGTTCAAGTTCGAGTTCTGCAGAAAAGTGTTGAGCGAGCTTGAGTTTGAAAAGAGTTCAGCTAGTTCGAGTTTGCAGCGAGGAGTTTTTCTAGTATGTTTTGGCCTTGTTTGGCAGCCCTGTCGGTTTGTTCGGCAGAAAAAAGTTTGCTGTGTTCGAGGGTTGCAATCCTGATTCAATTCAGACACAGTCAAGAAATGAAGCAAAAATTTTTATGCTTCAAGTGTGTTTATTTTGAGGTAAAATCTGTTGAAGATAACCACAAGGCAATTGGTGATATTGATTCAACTTTAGGTACTTTCCTAATCGTCGAATCCGCTCTCGAACTCAGAGCGACACATCGTCGCCGCGTTCTTCTAAATGTGTTTGGGATCAAAGTTTGAAAACCAGAAGCATCACCATGGCTTCCCGCAATCCTCCGGCTTCCGCTGAGGGTCTTCCTTATTTATTTCAAAGAATTCCCAGGCAGCTACCGATGGGAAACCTACTTCCGCGTATATCCAGAAGTGCTGAAAACATTGCTTTAACTTCCTCTTATGAAATTCCCACGCGCTATCCACGTGGCCAGCAACGTCCAACCGGACTTGCTTCCGGTCATCATGCTCTACTGTTACGTCATAAAGAAATCGTCGATGCTTCCAAAAAAACAGAACGCTTATGGCACCAGAGACGGAAAACCGACCTACACGTCATTAATGACGTCAGAAATGAGCGAGTAGATTTGAATACCAAGTATTTACGGAAAGTTTATCCCACTTTTTTAAGAGTTTCTGACCACCCAGCGCATTCATATGACGTCACGTCCTCTCAGAAAAGATGTGGACAGGAAGTGGCGTCACTGATGAAAGCAAACCGAAAATGCCTGGATTGGTTTAACACATGGGTAGACGATTAATGAAATATTATGCAACTTGCAGCGATAAATTACTAGTTAAGCGCGTCGCATTCGGTGCTGGAGGTCAAGGGTTCGATTCCCGAACCGGTCAAATGGGACACAATGTTGCCCACGGCTCGTCGCCGCTGCAATGTTTCTTATGAGCTGTGTTGCTCAGACACCAAGTCGCGTAGAAGAGCCCCGCCACTAGTCACACGGTTCGGCCCAATACGGCGAGTTTAATGAAGAATATTTGTTTCCGTTTAGCCCGGTGCACTCAACAACGCACAAGTATATCCACAGAAATATGCCCCAACTAACCTGTGACAATCTTTAGTTTTTGCGTGGACCATATTTAATTTTAGAATTTTTCCCGAAAATTTGCTGTACTACGTTTTGTGATATTTTGCCGTAACATGTTTTCTCTCTGGTACAATAGTATTTATTTTATTAAAATATTTGATACTCAGCATCGTAAGTACAATGTTTGTGTTTTCTGTCAAAATCTATATATTTGTGTGTACATGAATAGTGATACACGCTTGAACTCGCTTAAGATTACTGACTCGACAAATTCAAATCTCAAGCTCGTAAAATTTAAGTCGAGCATATATTTTCAGCATAGGTGGGCACAGCTAACGCAAAAATTAGCTCCGCTAACAGCTAGTCCGATAATCAAAAAGATTAGCTTCGCTAACGCTAATCCGATAACATGAATTTTTCGTTCGCGAAAGCCAACGCTAGTCCGCTAATCCGCAAGTTAATCATAAGTTTATATTTCAAAACAGAAACAACGAAAAATCGACTTTGTAACTTGGAGTAATCATTTTAATATCACGTTTTTCAGTTGATCAGCCAAATCTAAACAATATCGTATCAACGCAATTTCCGAAAGTTTATTTAATAGCACGGTATATTGTCAAGGTTTTGAGCATACGCTGAAAGAACTTAAAATTAACTTAACTTGAAATTAACTCGGCAGTGAAATTGGCAGAGTACTGAAATAAGCACATTGCCGAAATGAGTAGAGCAGGGAAACAAACACAGTAGGCCAACTAAAATAAGCGTCGATCTGACCAATCTGACCATGTCTGACTATCGCGCCTTTGCGAAATGCGAGGTTGATAGACCGGCAGCTGAGAGGAGTGAGCATACCTTTTCTAGGTACCAATAACCAATTGTATTGCGACCTACTACGTCAAAAACCATCGGCGAAAAGTGATTTCTGCCGGGTCAGATTGAATGCGTTTGGCCGTAATAATGGGGGCCCAAAGACCCCGAAGAAACGCTAGCATGCTTTTTCTAGGTATCACATGAAACCTAGAAACGAATGCTTACATTGACCAGATCACGAAATAGTATGTGACAAAAATTTTTTCGGCTGCTTCACCCCCGGCAGAAACTCTCAAAGTTTGAATGATGACGTCACAGCAAAAATACAGCAAACGTCATAGCGTGTTATGACGTCACATCAAAAATGACGTCATAATTCACTGTGACGTTTGCTGTATTTTTTTCGCCGGGGTTCCGCCGGTTCCTTTCAAAGCTTCCGCCGTGGATAAAACAGCCGAAAAAATTTCTGCCACATACCATTTCGTAACTTACGTTTGCACAAAGTTTCATGCGATTCTTAGTCAAATTTTTTTCGCTAGGACGTCATAATTCGAACTTTGGGGGGGGCTTCTGTCGGGGGTAAAGCAGTTGAAAAAATTTCTGTCACATACCATTTTGTCATCAGTGCAAAGTAAGTTTTCGTTTGCTCTAAGTTTCATGTGGTACCTAAAAAAGGTACGCTAGCATACCTTTGTGACGTCATCACTCGAACTTTGGGGGCTTCTATCGGAGGTAAAGCAGCCGAAAAAATTTCTGTCACATACCATTTCGTGATTTGGTCGATGTAAGCTTTTAATTACACTATAGGTTTCATGTGGTACCGGTACCTAGAAAAGGTATGCTAGCGTTTCTTTTGGAGGATGGGCCCTCATTACGGCCATACGCATTCAATCTGATCCGGCAGAAATCACTTTTCGCCGATGGTTTTTGACGTAGTAGGTCGCAATATTCTTAGTAATTGGTACCTAGAATAGGTATGCTCACTCCTCTCTGCTGCCGGTCTATAACCTCTTGGCTCCTACATGTCGAAACAGTGAGTGTGCAAGCTCAGCATTATGACGTCATTGACGGAGTTATTATTGCTTGATCTAAGCGTCTAGCTAGAAGAGTACCGGTAGATATTTCTCTGGCTCAAAAAACGGGAAGATATGGCTACTTAAAGGCTTTTCTTTATTAAAACCGCGGTAGCAACCATTTTTGTTCTGGCGGATTAGCGGATTGGCTGAAAAAATTAGCTTCGATAACCAGTCCGCTAATATTTTCGAACGTTAGCTGAACAGCTAATCCGCTAGTGAAAAAATTAGCTTCGCTAATAAGTGGAATAGCGGAATAGCGATTTGTGCCCACTTATGATTTTCAGCTTTGTTTTTATCAATGGTGTGATTCTGCCGGTTTGCTCCATGCAGTTCTACGGACCATCCAACGGAATTTTATTAGATCAGCAAACTGGAAGAATGATGTTTCTGCTGCTCCGTGGCGCCAATCTCCGGAGAAGGGCTAATTTGTTTTGCCGAACACAAGAAGTTTTTGTTTTGTTTATTTAAAGCATCAGAGTTTCTCGTAATGTTTTGCCTATCCCTAAAATAGTCCGCTTATACAGTAATTCTGATCGGATATTTATTATTTATTGCAACTACTCGGGGGTATCGAGCGTATAGGTGACAAATCTAAGGCGGCGGGTTCGATTTATGGCTGGAGCCAATCGCATTTGATTTTCAGACTATTATAATTTGAAAATAACCTTAGTAAATCGTGAACCATTTTGGTGGTGAGGAGAACCTCCAAAAAATTAAGGATATACACTTGACGATTTTGCCTAAGTTTAAAAATATTATAAAAATTCGCATAACACAAAATCAGTTAATATTATTCTTGCTTACAATAATTTATCATAAATCTATTCCGGGTTAAAAAACATTATTCAGTTTCAGTATCCTGCAAATGCGCAATAAAAGTAAAAAATAATTTTAAATTAATATAGATTAAACTATAAAGAAAATGCGCACAAACTTTTATAATAACCTCGGTGATGTAGGATCAAGTCACAATCTCATATTTGTTTCGATAAACCCAACAACAACAAAAGATTTGAACGCACACTAGTTAATCTTATCATTTAACTACGACGATCAGTACCGTAATAAGGCTTGGGGGACTCTGAGATAAATTTTCGGGGGACGCAATGTTGTTCGCAAACCTGATTTTAACGTTAGAGGTAATTCTTTTTACCTAAAGGACGCAATATCCGGGTAGTCTCTATCACAAGGGGCCTAGGGTTGTAGCCTCTCCTTCTTAATCGAGCAGCAGCGACACAGCATTATTGCCAAGAATGATAAACCGAAACTTGCAAATCTTCCGTTTCGAAACGCGAGTTCGATTTTGTCCACTTGCTTGTTTGAGAATATGAACAGCAAATGTATTTGTCACGTTTTGGCTCGATTATTGGAATGTCAAGTTGATGCTGTTTGCGATTGGCCACTGCTGCAGACATTTTTGCGTTAACGACTGCGCTGCTGGGACGCATAGCGGAAACACCAGTGGCACGCATAAGCTTTTCGTGACGATTTGATTTGGATCGCTGATTTTTCGTCTTCTCATTTCGATTTCTTGTGAACGTCATAATGATTACATAAATGTCTGCAAAGTCCCTTTCTCCAGATTATCGATCCAAGCATTCTTGTTCATGTTCGCATATGGGTCCAAGATCACTCTCGTGCATCTAAAATCAATGATTTTTGTGTTTACAAAAATCATGTGGAACACTGGCATCGCTGCCAGCGCTGTGATGTTTTTTGACAAGATCGGTTTGCATGGTCGTTAAAGACGCCGGTATAGGCGCAATAGATCGATTCCCAGGGCGGTCAATTTGGGCACAATGTCACCAAAGGCTCACCACCGCTGCGATGTTTCATCGCAGCTGTGCTGGTAGGCCGCTAAACCGTGGATATGGGCTCTGCCAGTCGTCACACGCGTTTGTGTAATACAACGAGTATAAGAAGGATTTGATGTCAGTGTGCTTAGTGTTAGAGCTGTAACTAGTCGTATTGGTGGCTACTTATAAGCGGTGGCGAGCCGTTGACGACACCATGATTCTGTCCGAATCGATCGGCTCGGGAATGGAGTCCATATCTTTCGCACCGAAACTCCGAAAGTGTTGTCCTTAACCAGTACCAGTATGCCAGCAGGTCGGTTAGAAATTCTTGTTACTTTTGTTAACAAATAAAAATAAGATTGAGAAAACCCCTAATTTGTCAAAGCTCCGTATGACTGACTCCTCCCCCCCTACATGAGCACTGTCGTAGCATCACAGGGGAAACACTGAAAAATCTTCTACTGGCCTTTCAATGTAACGCGGTGTGTGCATGAAATCAATCTTTTACTGAGAAAAGCAAGCACGTAAAACAACTTGTTGACATTATCAAAAAATAGTTACTTATTATTGAGCGAATGTAAATTATTCATGACATGGAATGCAAATCAATTATGAATTCCTAATTATGATAAAATATGTTCAAAAATAATGAATTCTTGAAGAATAATGTTCGTCATGCTTATCGAACGTTTTTTAAATTTTTTGTTGCAATTCAGGACCTATCTACCCCGCACGTATCCAGTTTAAGCGGGCAAAAAGCTTACACGCTTTGTTGTGATGTCATAACTGAAAAAAAAAGTGATTATGACATCAATATTTTATTGTGATAAGCTTTGGGCCACACTGAGCATGGAACTGGTAAATACGCTTTTCAAAATAACCAATGAGCAACTTTTTGTGCGCAAAAATATGCCCGTGGAATTTGAGAAATTTGGAATTTGAGAGAAATTTGGAATTTGAGAATTTGAGAATTGGAATTTGGAATTGGAATGTGGAATTTGGAATTTGAGAGTAATATTTTCAGCATCATACGGCCGATTGGTAAGAGCGTCCGCCTCGGGAGCTGTAGATTTGGGTTTGATTCCAAGTCGTGTCACACCAATGACTTTAAAATTGGTTTTCACAGCTTCCCTGCTTGACGTTCAGCATTAAAGGGACAGAGTGAAGAACAAGCCGGCAGGTTTACTTGTTGTGCCGTTGGGAAAGGCACTTAGCGGGATTCCCCCATCTTGGTGTGGTAGACAGGTGGCCGGCAACTCCTAAGCGAGCTCATATTGCGCATTGATCGCTTTCTCGTGACAAAAGGATAAATATGCAACTAAATACAAAAATAAAATCATGAAAACGATTGTTACGACACCCAAAGTTTCCCAGGTTTTTGGCTTCTGGGATATGCGGAAAATTTTTTCTGAGGTAGGGTTGGTTAAAAAGTTTTTCTACAAAAAAGGCAATATGAGTTTGTAGCTCATGTCAAAAGAAGCCTGAAACAGGGGCGCGCACGTGGTAGCTCCCTCAGTAAACCACTCCTTCGATCCTTCTAATATCAAATGTGATTCCATATGCAGCTTCCTGGTTTATCGTACATAGCCACGAAAAATTAAACTCTCTAAATTCCAAAAGTATGCATACTAAAATTTAAAAAAAAATCAAAATGAAATCTTAATTATACAGTAGACACTTGCAGTTGGGCTCCATCTCCGCTGCTTAGCGCCTGGCCAACTCAGAAACGTAGCATACGTCGCAGAGGTGGCGAGTTGTTGGTGACACCGGGCCCAATCTGACCTGCCCGGCAGCGGAAATCCAGACCTTCCGCACCAACAGCGATGTGTTTCAACACTATACGCCAACCGCCCGGTAATAACAAAATTACATATTTTAAGTTTGATAACAGTTGTAGCATTTTTTATCCTAACAGCTAGCGCTTTGAAAAATTCATATATAACCACCTGTATATGTGATATATTAGAAAAACCATGAGGAAAAATAAAAGGATTACAACAATTGTCTCTTCCAATCCGTCAACGGAATATGGATCTTCTCGTTTCAAAGTCGGCGAATAAGAATCCATGAACTAAAATTTATCGAAACTATTTCTCCAGCTTTTATATCAAATAAAACAGCTACACATGACCGAAAAATAATAACGCAATGAAAATAGTCGAAGCACAATCCAACACAAACCACCATTAAAATATCACATGACAGCATAATAAGAAGAAAAACTGAGGATGCACATGTGGATTAATCAAACGTTCAATTATATTTGACGCTGTTTATACCAATAGCTCAAAAAATCTTCATTGGGCCTATACTCGCAGTATTTCACCGAAGCGTGAAACGAATGACGGTGTCCATCACAGCGGCTTAGCGCCTGGGCAACACAAAAATGTAGAGCTGTTGGCAACAGTGTTCGACTTTTACGGCCCGGGAATCGAACCTGAGACCTCCCGCGGCGTTACCGACGCCTTTAACCAGTACGCCAACACACCGTTACTGATGTAACGACAAATCCCAACATGCTGTAGTCCAACTGCCCAGTGCCCATACATGAAGCGTCTGAAAGTTGTGCGGGGATTACGTTCAGACGCTCCATGTATGGGCAGTTGCATGTATGGGCATCAAAAATTCATCGGGTCAAACAATCCACGGACGAAAACAACTTTTTGATTAGAGACTTTTTCTTTAACTACAGTTCGCTCATTTAATACAAAATTCTTGCAGTAACTGAAAGAAATGTTATGTTATCTGCATCTTGCTACTGCAACTGCCGTTGAACAGGTTTTCAAAGTTTAGTTAAACGAAGCTATCAAGACAATTTTATCGCCTAGCCCTAAAATTAGCATAAAAATCGTTGCGTTCTGCCTGAAACCTGGCATGGTTAGTGTTACATTTCCTTTCCAAAGTTTTGATTTAGCGATGGGTTGAATTTAGTCTGCATATTTTTCTTCGCTTATATATTCCGATGAAAATCAATGCACTGTACTAGTACTGCAGAAGGCTAGATCACAAAAAAACAGTAGTATATAGCTACTAATCAGAAATGATAATTCTTTACTGTGCCTACGCAGGCGCGGATTAAACAGTTTTTGTCGGAGTGGGAGGGGGAGGCAGAAAATTTAATATGGTAAGGCTTTTTCAGGGAGCTGAAGGAAAAAGTTTATGATTAAAGTACCCTATCTAGCAGGGGCGTACGTAGGATTTTTCAATGGAGGGGGTTTCAGCGTCCTCACATCGTGATGACGCAACGATACTACAATTACGGTGGTTTAGAGTGATTAAAGTGCATCGGATTGTAATGTTTCTAATCTAAATTATTAGGCAAGTGCACTTAACCATGATTAAGCTATATAATGCCATAACTAAGGAAACAACCCAGATATTTCTTTCACACTTTTGCTTGATGCTTTGCGCTTCACTTAAGGGGAGAAAAAGTTTCACAGAAACTCAAGCTGCTATGCCGTGGTTAAAAATTTACTGAAAAGCTTTAGTTTACCCCATTTTTGGGCCATAGGAAGGTTAACTGATTAAAGTAGGCCAGCTTTCGCAACGTCACAAACAGGGTGTAGCCTGGGGGATAAAACAGTTAATTGCTTCCCTCTAAAATATTTTTTTCAAGTACTAACAATGATATGAACAACGCATATAAACCTTGATATAAATATTTAATATGCATACATTTTGAAGGGGCAGTTTCTCCCATAACTGTCTTGAAACGTGAAGATAGTAGAGCATGAGAAAACACTGCCCTCCCTACTGAAACATTTCTAAGCTAAAATAAATTGTGCGCGAAAAGAATCCCTGATCATGCGATTAAGGTCAAAAACAGCGTCGATATTGCCGAAGCATTTTTCACTCATATCACAGCGTCGCTATCATTAGATACTTTTAAACACATAATCGGGATGTCTCAAAAACGGAGCACTCCATATTCTGAGACAGTTACGGTACGTAAAACCAATTTTGCCTCCTCCTTCCCGGTTCCGCCCCTGGACATCTCCAAATCATTTGTTGGTCTAGTCTTTCTTGGCAGTATTTTTATCTTATTTTAGCACTTACGACGGGGTCAATTTGATTTTTAATATTTTAATGATTTTTCAACAAACCGGCCGGTTATAGCGCAGTGTTAAAGATGTCTCTATCGTTGCGGAAGATTTGGGTTCAATTCCCAGGCCGGTCAAATCAGACGCAGTGTAACCAACGGCTCGCCGCCGCTGCGACGACTTTTCGGAACTGCGTTGCCAAGGCGCTAAGACGCGGGGTCGGGCCCCGCCACACGTTACGGCCCTGCGGTACTAGCCTACAGCAAGTGCAATGAAACGAGTAAAATGAAGAATTGATTCAATTTTTTTTAAAATTTTTATGTGCAGCCATAGTTTCTGCAGATACACCGCATTTAAGAAAACTCCTACTTATTAAGTGCTTCACAGTAGCATCAACGACAAAAATGCAGTTCAAGCGAAACACATCAGAAAAGTTGAACTACCGGTATCGTTGCATCGCATCGTAATGAAAGTTTCTCGAGATTAAATCAGAAAGTTGGATGAAACAGAAAAAATATGATAGCAATTGCGACAAGGTCTACGCAAAGAAAAGTCGGCTCGTTTTAAAAGAGAAAGGTTTCTTTGTTTTTTGCAATCGTCAAGGGGTGAGTGTTGGCTGTTGACAGCAAGTGTAGTCCATGCCAACAGTTCAATTTCATTAGTTTGTTTCTATATCTTGGACTAATTTTCGCCCGAGGAAGGGGTAACTGTCCTCTTTTGGTTAACGCATGCTAGTTAAAGAAAATAAGGTAGGACCCTAATTAGCAGAAATAAGGTTTGTCGGCATTAAACACTCGGCTTATGGTATCGTATTGCAAGTAGGCTACTTAACTGAACTACTGTTTCTAAATTTCCGAAGCATAATAACATATCATTTGGCTACTTCAATATTTCACACAGAGCCGGCTGTACAGCAGTCGACTTAGGGGGCCAAGCGTTTATTAAGGGAGGCCAAAGTTTGAAATTAAGCACAACAGCCATTGTCTTCAAAAATGTAAGCTTGTTGATTGGAGGGGCCAAGCATGTCGATTGGGGGGCCCAAGCATGTCGATTGGGAGGGGAACAGCCTCCCTTGGCGCCGGGGAGGGGGGCTGCCCCCCTGACCTTACAACTAAAATAAGCAAACTCTTTATCTGTACTATGCTTTTCCGCATTACTGATTCACCGAATAGGCAGTCCAAGCAACCTTTTCATCATGAATTTATTTCTGACTTTTATATGGATTATGATGTAGGCCTAACCAGTAACAATAGCTGCAGCCTAGCCGTTAATAAGAAAGGACTTTGATCACAGAAAACGCTGCAACTCAAACGACCTTCCTGAATCTAAGTTTACAGTGTTGCAGATTTTATACTAATTATGACACTTGCTAACAAGTAAAAATTTATGAAGATTTTGGAAATTTCGGGGGGGGACCGGCCCTCTCCCATAAATCCGCGCATGAGCCTACGCAATCAATTCTCCAGCCTCAGTAACATAAATCTACGGACGCGGAGCAGCTGCCCTATTAAATAGACCTAACTGACCGAGGCCTCAAATTTCTACCTTTTTGATTTCGTCCCAGATGTCTACACCTCAACTGATAAACTACAGTACCGGTATTAAGAGTAAAAAAGAAAATTTGAACAAGAAGAACAAATTGCCCGAGAAGAAATCGCTAACACAGAAATCAATTGTAATTCAATTTTAACGAATTCAGCAAAACTTTTCTCAGCACATAAGGCTTATGAATGATTTAAAATGCGGTTAAAAAACATTCTATTTTGCACAATTCGAAAAGTTGAAATAATTTTTTTAAACATTAATCAATTATTAGGCTTATTTAATATCACATAAAAAAGTGGTGGTAAATGTAGGCCCATAATTGAAAAATTGAAAAATTCAAAGGGGCCGGTTAGTTTAGTAATTAAGCACACGCTATTGGTGCGGAAAGTCTGAAGTTTGATTCCCGGGCCGATCAAATAGGACACAGAGTCGCCAACGACTCGCCACCGCTGCGACCTTTCTTCGGATCTGTTGCTTAGGCGTAAGTCGCGGAGATAGGGCCCTCCACTCGTAACACGCCTCGGCGTAATACCGCTAGTATAATGAAGATAAGACTTGATTTTTGTGTTACATCAAAACAAACGAATCTATGATACGAACTTGCGAAGTAGCTTAATCTTCCGTAGACAGGCGCATGACGAAAGTTGTATTAGCGGCAAATTAATTTTGCAATATTCAAAATAGTTTACAATTTTTTAATTGGCAAATTAATTTTACAATTTTACAATTTTTACAATTAATAGGCAAATTAATTTTACAATTTTTTAATTGCAATATTCAAAAAATTAAAAAAACTGGCAGCATCGCGCTTCGTAAGATTGCTGAGGAATTTTTGATCATTTACTTCAGGAGCAAACTAAGTTTATAATCACAGAAGAAAAAACACACAAGCGGGTATTCATAGAAAAAACACTGTGCCTCGATTCATTATTTTATTGTAGACTACTTCGATTGCTTTCATTTCACTCATGAAGGGGTTCTTTTGCTAAATTGCGAAAAAGAATAATTCTGTTGACAATGCTTTTGATGAAAATCGCACGGCCAAGATGTTTTTCTTGTCAAGATGAATAATTGAAGCTCATGCGCACACGCGAAAACCCGTATCGAAAAAAGCAAGATACTGTGATCAAAGAACTGTGATGAGATCAAAAAAACTTCTTTCGCCTTCTTTCGGCTTGTGCTGTAATTAGTACACGATGTTCGCTGTGTACCACAAGTTCGCAGACGAATAAATTATATAGTAAAACTCTTTGACCAAGGATTCAGCAACGTATTCATTTATTCGCACACATAGTGGCATTTAGAAAGCCAAATTAGTATTTTGTGTGATTCCCATTGCTGAAATCGCAGCGAGAGGAGATCGGCAACCTCCCAAATCAAGTGTCAAATTTATTGTAGGCCTAATTAGTCGCATGTAATTATCACGAGAAAGCGATCAAGTCAAGTTTATTTTTCCAAACGCTTTATAAGACATGCGCTGGAAGGAATAGCGAAAGACCATTAGGTCATCTTTGAGTCGCTGCACTCTAAAACATGTTAGAAAACACGGCACAAAAAAAACTTGATCCAGACGTAAGCCTACACATCAAAACGAAACAAAGAAAAAAGCGTTCACGCGTTAAAATAAGCAAAAAATAAGCATTTACTCTGTAAACAAACACAGCAGTTATCCAAAGAAATGTTAAGCAGGTAAACAAACTTCAGAACGTTGTTACTTAATATACATATTTTGCTAAACATTTTACTTTAAACAATTTTTTAAATTTATAAAATGAGACATTTCGATCTGCTAATGCAATTTTTTCCCATACAGGAAAACAGATATGATGGAGTTTCATCAGAGGCGACTCCGGCACTCGGGCTACTCGGGCTGAGCCTAAGTTACGAAATGATGGAAGGCTTGTTATTATTTAAATTTTAAAAAGTAAGCTTGAAGCTTTTTTTAACTTAATTCGTATCAAGTTCGTTGAAAGAAACAGTCATCGTAAAAAACAACGAAGTGTGCGGTGGCAGTTGCGTTTTTCGCTCAACGATTTGTCTAGCCATAAGCTCTGGCTAGAGGAAAATAGCCCGAGCCGCATTGCGGAGAAAAGAAAGAGAGAAACGAGACAAAAGCCTTTTTCCTTATTACATCTTACTCGGGCTCGATCGCATTTGCCTGAGTCAGACAATGCAAACGTTTGTTACGTTATTTCACACAATTCTTTCCTTAACTTGTTTGTGGAACTCGGGCCCTCGAGAAATAGCCCGAGCTACAATTGGAGAGAGGAATAGAAAAAAGATTTCGTAAGACGCCTGCCATCATGCTGCCATATAGTAGTCTATGCTGCCATGTAGTAAATGCAGGCTTTTTGTTAGGTCATAAATGTCTGTTCCTCTGTGGCTCACAATGGATAGCTGATAACAAAGAGCTACACAACAAACTCAGTATGAGTTTGCCATCAAATTAAGAAGATTAAACTTTATGTATGAATGAAAGTATTTTGCAACAATTTAAGTGTTGTGTAAGTTGCTATTTTATTGCTTTTTTTACCGTTTTTTTAACACTGTTTATGTCGAGCCCGAGTAGCCATAAAAAGCTAGAGTCGCCACTGAGTTTCATTCTTCCCTTGTTAGTTATTACGCGATCATGAAAGACCTCATTTTTTACTTTTTCGTCTCGTGTTATAATTGTGAATCAGGACAAGTTTGATAAAGTAAGAATCAAATGATCTTGCAAGCATTTTGTTAGAATATTTGAACACAAATTTGGCAAACTCCATGTTTATCATGTCCTCAAGACGTAAGACCTCAAATTTGGAATGTAAGGCAGTGGTTGGGTGATATTTAGGACAGAATAGACAAGCTCTTATAATTGTGTTTTGTAAGACGGATATTTTTTGCAGATGAGTTTTACACGTTCTACCCCAGTTGATTAAAGAATATTGGAGGGTTGAGTTGAACATACTGTAATGTACCAACTTTAGAGTGGAAGTGGGGACAAGGTGTCGCAATTTATAAATGAGATCAATCAATCAATCAATTACGTTTATTTGTGCTTAAAAAATCACATTTCACGAAGAAAAATAGGAAATACAGCACCAGCAGAAGATGGCGAAAATGACCATGCGGTCTTCAAAGTCACCCATCACCTGCCACAAATTGTGGGAGTATGAAGTATGTTTTGAATCATATTTACACAAATAAGAGCTCGCGTAGAAGTTGCTTGCCATCATTCTGTCCAATGCACCAAAATGGGTAATCCCGGTAAGTGTCTTTCCCAACGATACAAGTGCACTTGTTCCCCCGGCCCAATCAGCAAATTTCTGGCTTGTTCTCCACACATACTGTCCCTTTAATGCGGAGCGTGAAGCAGGAAATTTTCTGTTCAATACAATTTGAAAATAACCTCAGTTATTTATTATTTATTTCTTTATTTTATGGTCGCTAGTTTGACCTGACTCGCAATCATACGCGAGTTTACAGCTCCTTAGGATATCGGCCATCGGAGCTATCTGAGCTTCACCACTCGGCCATCTGAGCTGTCAATGCGATTAGCTTTGCTTTTGGATTACAGTCCTACTCTTCGCAAAGAATCTGTTCTGGCACTGCCAAACAGTGATGTGCGGTGAGGTTCGTGGTTGATAAGGCACAGGACGTGCGGTCAGGGGAGGCAGGTGAGGCACTGCCTCACCTGTCTAAAAAATGCGAAGCAACAATAGTTTCTTCGCGGAATAAATCAATAGTAATGTGTTGAAATTATGGCTATTTTAAGTTTGTTTTAATTAATGGTTTTACCTTATTCATGAAATATTTGTTGACGCCAGCTATTTTATTGTCATTCATGTTTCTACACCCCATCTTTGCTTCGGTGGTTTTTATGTCGTTATATTCGCTCTGAGAATTCACGTAACTTGTTTAGCTGAAATACAAGCGTGAGGCACTGGCGAGCCCTGCCGCACTTCTGGAGCAAAATTTACATGAACTGGTATGGGGCGCCGTTTGGAGAAAAATAATTTAGGTTTTTCCACATGTTTTTTCGGACAATTTAAGCTACATTTTGTCTCATATATCATATAGGATATTTCCTATTTATATATAAGGCAAATATGTGGCTTAAAATAGCCGAAAAAACTGACACAAAATATATAGGAAATTTATGAGGCGCCGAGTAGAAAAAAATAATTCAGGTTTTTCCACATCTTTTTTCGGCCAATTGAAGCTACATTTTGTCCAAGATATTATATAGGTTATATCCTATTTATGCATAAGACAAATATGTGGCAAAGCCGACTAACACAAAATATATAGGAAATTTATGAGTCGCGGTTTGGAAAAAAATGATTTAGGTTTTTCCAAATGTTTTTTCGGCCGATTCAAGCTACATTTTGTCCAATATGTTACATAGGATATTTCTTATTTAAATATATGTGGCTTAAAATAGTCGAAAGAACTGACACAAAATATATAGGAAATTTCTTATATAATGTATAAGACAAATTATTGCATAAATTAGCCAAAAAAAAGCAGCGCAAAGCATCCTATACGTTTTGCCCTGCTTTTTTTGGCTAATTTATGCAATAATTTGTTTTATATATTATAAAGGAAAGTTCCTACATGTTTTGCGTTGCGTTTTTTGGCCAATTTGAGCAATAATTTGTCTTATGTTTTATATAGGAAATTTCCTATATGTTTTGCGCTGCATTTTTTAGTAAATTTGAGCAATAATTTGTCCTATAGGTTATAAAATATAGGAAATTTCCTATATGTTTTGCGCTGCATTTTTTGGCGAATTTGAGCAATAATTTGTCTTATATAATATGTAGGAAATTTCCCATATATTGTGCGTCAGTGTTTTCGGCTGTTTTAAACCACTTGTTTGTTCTATATACATATCAGAAATTTCTTATATGATAGAGTATATTGCCTCTCCTATGGATTTCCACCTTAACGTGGTGGGGAGGTTTGAGTTTTCAATGATCCTTAGAGCAACGCCGTCGGTAGTGTTTAATCACTTCCATCAGGGTCACCCATGGCGGTAAGGTCGAAGGAGAGAAATAGACCAAGTAGCAATCCAATGCTGTAGCTAAATGGAAAGTTGTAATAACAATATTCATGCTGCATCGGACGGCGCGCAGGATAAAAAGGTCCGCGTTCGAGTTTTAGGCAGAGGGACTCGTTCGAAAAATAAGCTACAGTCTCCCCCACAAGCTGACCGTCACCGGAAACCCACCAACGCAGTCGCTAAGCGTTTGGGGAGGCAAATGGGGGCAGCGCACAGAAAACGTACTCGAGTTGGACCAAACTGCCGGGATCTAGCTATCGGGAACTGGAACGTTTCGTCACTGACAGGAAAAGAGCAGGAGCTTGTTTGCGAAGCCCAACAGTATCGCCTTGATGTTGTGGGAATTTCATCAACAAAGCGCCGGGGTTCTGGAACTGTCGAGTTGAACGGTGGGTGGAAAATTTTCTACTCAGGTGTTGATGCAGCAATGTCTGCTCAAGCTGGTGTTGGCTTACTTGTGAGCCCCAACATAGCTGAATGTGTCGTTGACTGGGTACCACTAGGAGGAAGGGTTTGTCTTCTAAAGCTAAGGCTGCAGGAGCGATCTCTGTGTATATTGCAGGTGTACGCACCTAACATAGAATCACAGTACGAAGCCTTTCTGGAGGAAGTTGAGGTTGCATTGGGAAAAGCAACTTCATCAGAATCCCTTGTCCTTTTGGGCGATTTCAATGCACATGTGGGCATCGACAATGCAACCTGGAAAGGTGTTATTGGGCAACATGGTGACCCTGACATTAACAAGAACGGAAGGTGTTTATTGCAGTTCTGTGCCACCAATGGGCTGTGCATAATGAACACATTTTTTCAGCACAAAAGAATTCATAAGTACACCTGGTACAGAGACTCTCTGGGACAACGCTCCCTGATTGATTTTTGTATCGTTTCGGCGGACTTGTTTTCTACCGTGTCTGATGTCCGTGTTAAAAGAGGGGCTGAGTTGTCAACTGATCACCACCTAGTTGTCTGCACTTTGAAAGCTTTGAAACCCTTGAAAAAACGAAAGACTTTTCGACCACGAGAAACTTATCGAATCAAATGGGAATCATTGGCTGACAAAGAGGTACGAACTGCATTTGCAGACAACATTGCATCTAAGTTCAAAGAACTTCCGACCTCTACTGAAGACATTGAAACTGAGTGGTGTTTGTTTCCAACAGCAGTCATTACGTCCGCTACTAACTGTTGTGGACGTAAGCGTGTTGGAGGGACGAAGAGTAGCGAGAAAAGAACTTCTTGGTGGAACCAAGAAGTTAAAGAAGCTATTCGTGCGAAAAAAGTGGCCTATAAGGCCTGGCTTGCAAATAAGTCATCACTTGAACTTCGTTCGCAGTACTCTGAAGCACGTAAGACGGCAGCCACAAAAGTTAAACTGTCTAAGGAAAGGGCCTGGAAGGAATTTGGAGAAAGGTTAGACGATGATTTCAAAACGGCAAACAAAGTGTTCTGGCAGACCATTCGCCGTTTGCGTGGAAAAAGATCTCGAGCCGCTCTCTTTATCGAAGATTCAAATGGTGTGACTCTGAAAGATCAAGATGCTATTTTGAATCGGTGGAGAGAGTACTTTAGTGATCTTTTAAACCCAGTTGATGCTACACCGATACAAATTCACGAAGAACAGGTTGGGGAAGATATTCAGATAACCGAAGCAGATGTGAATGCAGTAATCAAATCATTGAAAACTGGAAAAGCACCTGGTGAGGATGATATCAGACCTGAAATGTTAAAAGCAATGAACATACATGGTGTTCGTTGGCTGACTCGTGTTTGTAAGGTGGCGTGTAGTACTGGACAAGCACCAAAGCAATGGCAAACTAGTGTGATAATACCTATCCACAAGAAAGGAGACAAGAGAAAATGCACCAATTATAGGGGCATATCTCTCATCAGTGTCCCGGGTAAGGTCTATGCCAAATGCCTTGAAAAGAAATGCCGTGAAATAGTCGAGCCTAAGCTAACAGATGCTCAGTGTGGCTTTCGTCCTGGCCGAAGCACAATGGATCAGATCTTTGCCTTGCAGCAAATCTTTGAGAAGTCGTGGGAGTATGCAAAAGAGGTCAATGCATGTTTTGTTGATCTTGAAAAAGCATATGATCGCATTCCTAGAGACAAGCTTTGGGCGGTGCTGTTGCAGTATGGCATTGATGGCCAGTTACTAACTGCCATTAAGTCGCTGTACATGCATTCCGAGGTCTGTGTTCGTGTTAACAGTGCAACGACGAAACCGTTCAGAGTAAGTGTGGAACTACGGTAAGGCTGCTCTCTTTCACCTATTCTGTTCCTTATTTATATGGATAGAATAGTCAAGAACAGTGAGTCTTGTGGCGGAGTAAAGATCGGTGAATGCACTGTACAACGTCTGTTATTTGCAGATGATCTCGTGCTACTCGACCCTACCCAAAATGGTCTCCAGCAAGCTCTTGACAGGTTTTCGGATGCATGCTCTGTTGCCGGAATGAAAATCAGTACAACAAAAACAGAAACCATGTGCCTGTCCAGACAACCAAAGCAGTGCTCTCTCCAAATTGATGGAGTACCACTAAAACAGTCAGAGAAATTCAAGTACCTCGGCGTCTCATTCACAAGTGACGGCAGACAAAATAGCGAATTGGATATCCGCATCGGAAAAGCAAGTGCAGTAATGCGCCAGCTCCACCGATCTGTGGTACTGAAACGGGAGCTTTGCACCAAGGCAAAGCTATCCATTTTCAGATCGGTCTATGTTCCTATTTTGACTTATGGCCATGAGTGTTGGATCATGAATGAGAAAGTGAGGTCTCGAGTTCAAGCAGCCGAAATGGGATTCTTGCGAAGAATTAGCGGTTTGATCTTGTTGGACAAGGTTAAAAGTGCAGATATTCGTGAATCTCTAAACATCGAATCGCTGCTTCTCCGACTAGAAAGATCGCAACTGCGTTGGTATGGACATGTGACACGAATGCCCCAGGAAAGAACAGCCAAAAAACTGCTCTGTTCAACACCGATTGGTCGAAGGCCTAGAGGCCGTCCCAGAACTCGATGGCGAGATTACGTAGAAGATCTTAGTTGGTCTCGCCTTGGCATCCCAGCAGAGCATCTATCCTTTGTTGCAGAGGATCGAGATGCTTGGAGGCTCCAACTTGAGCTGCTGCCCCCGCGACCCCCCAAGGATAAGCGGGTCCAGAAAATTGATTGATTGATTGATAGAGTATATTGGACAAAATGTAGCTTAAATTGGCCGAAAAAACACGAGGAAAACCTAAATTATTTTTTTCCAAACTTTAAAGCGTACTTTTTTCTTTTTTCTCGTCATATCTGTATGTTCAATTTGCTGAATTAATACGATTTGCGGCTTGCCTCAAACAACTGTCACGTCACGTAGATAAAAACATTTTTTCGCCTAGCTGGAAATATACCCACACGTATTGCCTAACCATATAAAGCAATATTTGAACCCTTTGAAAACAAGTTAGTGCGAAAATAAATTACTGCAAAATGGAGGAAGAATTAGTATCGAAATTGAAAGACTTTAAAGCTGAAATATTAATCTGAAGTTCAGGTTATAAAGAAAGGAAGACCCATCTAAAGTCTTTACGCCAGAGCTCACGACATGAGAAAATAACTCGCGCATTTAAAGTGGGTTGGTACAAAAGAAAAGACTGGCGGTGACGTTGTGATTTTAAAAAATATCTTTTCGCTTTCCCCATCTCTAGTTTTCAGCAAATGATGATGTATATACTAAAACAGGATTGTGTGACGTTAAAAATGATACCAAGATTGGCAAGAAGTATGAGAAATCAACCGCTCACATTCAAAGCCTAATTGCAAGAATTTTATATCGTCAGAAATTGATTCGCTTTAAATGAACAAATGAGAATTAACATAAGCCATCACAATAATCTCATTTTTCGAGTGCAGAAAACCGAGAAATTTAAAAGTTTTTATTAATTTAATTGTAAATGTTCACACGAATCGCATCGAAGAAAAGAGAGAGTTTATTTTTTTTTTGCCTGTACACACTAATACAATATTACACACAATAAAGACGCAATTAAATAATGCAATAACATGTGCACAATGGCAGGAAGCACCGAAAAACCGTTAATATCAGAAGAGCGTATTTCATCTCTGGCAATAATCTCCATTGAGATGGAAAGACTTCACAAGCTACGGAAAAATAAAAAGTACCGGTCGTGGATTGCTATTTCTATCCGCAGCTATATTATTTTATAATGTTTTCTTTGTTTTTCTTGAAATTAATCTAGCTAACTCCATTTGTCTGTTCTTTTTCCCTTTTGCAACTGCTATCCTTCTTTTCACTGTATTGAATGCCCAAACGCCAGATTGAGTAATTTTGTTGTGCGGTTTTCGATATGGTCCTCCCTGATTGTTATCACTGATGAGGGACGTAATCCCGAAACAGGATGGCTCAGGTCTTATCTTGTACAATAAAGAGATAGATATTTTTGTGCTAAACCAGGGATGGCGAACCTTTTTAAATGGTGGGTCAAATATAAGGACGTAGACCAAAAAAAGAAAAAACATGGGTCACGGATGTAATGATATTGATGAGGGGCTTGAACTAGGAAAGCAAAAAATAAAATAAAAAAAGGTCTTCGCGCCTTCCGATGTCCCAAAGTCCGCCGAAATCTATGCGAAGAGCAAAAAAAATGGTCTTCACCTCAGAAATTCCCAGCTTTCCGCAAATAGGCTATTGGGTGTGAACAGCAAATAAAAGGTCTTCAATACCGCAGCATAGGCAGATAAACTTTTCTTCATTACGTAAATGTTCGTTACATTTTTTCCTACAGTTTTCGAAACTACAAGTGGGTCACTGAAATCTGCAAATGGGTCACTTAGTGACCCGCGGGTCAGTGGTTCGCCATCCCAGTTCTAAACGATAGGCGCAAGAATTTTGTAAACAACAAATAAATGTAAAAACATTTCATGAAGTTGTATTTTGATTTTTAGGACGCTGCTTCTCTTTGTTGTTGAATATTATGAACAAAAATTGCTGGTGACATAATGCCCTAGAATGAACAGTGTCTCACCAATTCCGAGCCTTAACGCACGTCACTGGTGAGGCACTATTAATTTACAAAATTCATGCGTGTTGCGTCCATATTTTTGAACTAAAATATCTATCACTAAATTGTAAGCTTAGGCACTCTCTTTATTTTTCCGTGACTCGTGAAATCCCTCCATCTTGATGGAGATTGTTCCCTGCGATGAAAGATGCCTAAAATCCTAGCAAGATGCGTTTCATTGGTGCGAACAACATGTTGCATTAATGGGAACTTTTCAAAAGTTGTTGAAATTATGCCAAATGCCGAAACAGGAAAGTCATAAAGTTTGAAAACGATATGTCGCGTAGCTTTAGTGCACCAAGCTTTCAAAAACTTTACGCGCATTTTGTCTCCCCACGCGAAATAGCGTTAAATTTCTCGGTTTTCTGCACTTCGAAACGGTAAGGGCCTTTGTTAATTCTCAGCTGTTCGTGTGCACTGTAAAGCAATATCAAGTTTTGACGATAAAATCCTAGCAATTTGGCTTTGAATGTGCGCGGTCGTTTTCTCATACGTCTAACCTTGATACATTCTTAACTTCACAAAATCATGTTTCAGTCCAAATATTAGCCTATTATTTGCTGAAAAGAAGAAACAGGGAAAACAGAGAGACAGTTTTTGAAATCACAACCACACAGCCAGTCTTTGCTTTTGCATCAATTCACTTGAAAAGAGCGGAGTTAGTTTCTTTTGTCCTGGGTTCTGGTGTGAGGACTGCAGATGGGCCTTCGCTTCCTTTGTTTGTAACAAGATTTAAACCAATAATTCAGTATTAAAAAGTCTATCAAATTCGATACTAACTCTTCGTTCAATTGGTATTAACTTAAAGGCCATCGAAGCGTGTAACTTCCAGTTTGGCGCAAAAATCTTTTAATCTTAGTGACGTCACAATCATTTGAGGCAATACCTCAAGTCGTGTTGAATTTAGCATTGAAACATAAGGACTATAATAGAGGAGAAAAAAGAAAAATGCGCGCTTTAACAAGTTTATGTAAATTTTGCTCTAGGAGTGAGACGGGTTTCGTCACTGCCTCACGCATGTTAGTACTTGAGCGAAGAATTCTCTGTACGCACAAAGTCATAAAAACCAGTGAAGCATCAATGTGGTTGAGGAACGTAACAACAAGTTCATGTTGACTATAACAAAAGTCTCGTTAGCCTTGCTACGCACAGCCAATCCAGGCTAAACTCATTCCAGACTGTAAAGACTCTTTTCTGCATTGCTTTACCTGTACATCTCGACTTCATCTCTTTTCTAGGTTGTGCCCTATTTTTAGCAGGCGACTGGCCCCAAACAACGATACCCAATGAAAGAGCCTATAACTACTAAACTTCATTGGGTATCGTTGTTTGGGGCCAGTCGCCTGCTAAAAATGGGGCACAACCTAGAAAAGAGATGAAGTCGAGATGTACAGGTAAAGCAATGCAAAAAAGAGTCTTTACTGTCTGGAAGGAGTTTAGCCTGGATTGGCTGTGCGTAGCAAGACTGACGAGACTTTTGTTATAGTCGAAACATTAATTTGCCCCTTGCAAAGTTCATTTTGGTCGTTGAGTTGCATGATAAATGACAATTGACACACAAACAAATCAAGTGATTGGCATAAACGACCGGAAAGTAGCTGGCGTCAACAAATATTTCAGCAGAGGTGGGCATTTTTTAAAAATGGTTGAAGCGCAGCGCAACAAAGCGCAAAAGTTCTATGAAGTCATGAAACGCTACGCAACTAGCGCAACCTAATTTTTAAATTGACTGAAGCGCAACGCAACTTTCGCAATCAATTATTTTTTCGCATTAAAGCGCAACGCAACTTCCGCAATCAATAATTTTTTTGCATTAAAGCGCAACGCAACTTTCGCAACGAGGTTTATACAAAAGAAAAAGCGCAACGCAACTTTCGCAATGAAAAATTTAATAAAGCGCAACGAGTAGATGTATAAGCAATGCAATTTTTTCTTGCGTTATTTTTTATAGGTGCTTTTAACAGCACGCAGTTGTCTACAACGCGACAACGATTTTAATGCAAGTGACTGTAACAGGATTTTGCGTGGTCAATGAACAGGAAAATTAAATAAGAAGCGAAAAAAGATGCGTTGCTGATGATTGCTTTCTTCATCTTCATCCTCTTATCGCGAGAAAGCGAAGGAGGCGCTGCTTAGGACGAATCCAGACTCGCTTAGGAGTTGCCTTTGTTTCCGAGTTTTTCGGTTGAATTTTGCTTCTGTCTTATTTAATTTGCCGCTTGCCAGATTTCACCAAGCAGAGATAATCAACGTGAAGCATCTTATCCAAGGACGCAACAATGAGACTAGGTTGGGAGTTGAACCTTTAATCTTGCGATCATGGTCGTCGTAAAAAACGAGCTCCAAACCACTGCGCCACGTTGCATTGTCGCGTGCCGTTAAAAGCACCTCATCGCGGTAAATCATAATTTGCATATGCGGCGAAGTTCTCCACAGCAACAAGTAAATACGATTTATTCAACACTCAATGATCTCTTTAAGCACTTGTAATTATTTTAAAAAGCAAAAGACTTTAGTGTACCACATTTCTGATGAGCTGAACATTTCTGCTACAATAAATTGACCTATTGGCCTGTTGTACGCATCAAGAAACAAACTGCTATGGTATTAAAAACAGTTACAAAAAACTGCTTACTCCAGCACATTGCGCTTCAATTAATCCGACAAAGCGCAACGCAGTATTTCAACTTCCGACAGTGCGCAACGCAACAAAGCGCAAGCAACCAGATTCTTTTCAGTCCGCAGCGCAATAATGCGCACACTATTATATATTTTTTCAGTTCGCAACGCAATAAAGCGCAAGAAGGATTTATTTTCCTTGAAGCGCAGCGCAACTTGCGCAATGGCTAAAAATAATTTGTTAAAGCGCTTCGCAACTTCCGCACGTGCGGAAGTTGCGCAACTAGTGCTTTGCGCTTCAAATTGCGGAATGCCCACCTCTGTATTTCAGGATATAGAACATAACTATTTCAAAAACAAAAGAATTTGGTTTCTACGCATAAATTGTTTATTTATTCCGCTATAAAAATATTGTTGCTTAAATATTGTTGACCGCACGTCCCTGCTACCAAACTCAAGACCCAATTTAGCGTAGGCCTTTAGCGATGGCAATAGCGTAGAAGTAAGCTGAAACGTCGGATGAAGTGTTTTTACTTCTTTCTTTGCTGTGATTTTTGACCACCTTTTTATTTACCTGTTTACAGACACCTCCTTGTGCTAAAATATTAATTTGTGAAATAATCACTTTGTTGCTTTGAGCACTAAAATAAAATGAATCTTGAATCTACGTCATTCACACTTTTGACAAAGTTTTTTCGGTTATTCTACTTTATCATTAACATTCGATACTAGACGTGGAAATAAAAAATTACGGTAGTGTAGGCTGCTGCCTGCAGGTGGTCTAGTGAAGTGTAGAATGGGCAACTGGTCTGCCAACAGAAGTTGCAGTCTAATTTATCGCTGATTCGCTGTGAGTGTGAGATAAATAAATTTGATAAGAAAGCATTCCTTCAATTTGTTTATGTTACATACAATTTGAGCTCATTAAACACTTAGATTGCTATTCAAAATATACGGTAATCTTTATTGCCGGTATGCTGGTGGTAGATTAGGCTAGGCTAGCTGAAGTGTACAAGCAAGTGCGGAGTGGCAGGGGTGCAGGCCCATCACTGCCGCTTAGCGCCTGCTGCCTGGGCAGTGCAGTTTTATAGAAATGTTGCAGCAGTAGCGAGCCATTGGCAGCAGTGTTTGATTCTACCAGTTTGGCAGTTGGCTAAACAGTTGTACCGGTACTCAAGACATCTTGCAGCTGTGCAATGATCACGTCTTTAACCTCTATGCCAATCGACTACGGGATTAGTCTAGATTGCAGTTCTGTGTAGGAAAGCTGTTTTTTTTGACTGTTGGCCTTCAGCCTGTCAGCATTATATGAATACTTATCGGTAGTTATTATTATTGATTGTAGGGATGTCCATTTCAGAATATCAAATCCTGTGGAACCGGTTCCTATTTTGAACCAGTTCCATTATTAGGATTCAATTTAATTAGTAAGAAAAATTGCGCGTGATAAATCCTTTCAGACGTTGCGCATAAATGCAAGTGCGCGCTCAGCCTCGTGTGTGTGATCATGCGGTATTTTCATGTGTTTCCAAAAATTAAGAGGGGCATGATCGCTCTTTAATCTGTGGCTATGCCACTGCGTGTATATATGCTTCAAACTTGTAGTGCTGTAATCCTTGTGCTGACTATAAATTCATTAAAAATAAAACAAATGGTTGTTTTTTTGTTTTGCAGTAGTCTAGCGGTTGCATGCTGAAATGATATTGAAATAGTTCTAATGGCCATTTTATAGAGTTACGATTCGTGTTCAGTATAAACTATGCCTCACTCTGTATAAGGTTTTGAATAATATTGCTCCTGTGTATTGAAACAGTTTGTTTCATATACAGATATATATGTTCCATCTAATGACAGTCTTATATCTGCAACGGATGAACTAAGAATTGTAACTAATCAATGTTGTGAAAAAAGTACGATATTTCGTCTAAGATGTGTGTGTATTGCTTGGAATTTGTTGCCGCTAGATTTGCGTGCTTATCCTTCACTTAAAATTTTCAGAGAGAATCTTAGAACTTTTTACTTCAAAATCACCTTAGAAAAATATATAGCTTTGCTTTATTTTTAATACTTGTCCTTTTCTTTGATTATTATTTTGCATGCTTTACACTTTTGCTTATTGCCTATCCTTGCTTTAAGAGTTCAATTGCTCTGCTCTGTGCTTTTCGCATCACGCTGTTTCATGTTGCTTTCTGTTAAACCACTCTGAGATCCTAAGGTGATTTCTTGCTCCTAGATGTAGAGCGGTATATAAACTCTGTGTTATTATTATTATTGAGGAATTGAAGTTCTGGATTTGAAAAAAAAGATTCGGAATTATTCTAGAATACTTAATTATTTTGAAATGGTCCAATGGGCATCCCTAGTTGTTAGTCCACATCAATTCCCTAATTTTAAATCTAGACTAGTCTAGCTCTGTAGCAATCTAGCTCAGTGCAAAGTGTATGCACAGATCTTACACTTCCAAATTTGTACCATAGACTATGGTACAGCTGTGTGTGAAGTTGAAGTTGCTGATTACATTCTTGGTCTGCAGTCCAACTGCTAAGCACAGCTTGTATGGCACTATGTTCTAGCTTACGTACTGTAATAGTTTGAGGTAGTTTAACCATCAGTCTACTGCACGAAGAGCAAGTATGGGTACTTTACCAGTACCTTCCACCCTAACCTCAACAGTCAAACTAGCAAGCTGCAAGTGCAGTACTGAACACACGATAAGCTTACCGGCATATATGCACTGTGCAGTATGGCATACCAGTAGCAAATACTGGTACCGGTACCACACTATGCTGCTAGTCTATCAGTCTGTTCCCACACTATAATGTGGTACTTTTTTATACCATTATTGGTAACGTTGATACTTTTTAAAATGTACTGTATTTGGTACCGATACCATCGTTACTTTTTTTGACTGTTTTACTCAATATTTCGGTTTCTTTTTTTGGAGTAAACTTTGAATGCACCGCTACACAAAAGCGAAAAATTTTTTTTGAGTGGACACAATTTACACTTGCCCTTAATCAATTTAAAAAAGAAGTATCTCAAAAACTTGCAAAATTCAAGGTCATAGCCCTATCCTCAACAAAATCTGACAAAAAATGTACCGGTACATATTTTTGCAGGTGCTCCAAGACATTGAATGCTAAAAAATTGATTTTTACTTTCTTAGATTGAGTCAGCCCCCTCTTACAAAAATTCTGGCTATGTGTTTTTCCATGAACAAATTATTAAAAATATATACCCGAAATGACGAGCGAAGGTTAAATAATTTTAATACACTACTGGTATCTCAGCTGCGCTAATAGGGTAGGCCTATATGGAAATCATTAGGATTGCTGACAAACTTTTTTGTCATATGAAATGAGCTACTAGAAAACAGCATTTTTGGTACGGTATGCATTTTATGAAAAATCAGTGAAAAAGCATAGCAACTTCAGATCGCTTGTATTCACTACTGTTGTGCTTTGTATATACATGATGAATTAAGGCAAAATTTTGCTGAAAAAAATCTAGAAAATTTTTTTGTAAAATCGGTACCGAGCATTGTTCCGTCTAAGATTTCGACAAGTGCGAATTTGCCCAAATATAAATTTTATTAATAATTGGCCCAAAGTTTGATTCAATTTTTTCCTCAAAGTTGAGTTTCCAAAATATATACCGTATAAAACTTTTGTTTTGCTCCAAAATTTTGAACACTTTGATTCAAATTCGGTCAAAAATCAACATTTCAGTTGGCAAGCTTGAAGAAAAATTGAAAAATTTTGCCCAAAATTTCTCCTTTTTCTCAAATTTCACACTTTAGACGGAACAGTGGTACTGAGTATCATTATCGCCATTACTTTTTAAAAAATGTATCGTTATTGATCCTGTCGTTACTTTTTTTGCAAAATTTCGGTACTGATATCATTGTTACTTGTGCAGTACCAAGTGCTCAGCTCTGTCTGTTTCAATAAGGATTGAACTAGCAAGTTCATTCTACATGGAAATGAGCAAAGGGCTGTTTGATTTTTAGTTTTCATAATTTTTCACATTAGGTTTATAGCCATTTGTTGAATAAGATGCTGAAAATCCAAGCATTAACATGATGAGATATACTTGAGTCACTCACTGTTTTTTAGAATCTTTTAGATTTATTTGGTTATTTTAATTTGCTACAAGTCACTGATAATTGCAAGATGGACAATTAATTACCAAACAGAGCGCAACAGCAAACATAGACAATGTCATTTAATTCCGTAAGCATATTCTTTTGTCTGTTGTTAACATTTTCGCAAGCCTTAAAATCTTACAAAGACGGTGAAAAAGTGGAAGTTTATGTGAACAAAGTTGGACCATATTTCAACCCTCATGAAACTTATCACTATTATTCACTGCCGGTTTGTCGGCCAAAAGAAATCAAGCATAAATCATTAACACTTGGTGAAGTTCTAGATGGAGACAGAATGGCATACTCAATGTATGAAGTCCATTTCAAAGAAAATGACGAAGATCATTTATTATGCGAGATGGAATTGAATGAGAAAGAGTTGGACCAGTTGCGAGAAGCTGTAGAAGAATTATATTATTTTGAAATGGTCGCTGATGAAATTCCAATTCGAAGTTTTCTGGGTCAATTTACTGAGCACAGTTTCTTGGCTGTTCCTCATACTCATGATCTCACGTTGTTCACTCATATTACTTTCAAATTTCTTTATAACGAAGACAAGGTCAGATGTTTGAAATTTTTAATATTTGTCAGTGTCAATCAAAATCAGTTGTTATTGATATTTGTTAGCATGCAGGAAAACCTCTACGGTTGGTTGACTGATTTGTGATATATTTTAGCTTTTTTAAAATTGCCCTAATATTCGGTATCAATGGTGAGCAACTTGCTTTAAACATCTTTGTATAGTAATGCTATTTTGTTATAATCATTAATGAAAGATAAAAAATTATGCTACAGTCATAGATACTATCAATTATTTCAGGGGTGGGCTAGTGAGACCATTTTTTGTGGCCCGCGGGCACTTACAGAAATGTAAACTCCAACAGTGAATTAAGTTGAAGGCTTTTTTTTCTTCGCTCTTCACCGACTTTCAGTGGAACATATAGGACATCTCCGGACGTGCAGACCATTTTTTTTGCTCTTCCAATCAATGCTGCCTTCGGCTTCAAAATTTTTTCAAATGTGGCCCTTTGTGTGAAACAATTGCCTAGCCCTGAATTAGTTAATATCATAGTTTAGTTTACTTCTTATTAGTTTCAGTACGCGACTTTTTGGCTTGACCGATTCGACGTGAGACGACTCGGCGTGACCGACTCGTCGTTGGGACCACTCGACGTTGGGACGTCTCCACGTGAAGACGATTCGGCGTGGAAAGGTGTGATTTGTTAGAAGACGTATTAATGACGCGTTTCGCGCTAGAATGTGCGAAAAGACGTATGTAATCATCACGTTTTAGAAGTGCTAAATGTAAACAATAAACGACTTTATATGTACGGCTTGATAAAAGTTTCGTGAGATATTATTTTTAAGGAGGTTCAAAATTGTTCGACGTTAGTTTAACCAAAAAGTGTTGAGAAATTTGTTTTACAACTTTTAGTATTTAATTTCGTTTTATGACATGAAATGCAATTGCGCGTTTAACACGCAATTAATAAGTGCTGCGACTGCACTTTGATTTTCATATTTTGATCAATATGCAGCAAAAAAATGTATTAACTACTGGTAAAAAAGATTGAATAAACACAAGAAATTTTTGTTGACGAAAAATATACCCGCGTAAAGGTCAAGGCCTCGGCTTGGTCGGCTGTAGCTAACTGAAGTTAACTAAATTGGGAGCAAAATGCTTCATTGTTATGCGAGCAGCCCTACGCGGCATTTAGTTTTAATCGCCAACAAATGGTTTCTCACCTACCAAGCATAAGAGTGATAGAGCTGCACCCATGATCAATTGATGTTCAAGTCTTCTTTTACCACGTTTCATAAAAAAATCAAGAATTGACATTTTATGATCGCAACAATGTTTCAATCCAAACCAGGCAATTGTTTTTTGACTACATCTTTAAAAGGTTTTCAACATGAAAAAGTGAGCAGGAGCAATGCCGCCATCGTTTATGTAAAATATTAAATTTTGGCTCAGTAATCGCTAGATAAAGTTTTGGGAAATTAATTCTATGTTCAGCAAAATTAATTAATTGATTGCTTGAACCGATATTTAGGCACATTGCCGTATGGGCAAAGACGTTTTTATTGAGTAAGAGTTTCGTGAAATGTATTCCAAACCTCTTGTAGCGTCGTTCTTGTAGATTTGCATTTTTATGCTGCTCCAATTTGAAATTTTACGCTTACTAAATTTTGTATTGTTACTCCGTCTTATTTAGTAGCTTGAAACGTTTAGCCAGCTAGTCAGCGCTTAATTTCATAAAAGTATTCCCCTGCGAAAATACACCTAATGGACAAGCAATTTTAATTCCATTAATATGTTGATGGCGAGTGGTACATCTCTTAGTTTTAGCGTCGCATTGAAGACTGCTCCGTGTATGTAGAATTGGGTAAGTGAATCGGCTTACTCAGTTCTTGATTTTTTTGTGAAACGTGGTAAAAGAAGACTTGAACATCAATTGATCATGGGTGCAGCTCTATCACTCTTATGCTTATTAGGTGAGAAACCAT